>OZ022462.1:389017-650603 GCA_963989345.1 Clangula hyemalis | reverse complement strand
GGGGGGACACATGGCTTCAGACCCCTCCCCCTCAAAATCCCCCTCTTTGACCCCCCAAATCCCCCCGTTTTGCCCCCAAAATCCATTGCTTTGACCCCAAAACCACCCTGGCCCTAAAACCCACTTTACCCCCCCCATTTTCCCCCCCACCCCCCCATTTTACCCCCCCTTTAATCCCCCACCCCCATTTAACCCCCAAGCCCCCGATTTTCCCCCCCCACCCCCCCATTTAACTCCCCATTTTACCCCCAGCTCCCATTTTACCCCCCCAACCCCCCCATTTTACCCCCAACCCCATTTCTCCCCCCCCACTTTACCCCCCATTTTCCCCCAACCCCCTTCATTTAACCCCCCCATTAACCCCCCACCCCCCATTTTCCCTCCACCCCCCCCACTTTGCCCCCACCATTTAACCCCCCCATTTTCCCCCCAACCCCCCATTTTCCCCCCACCCCCCCAGTTTTCCCCCCCACTCCCCCAATTTTCCCCCACCTCCCCCATTTCCCCCCCACCCCCCTATTTTACAACCCCAATTCACCCTCAACCCCCCCCAATCTACCCCCACCCCCCATTTACCCCCCCAAAAATATTTTACCCCCCCCCATTATTTTTTTTACCCCCCCCCACCTGCGAAAACGCCGCCGCCGCCGCCTCCTCCACCCCCTCCGCCAGCGTCTGCGCCAGCTCCAGCCACACCTAGGGGGGGGGGATGAAAAACCCACAAATATGACCCCCCCGCGTCCCCCCCCCCACCCAAAAATAACCTCGTGGGGGGGTCCTCACCTCGATGGGGGCGCGGAGGCGGCGCTGCTCCTGCAGGTCAGGCGCGGTGCTGGGTGCCCACGGCCTCGCGCCGACCGCCCGCCCCCCGCAGCCGCGACACCAGGCGGAGAATCTGTTGGGGGGGGGGGGCAAATAAATTAGGGGACCCCCCCCCCTCAAATAACCCATACCCCCCACCCCCTTCAATATCCCATAGCCCCCCCAAAAAATATCCTGTCGTTACAGCCCCCCGGGAGCTGCCCACCCCCCCCCACCCCGTGGGATCCTGTCATATGGGGGGGGCCCCCCCAGACCCCCCCCCCGTTGCCCCCCCCCCCGTGTACCCCCAGACCCCCCATTGCCTCCCCCCCCTCCCCATGCACCCCCTCATTGCCCCCCTGTGTACCCCAAGAGCCCCCCAATTAACCCCCCCATCCCCCATGTGCCCCCCCCCCCCATTTACACTGGGGTACACAGAACCCCCCTAAGCCCCCCCCCCGAATAACTGCAAACCCAGGACCCCCCCCCCCCCCCAAAAGAACTGTGGACCCGGGACCTCTTCCAACATCCCCCCCCACCAAGGACCCCCCCGGGCCATTAAGGAACCCCCCAGCCACTAAGATGCCCCCCCCCCCGGGATACTAGACCCACCCCCAAGTCATTAAGACCCCCCCCCAGATTACTAAGACCCCCCCCCAAGCCATTAAGGACCCTCCCCGGGACCCCCCCCCAAGATCCCCCCAGGATGTTATGGACCCCCCCGGAATTTAAGCCCCCCCCCGGCATTTTAACAGCCTCCCAAGGCCATTAAGCCCCCCCCAGGATTTTAAGCCCCCTCCCCGAATTTTAAGCCCCCACCCCGGGCCATTAAGCCCCCTGCCCCCAAATTTTAAGCCCCCCCAGCATTTTAACCACCCCCCAGGGCCATTAAGCCCCCCCCCCGGGACTTGAAGCCCCCCCCCATCCGAGTATTTTAAGACACCCCCGGGCCATTAACCCCCCCCCCCCGGGATATTAAGACCCCCTCCCGGGGCATTTTAACCCCCCCCGGGCATTTTAAGACCCCCCTCCGGGCCATTAACCCCCCCCCCGGGCCATTAAGCCCCCCCCCAGCATTTTAAGCCCCCCTAAAAAATTTTAGACCCCCCAGGGCCAATAAGCCCCCCCCCCCCTAAATTTTAAGCCCCCCCTCCGTATTTGAAGCCCCCCCCGGAGCCATTAAACCCCCTCCCCAGCCATTAAGCCCCCCCTCCGGGGCCATTAAGGACCCCCAATCTGAATTTTAAGCCCCCCCCCGAGCCATTAAGCCCCCCAAAAAAATTTTAACCCCCCCACGGGGCATTTAACCCCCCCCGGGCATTTTAAGACCCCCTCCGGGCCATTAACCCCCCCTCCCCCAGGACTGAAGCCCCCTCCCGGCATTTTAACCCCCTCCTGCACACCATAAGCCCCCCCCCGAGCCATTAACCCCCCAAAAAAAAAATTTTAACCCCCCCCGGGCATTTAACCCCCCCCTCCAGGGCCATTAAGCCCCCCCCCAATATTTTAAGCCCCGCCAAAAAAAAGTTAAACCCCCCCCCCCGAGAATTTTAACACCCACCCCGGGCCATTAAGCCCCCCCCCCAGCATTTTAAGCCCCCCCCAGCATTTTAAGCCCCCCCTAAAAAATTTTAGACCCCCCCACGGCCATTAAACCCCCCCCCTAAATTTTAAGCCCCCCCCTCCGGTATTTTAAGCCCCCCCGGAGACATTAAACCCCTCTCCCCGGCCATTAAGCCCCCCCTCGGGGCCATTAAGGACCCCCAATCCGAATTTTAAGCCTCCCCCCAAAAAATTTTAACCCCCCCCCCGGGGCATTTTAACCCCCCCCCCCGGGCATTTAAGACCCCCTCCGGGCCATTAACCCCCCACCCCGAATTTTAACCCCCTCCCCGGGCATTTTAACCCCCCCCCCCGGGCCATTAACCCCCCCCCAGCATTTTAAGCCCCCCCAAAAAAATTTTAACCCCCCCCCGGCATTTTAACCCCCCCCGGGCCCACCTCGGCCTCGCTGCGGCGGGGCAGGCTGTCCCGCAGCGGCCGGGCCTGGAGCTGCGGGAGGCCGAGCGCGGCCTGGCCCGCAGCGCCGCCAGCAGCGAGCGCTTCTCCCGCAGCGACCAGGCCGCGGCCCGGGGCCTCCCCCCCGGGGCCTCCGCGAAACGGGCCGGGACCAGGCGGGGCCTCGGGGGTGGCTTCATGGCGCCGGGGAGATGGCGTCAGAGCGACGAAATGGGGGGAGAAAAGAGGAAAATGGGAAAACGGGGGGGGTGGGGGGAGGGAACGGCCCGCCCAGGATGTGGTTCGGACAGCAGGTCTACCCAGGTGGGAGATGGGAGGTGTGGTTCGGACAGCAGGTCTACCCAGATAGAGGGGAGACGGTTCGGACAGCAGGTCTACCCAGGTGGGAGATGGATGTGGTTTGGACAGCACGTCTACCCAGGTGGTAGATGGATGTGGTTCGGACAGCAGGTCTACCCAGATGGTGGGTGGATATGGTTCGGACAGCAGGTCTACCCAGGTGGTGGGAGGTGATTCGGACAGCAGGTCTACACAAATGGGAGATGTTCGGACAGGAGGTCTACCCAGGGCTCCCGATGGGAGGTTTGATAAGGGGTGTAATTAGGGTTAGGGTTAGTATCCCGGGGGAGGGGGGGGAGATTGGGGGAGGCCCAGGGAGGGTCCTTAATGGCTTGGGGGGCTCTTAATGGCTATGGGGGGGTCCTTAATTAGGGCTAGGGGTTGGAGAGAGAGAAGGTGCAGAGTCCTGTTGCGGGTGGGGTTGTATAAAGGCTCCCCTGGAGAGTTCAGGTGTACCCAAAGGCTTCCGCTGGGGGCACTTTTTGATGGGAGAAAGTGCCGCCTTACTTGTTTAGGGTCCTAATTAGGGTTTAATTTTACTGTTACGTTAAGTGTTGTTTGGAAAAGGAGAAGGCACAGAGTCCTGTAGCATGTGGGGTTGCGTAAAGGTTCCCCAGAGGAGTTCAGGTGTACCCAAAGGCTTCAGAATGGGGGCACTTTTCGGTAGGAGAATCAAGACACTGCTCCACGGCACTCGTCTCTACCTTCCACTCAAGAGCATCTTGCAGTCGACTGCTGGGCACCTGCAGTGGCACCGTGCTGGTACAAAACTAAGCATGCGTGGAGCATGGTGTGATCTACCTCTTCCTTAGTGACCTGCAGTGACTGGTGGGGGCTCAGGCAATGAAGCTCCGTGCTGTTCCCTCGGGTCCCCAGACAAGATACCAGCGCCTGCCCCTCTACTCCCCTCCTCAGGAAGATGTGAGCTACTGTGAGGCCTCCCCTAAATCCTCTCTTCTCTACCTCTATTCCTAATAGCTGGTGTTCCTCTCCGTATGGTATTGTGACTAAAAGAATTGAACTGCATCCTGTTTGCATGACGTAAAGAACTAAATACAAAACTCCACGATCTGCTCAAATTGAGCTGAGCCTGTCCTTTAAAAATGGGAGAATATGCTACAGAAAGGAAGAGCTGTTTTCGTAATTGCTAAGTCATTCAGTCTTGCTACCGTCACCAGTGAAAACCCATTCTCCCTGAGTGCTGTGCCCTTGTGAGACCCCCCCCTCCCCGGTGCAGATCATCCTGTGCTCTGCTCCAGGGAGTGCACTATGTGCACTGCTGTCCCAGTACAAGCATCACCATCCCAGTAACAGCAGCGCTGCCCCAACAAGCTGTACGAGTACCAGCAGCATGGCCCCAGTAAGAGCATCACCACCCACGTACCAACGTCACTGTCCCACTTCCAGTACCACCTCCAGCACCTTGATTGCCCCCAGCTCCAGTACTGGTATCCCCATGGGGCCCCAGCACCACTGCTGGCATCTCTGTCCAGGACTGCTAGCAGCATCCCCAACTTGCTGCCAGCACGCACAGCACCAGCATCCCCACCCCATGCTGGTATTGGCAACTCCAGCACCAGCAGCACCAGCCCCAGCAGCCCCCAGCCCACCACGAGCACCCCAGATCTCATTCGCCTCCTCTCGGCCAAACAAACCAAGAGACTTCAGCTGCTCCTCACATCTCTTGCCCACCAGACCCTTCACCACCTTCAGCAACCTCTTCTGGACACTCGCCAATAATCTTATGGCCTTCAGGACATAAAACCTGTAATTTCAGCTTCAGTCCTTAAAGAGTGAAGGAGTTGCCCTGTGAGTGCACCGGAGTAAGCCCTCAAGACCAGTCAAAAGATTTCTTCCAAACTGTGCTAGCATTTTCCCTGTGGAGGATTTCCATCTCTAGTCTTCATCACTGAGCTCCCTTCTTTCCAAAATATAACTAAACTTTTAAAGGATTTACTGCTGCTTTTTTATCTGACAGAATTTGCCTGAACAGCGGAACCCTTGCTGAGCTATCACGGAATCGCTTAGGTTGGAGAAGATCTCCGAGATCATCAGGTCCAACCTTTAACTGTGCACCCTTTAACTGATAACTGAGAGCCTGCTCTCCTTCGGCTTCTGGCCCCAGACAAATCTGAGGGAGGACGAAGCTGAGGCCTGTACATGGCAAGGACACAAGGTGAGGCGTGGGTGTCCCCGAGAAGACAGAGCTTCAACACCCCCAGAGGGGACTCTGGAGGGGACTCTCTCCCACAGCCTACTGTCATGCTGCTCCGCAAAGGAGCCCCATGGAGGAGAGGGCCACCCTCAGGTGAGGTTTTGCAAATGAGGATCTCTTCCCTCTGGTGCTGGCAGCGCCTCGGGTCTCCCCTCTGCTTGCAGTCCCTCGTGCCAGCGTGTGGCAATCGCAGCCCTGACTGCAAAGAGCTGGGGACGTCTCCGTGTCCCCCTTGAGGAGAGCTGAGCCGTGGGAGCGTTGGCATGGGGCACCCTGGCCCAAAGCGGCCATCCGGGCAGTGTCAGGACCTGAGGAGGGCTGGCTGTGGGGAGGATCAGGATCAGGATCAGGATCAGGAAGGGCCCGGGCCTGTGTGTGGCTGTGGCACAGCCAGGTTGAACAGGGGGGTTCTCGGCTGAGCGCTGTGCAGGGTCAGTGGCGCGCTCACAGCCCTTCTGCCTGCTCCTGCTGTGCTGCTCCCCAGCTCCCTTCCCCTGCGTTCCCTGCATGGCGGGCACAGTCTGGCTGACCCCCAGGGACCCTCAGGGGTACTTCTCCATCAAGGGCCCGCTGCGTGTTCCCGGGTATTGCTGTACAGAAGAGCCGGGCTGCTGTGCTGTATTATTCGATATTTATTGAAGCTGCAGCCCGGGGCTCAGTAATTGCCCCAGGCTGCGCCCCGGGGGGGGCTCTTCCAGCCCTTGAAGGAGGGTGGGGGGGGCCGTGGGGGCGGTGTCCGTGCCCTCGAGGCCTGGTGGCCGTTGGGCCGGTCGCGCGCCTTCCATTGGTGTTGTGCCGGGCGTGGGGGCCGCGGAGGCCGGGCTGGTGGCAGGCGGGCCGGGCTTCCAGGCACTGCTGGTGGCCGCTGGCGTCGGGCCTGGCTTCCAGGCACTGCTGGTGGCAGGCGGGCCGGGCTTCCAGGCACTGCTGGTGGCCTCTGGCGTCGGGCCTGGCTTCCAGGCACTGCTGGTGGCCGCTGGCGTCGGGCCTGGCTCTCAGGCCTAGCACGGTGCTCAGGCCTCCTGGACGGGCTCAAGGAGCGGCCACGGCTGTCGCTCTGGGCTGCCTGGGCTGCGGTGAGGCGCCTGCGGGGACAGGAATTGCTGAGGCCGTGCTGCGGCTGCGGTGCCAGGCGGGTGCGAGGCAGCGGGGGGCAGGCAGCCGGCTGTCCGTGAGCCGTGGGCACGCAGTGCTCTGTGCAGAATTTGGGACAAGCCGTGCCCTCGGATGGGACTCGGATCCCCTCCACAACCTCGTCTCCTCCCCAGCGCGGCCATCCTCACCTGCCTGCTCTGCACGTGCTGGCCCAGGAAGAAGACCTGGCCCCCGCAGAGACAGGGGTGCAAAGCTGGGCTCAGCATGGCCAGGCCCCAAAAGCCACCGTCTGCCCTTCCCCAGAGCGCCTGGCAAGGACCAGCACCCAGCTCCCTGCCTGGCCCTGGCCCTGGCCCTGGCCCTGGCCCTGGCCCAACAAGGTGGCAGCCTCGGCTCACTGTTCGGTGAGGTGCTGCCCATCCGCTCTTTGGGATGTGTAATTAAACACACAAGCCCTGTCTGTGCTGAAGACACGCACGCTGGCAGCGCTCAGGTGCGGCTGTGGCACACTGACTGCCCCTCTCCAAGGCAAAGAATTGGGGACGAGGTGAGGAGAGGGAGTGCGGCAACAACAACTCACTGCTTTTTCTGCCTCCAACGCCGGATCAGCACGCAGCACGCAACTGTGACAACCAGGAGGGGAACCAAGAATGCTGCAGCCCCTTCTATGCAGTAACTACGGTAGTTTGGGGGCTCTGCGGTGCTTGCCGTGTTCTCCCCATCCACGCCTGGAAGAACAATTGTGGACATTGCTGTGTCCCGTGCACTCCTGGTAATATAGGAGGGGCAAGAACCTGCACGCGCATGCTGGTTCTGGTTGGTGACAGGGGATGGCCAAGAAACAGCCTTTACCTGGTGTGGCAGTTGCCTGCGTTGCCTCTGCTCCCTTGCCAGAGAGCGGCAGCGTGCGACTGTTTAATTTCCAGAGCACCTCCTTCGGTACTGTCTCTCTGGCCATCGCTTTAGAAAGAAAGCAGGACAGTGTGACTATAAGGAACTGCTCCTTCCTGAACCATGTTCTGGGCAGAGCTGTAAGCATCAGGGAAGAGCCCACAGTCCCCAAACAAGAGGAGAAGCACAGCCAGGTCATTTGAAACCCAACTAGAAATGGACAGCTAAATCAGCTGAAACCGAAATTAAGCACCAAGGGTGCTCTCCCCTGCAGTGACGTATGTCTCCCTGCTCAGGGGACAGCAAGCTCTGCTTGGGATGTCCCTCCTGCCTTGAACTCGCCCAGCTGCAAGCAGTGCTGTGCGGGACCTGAACACAAGTTCAGCAGAAGCCCTTTGCTGCTGGCTGGATACCAATGTTTGCACGCAACAGCTCGGACCAGTAATGGTAATGCTGGGCTAGAGGCTGCCCCTGGGACCAGGCGGGACCCACAAGAGCAGCAGAGGCGCTCGCCCATCTCTGGGGCTCAGCAGTGCCTGCTAGGTGTGAGTGTCTCCGTTCTGATCCATCCCTTCCTGCTGTGCAGGTCACGGTGCGTCCACACACGGATTGAGAACCTCAGCTTCCCAAGACTTAGGGCAGACAGAGTGAAATATACCCACCAGGTGCTGCCTCCTCTAACTCCTTTACGATATCCTCTATGATGTCAGGAGATGTTGGGGAAGAGTTTCTTAATTCAGCTTTTCCCTTTCTTCTTAGAGGACCTGAACAGAAAGCAGCAAGTTCATTTTGGCACCAGTGCAATTTGGAGAACCCGGGCATAGGCTGTGAAGTCAGTGAAATGACTACCCACCCCTGCGAGACCAGCTGGGCTCCAGCACAGGAAGCAGCCGAGCGTCTGGCAAAGCCCTCCCTGGGGACACTTCTGCAAGCAAAGACCCGTGAGAAGTTTCTGTCCCATCAACACCTACATCAGTAGCTCAGTAGGAGAGCATACCAGGGGTCGTGCCTGGACAGGGCACAACCTGCATCATCCTGCAGGGATGCCTGGCTGACATTTGGGCTCTGCAGCACCTAGATGCTCCTTCCTTCCGCTGACTTACCCGTTGGATCGGGCTGAGACTCGTGGTCCACATCAGGCTGAGGTGTTGGATAGCCAGAGCCTACGAGAACAGCTGCAATCAAGCACAGAAGAGAAACATTCCCCTCGCATGGTGTGATCTACCTCCTCCTTAGTGAGCTGCAGCGACTGGAGGGGGCTCAGGCTATGATGAGGGACCCAGGCACGAGCCCAGATTTCCAAAGCCACAAAGGGGCCTGCTGAGCTGCAGGCTCTCGCTCGGCCTCTTCCCAAATCCTCTCTCAAGGCCGTGTGCTTCCCCAGCGCCCTGCAGTGACTGCGGGGGCTGAGGCAATGGCATGGGACCAAGATGCAGGTGGAGATTTCCCAAGAGGGGCCAGCAGCCTCAGCCCCACAGGGGCTCAGACCCAGGCTTCTCGGCCCCACCGTGCCACCCTGCGCGGCTTCTGCCTCCTGCCTGCCCGCGGTGCCCGCCCGGCCCTGCTGCTATCCCGGCCCCGGCCCCTCCATCAGTATGCGTGCCGCGCAGCACCATGCCGCCCAGGCTTTGGTGTTGGCCCCGGCCCTGTCCACCCACCTGCTCCCGGGGGTCGCCATGGCGCAGCCTGGGCACCCCGGGCACACAGGGCCACCAGGAGGAGGAAGAGGAGGCAGGCAGGGGCCGTGGCTCCCCGCACTCGCACCATGCTTCCACCGCCACCGCTGCAGCTGCAGCTAGTGCTGCCTTCAGGACCGGTGCGGAGCAGTGCCTGTGGCCCGGCCCAGCGTCACAATGGGGTGTCGGGACCTCACGGCCCAGCACTGCATCACCCAGAGGTGTTGTGGCCTTGCAGCCCTCACGGTGTCACGGAGAGGTGTAGTGACCTCACGACTTGGCACAGTGTCACAGCAGAGTTCCGAAGATATTCTGCAGTTGATCTTACGTTTCTTGCTCACAGGTTTTCAGGTGAAACTCTTGTTTTACCCAATTTCCAATGGTGATTTGTCCGGCTACAGAATTTGTCCTAGAGACTTTTCCCCTCAACCCTCTGCTGCAGAGCAGGGCTGACTCCTTCGGACTCCGAGGGCAGCAGACCTGTTCCTCACGGCACACGAGAGCAGCAAAAACCAGAGCTTTAGACACAGAGCTGAAGGAAGGACCCACAGGAAATGAAAAGGGGGTGTTCAGAGCTAGTGGAGACTTTCTGAGAAATGAATTTGCTTGAAGTCTGTTCCAAAATTGTCACTGTTTTTTCCTCCCGGCACAGGTACTTTAAGCCCATGGGTGGCAAATGCCCAACAGCAGCTCCGTCACCGATCAGCTTTGTATCAGCTGTAATCTGGCAAGTTGAAGTCACCCATAAGGACAAAGACAGCTGATCTACAGATTTCCCCTAATTTCTGATAGAATGATGATATATATATGCTGATATCATCATGCTGGCTGAGTGGCTGTAGTGGGTTTATGTGGCAAGGTTTTGGTAGCAGGGGGCCGTAGGGGTGGTTTCTGTGAGAAGGATCTAGAAGCTGCCCCATGTTTGGTAAGGGCCCCACTGTTTTCCAGAGCTGAGCCAAGAAGCGATGTTGTTTTGCGCCTCTGTGAGAGCAGATTTAAGACAGGGAAAAAAACAACTGCGCCACACAGCAGCTGGGAGAGTGAGAGCAGTGAGGAACGGCCTTGCAGGCGCCAAGGGCAGTGAAGAGGGAGGGGGAGAGGTGCTCCAGGCGCCGGAGCAGAAGTCCCCTGCGGCCTGTGGTGAGGCCCATGGTGAAGCAGGCTGTCCCCCTGCAGCCCATGGAGTACCACAGTGGAGCAGGGTTCCACGCTGCAGCCCGTGGAGGAGACCACAGTGGAGCAGGTGGCCCTGCACCGACGGAGGCTGCCGCCTGTGGAAGACCCCTGCCCGAGCAGATTCCAGGCCGGACCTGTAGCCCGTGGAGAGGAGCCCACGCAGGAGCAGGTGACCTGGCAGGAGCTGCTGCCCGTGGGGGAGCCAGGTTGGAGCAGTTTGCTCCTGAGGGATGGACCCCGTGGTACAGACCAGTAGTTCTGGAGCAGTTCTGGAAGAGCTGCTGCCTGTGGGAAGCCCACGCTGGATCAGTTCATCAAGGACTGCATCCCGTGGGTGGGACCCCACAGCACAGGGGACGAGAGTGACCGAGAAGGAGCGGCAGAGAAGAAGCGCTGTAGACTGACCATAACCCCCATTTCCCCGTTCCCCTGCGCCGCTCGGGGGGAGGAGGTGGAAGAGGGTGGATGGGGGGGAAGGTGCTTTTGGTTTCTTTCCTTTGTTTCTCACTTCTCTACCTTGTTAGTAATAAGCAATAAATCTTACTACCTCCCTATGCTGAGTCTGTTTTGCCCGTTACAATAATTACTGCATGATTTTCTCGTCCTTATCTCAACCTTTGAGCCCTTTTCACATATTTTCTCCCCATTCCTCTTTGAGGAGGGGGAGTGAGAGAGCGGCTGTGGTGGAGCTTGGCTGCCCACTCGAGCGGAACCACGACAGTGGCCTACAGCAGACTCCCACAGCAGCACATGCTTTAGTTGCTTTTCCCTTAGTCCTTACCCAGAGGCTCTCAACCACATCATCACCAACTGCAAGCCCTGTACAGTCCAGCCCCTCCATTACATCCAGTGCCACCCCACCGCCTGCCTGCCCTGCTTATTCCTCTTGGAGAGGCTAGAAGCATCCACTGCAGCACACCAGTGTCCTGGTTTCAGCTGGGATAGAGCTAGCTTTCTTCCTAGGAGCTGCCCTATGTTAGGGCAGCAGAGGAAAGAGGGTGTGGAGTTCATTTCTAGGGCAGAGCATTACATTCAGGAAGGAAGGAAGCAAGCGTGGGGCTGGGACATCTTAGCGGGCTGAGGAGCATTAGGAGGTCTTTGAGAAGAAAATGGGCAAGTAGTGCAGAACTCACAAGCTATGGCAAATCCCGAGAACACCAAAGCTTTGTGTTAGAAGGAAAAGGTGGGTGGAGGGGTGGGGGGCAAAAAGCTTGGGAGATGCCAGAGTGAGGTCCGTAAGCACAGGAGTGGCCAAAGCCTGCAGGAGAGCTGTTTGCAGGCATGGGACAGCATGGGAGAGCCTGTGGTGTGGATGGCCCAGGGCCTTGGTGGGGCTGGGACTCCTCCAGCAATAAAGATGTCTTTGCTCATCTATGACGGCTGTCTTTGCAACCAGCAGGCATAAGGGGACATGCTTATCCAAAGACTTGCAGCCTCCTTGCCTCTGTCCAGTGTAATCCAGTTTCAGAGCGCATCCTTTCAGCACAACCAGCACCAGCATCCCCGCCCCATGCTGGTATTGGCAACTCCAGCACCAGCAGCACCAGCCCCAGCAGCCCCAGCCCACCACGAGCACCCCAGATCTGTCGCCTCTTCTCTCGGCCTTACAAACCAAGAGACTTCAGCTGTTCCTCACATCTCTTGCCCACCAGACCCTTCGTCACCTTGGGCAACCTCTTCTGGACACTCGCCAATAATCTTATGGCCTTCAGGACATAAAATCTGTAATTTCAGCTTCAGTCCTTAAAGAGTGAAGGAGTTGTCCTGTGAGTACAATGGAGTACGACCTTAAGACCAGTCAAAAGATTTCTTCCAAACTGTGCTAGCATTTTCCCTGTGGAGGATTCCCATCTCTAGTCTTAATCGCTGAGCTCCCTTCTTTCCAAATTATAACTAAACTTTTAAAGGGTTTACTGCTGCTTTTTTATCTGACAGAATTTGCCTGAACAGCGGAACCCTTGCTGAGCTATCACGGAATCGCTTAGGTTGGAGAAGATCTCCGAGATCATCAGGTCCAACCTTTAACTGTGCACCCTTTAACTGATAACTGAGAGCCTTCTCTCCTTCTCCCCAGACAAATCTGAGGGAGGACGAAGCTGAGGCCTGTACATGGAAAGGACACAAGGTGAGGCATGGGTGTCCCCGAGAAGACAGAGCTTCAACACCCCCAGAGGGGACTCTGGAGGGGACTCTCTCCCACAGCCTACTGTCATGCTGCTCCGCAAAGGAGCCCCATGGAGGAGAGGGCCACCCTCAGGTGAGGTTTTGCAAATGAGGATCTCTTCCCTCTGGTGCTGGCAGCGCCTCGGGTCTCCCCTCTGCTTGCAGTCCCTCGTGCCAGCGTGTGGCAATCGCAGCCCTGACTGCAAAGAGCTGGGTACGTCTCCGTGTCCCCCTTGAGGAGAGCTGAGCCGTGGGAGCGTTGGCATGGGGCACCCGGGCCCAAATCGGCCATCCGGGCAGTGTCAGGACCTGAGGAGGGCTGGCTGTGGGGAGGATCAGGATCAGGAAGGGCCCGGGCCTGTGTGTGGCTGTGGCACAGCCAGTTTGAACAGGGGGGTTCTCGGCTGAGCGCTGTGCAGGGTCAGTGGCGCGCTCACAGCCCTTCTGCCTGCTCCTGCTGTGCTGCTCCCCAGCTCCCTTCCCCTGCGTTCCCTGCATGGCGGGCACAGTCTGGCTGACCCCCAGGGACCCTCAGGGGTACTTCTCCATCAAGGTCCCGCTGCGTGTTCCCGGGTATTGCTGTACAGAAGAGCCGGGCTGCTGTGCTGTATTATTCGATATTTATTGAAGCTGCAGCCCGGGGCTCAGGAATTGCCCCAGGCTGCGCCCCGGGGGGGCCTCCCCCAGCCCTTGAAGGAGGGTGGGGGGGGCCGTGGGGGCGGTGTCCTTGCCCTCGAGGCCTGGGGGGCGCTGGGCCGGTCGCGCGCCTTCCATTGGTGTTGTGCCGGGCGTGGGGGCCACGGAGGCCGGGCTGGTGGCAGGCGGGCCGGGCTTCCAGGCACTGCTGGTGGCCGCTGGCGTCGGGCCTGGCTTCCAGGCACTGCTGGTGGCCGCTGGCGTCGGGCCTGGCTTCCAGGCACTGCTGGTGGCAGGCGGGCCGGGCTTCCAGGCACTGCTGGTGGCCGCTGGCGTCGGGCCTGGCTCTCAGGCCTAGCACGGTGCTCAGGCCTCCTGGACGGGCTCAAGGAGCGGCCACGGCTGTCGCTCTGGGCTGCCTGGGCTGCGGCGAGGCGCCTGCGGGGACAGGAATTGCTGAGGCCGTGCTGCGGCTGCGGTGCCAGGCGGGTGCGAGGCAGCGGGGGGCAGGCAGCCGGCTGTCCGTGAGCCGTGGGCACGCAGTGCTCTGTGCAGAATTTGGGACAAGCCGTGCCCTCGGATGGGACTCGGATCCCCTCCACAACCTCGTCTCCTCCCCAGCGCCTCGCCGGCCATCCTCACCTGCCTGCTCTGCACGTGCTGGCCCAGGAAGAAGACCTGGCCCCCGCAGAGACAGGGGTGCAAAGCTGGGCTCAGCATGGCCAGGCCCCAAAAGCCACCGTCTGCCCTTCCCCAGAGCGCCTGGCAAGGACCAGCACCCAGCTCCCTGCCTGGCCCTGGCCCTGGCCCTGGCCCTGGCCCTGGCCCTGGCCCAACAAGGTGGCAGCCTCGGCTCACTGTTCGGTGAGGTGCTGCCCATCCGCTCTTTGGGATGTGTAATTAAACACACAAGCCCTGTCTGTGCTGAAGACACGCACGCTGGCAGCGCTCAGGTGCGGCTGTGGCACACTGACTGCCCCTCTCCAAGGCAAAGAATTGGGGAGGAGGTGAGGAGAGGGAGTGCGGCAACAACAACTCACTGCTTTTTCTGCCTCCAACGCCGGATCAGCACGCAGCACGCAACTGTGACAACCAGGAGGGGAACCAAGAACGCTGCAGCCCCTTCTATGCAGTAACTACGGTAGTTTGGGGGCTCTGCGGTGCTTGCCGTGTTCTCCCCATCCACGCCTGGAAGAACAATTGTGGACATTGCTGTGTCCCGTGCACTCCTGCTAATACAGGAGGGGCAGAACCTGCACGCGCATGCTGGTTCTGGTTGGTGACAGCGGATAGCCAAGAAACAGCCTTTACCTGGTGTGGCAGTTGCCTGCGTTGCCTCTGCCCCTTTGCCAGAGAGCGGCAGCGTGCGACTGTTTAATTTCCAGAGCACCTCCTTCGGTACTGTCTCTCTGGCCATCCCTTTAGAAAGAAAGCAGGACAGTGTGACTATAAGGAACTGCTCCTCCTTTCCAGGATGGTGTCTTCGGAAGGTAGTGCTTCTCAAAAGACATCCCTAAAGTTTAGCAGCTAAGCCCTGGACTTCTGGGGGAGCTACTCACTACTCGTAACAAGGTGTCATTCACTGAGAGAAATCACAGTGCATTTTTGGCAAACTGCAAGGTGATGCTCAATTCCTGCCTCCAAAGAGGACAGAAGAAAGCTGCATCCACTTCAGAGGCTGGAACAGCCCTTCTGAGAAGCACGTGCATCCCATCATGCTGACTCCATCCCATGGGAAGGGCAAGAATCACACACATCAGGCTGAGCCGCAAGCTCCTGAACCATGTTCTGGGCAGAGCTGTAAGCATCAGGGAAGAGCCCACAGTCCCCAAACAAGAGGAGAAGCACAGCCAGGTCATTTGAAACCCAACTAGAAATGGACAGCTAAATCAGCTGAAACCGAAATTAAGCACCAAGGGTGCTCTCCCCTGCAGTGACGTGTGTCTCCCTGCTCAGGGGACAGCAAGCACTGCTTGGGATGTCCCTCCTGCCTTGAACTCGCCCAGCTGCAAGCAGTGCTGTGCGGGAGCTGAACACAAGTTCAGCAGAAGCCCTTTGCTGCTGGCTGGATACCAATGTTTGCACACAACAGCTCGGACCAGTAATGGTAATGCTGGGCTAGAGACTGCCCCTGGGACCAGGCTGGACCCACAAGAGCAGCAGAGGTGCTCCCCCATCTCTGGGGCTCAGCAGTGCCTGCTAGGTGTGAGTGTCTCCGTTCTGATCCATCCCTTCCTGCTGTGCAGGTTACGGTGCGTCCACACACGGATTGAGAACCTCAGCTTCCCAAGACTTAGGGCAGACAGAGTGAAATATACCCACCAGGTGCTGCCTCCTCTAACTCCTTTACGATATCCTCTATGATGTCAGGAGATGTTGGGGAAGAGTTTCTTAATTCAGCTTTTCCCTTTCTTCTTAGAGGACCTGAACAGAAAGCAGCAAGTTCATTTTGGCACCAGTGCAATTTGGAGAACCCGGGCATAGTCTGTGAAGTCAGTGAAATGACTACCCACCCCTGCGAGACCAGCTGGGCTCCAGCGCAGGAAGCAGCCGAGCGTCTGGCAAAGCCCTCCCTGGGGACACTTCTGCAAGCAAAGACCCCTGAGAAGTTTCTGTCCCATCAACACCTACATCAGTAGCTCAGGAGGAGAGCATACCAGGGGTCGTGCCTGGACAGGGCACAACCTGCATCATCCTGCAGGGATGCCTGGCTGACATTTGGGCTCTGCAGCACCTAGATGCTCCTTCCTTCCGCTGACTTACCCGTTGGATCGGGCTGAGACTCGTGGTCCACATCAGGCTGAGGTGTTGGATAGCCAGAGCCTACGAGAACAGCTGCAATCAAGCACAGAAGAGAAACATTCCCCTCGCATGGTGTGATCTACCTCCTCCTTAGTGAGCTGCAGCGACTGGAGGGGGCTCAGCCTATGATGAGGGACCCAGGCACGAGCCCAGATTTCCAAAGCCACAAAGGGGCCTGCTGAGCTGCAGGCTCTCTCTCGGCCTCTTCCCAAATCCTCTCTCGAGGCCGTGTGCTTCCCCAGCGCCCTGCCGTGACTGCGGGGGCTGAGGCAATGGCATGGGACCAAGATGCAGGTGGAGATTTCCCAAGAGGGGCCAGCAGCCTCAGCCCCACAGGGGCTCAGACCCAGACTTCTCGGCCCCACCGTGCCACCCTGCGCGGCTTCTGCCTCCTGCCTGCCCGCGGTGCCCGCCCGGCCCTGCTGCTATCCCGGCCCCGGCCCCTCCATCAGTATGCGTGCCGCGCAGCACCATGCCGCCCAGGCTTTGGTGTTGGCCCCGGCCCTGTCCACCCACCTGCTCCCGGGGGTCGCCATGGCGCAGCCTGGGCACCCCGGGCACACAGGGCCACCAGGAGGAGGAAGAGGAGGCAGGCAGGGGCCGTGGCTCCCCACACTCGCACCATGCTTCCACCACCACCGCTGCAGCTGCAGCTAGTGCTGCCGTCAGGACCGGTGCGGAGCAGTGCCTGTGGCCCGGCCCAGCGTCACAATGGGGTGTCGGGACCTCACGGCCCAGCACTGCATCACCCAGAGGTGCTGTGACCTTGCAGCCCTCACGGTGTCACGGAGAGGTGTAGTGACCTCACGGCTTGGCACAGTGTCACAGCAGAGTTCCGAAGATATTCTGCAATTGATCTTACGTTTCTTGCTCACAGGTTTTCAGGTGAAACTCTTGTTTTACCCAGTTTCCAATGGTGATTTGTCCGGCTACAGAATTTGTCCTAGAGACTTTTCCCCTCAACCCTCTGCTGCAGAGCAGGGCTGAATCCTTCGGACTCCGAGGGCAGCAGACCTGTTCCTCACGGCACACGAGAGCAGCAAAAACCAGAGCCAATGTAATCCAGTTTCAGAGCGCATGCCTTCATGGCTTCATCATCAGTGGTGGCCCTCAGGGAAGCCACTAACGTGGAGGTTTGTGCCTGCCTTCTTCAGAGGCTTCTTCAATCTTCCTTCAGTAGCAGCAGTTCAGGAACTTGGCACCAGAGAGTGCATGAAAATGCACAACGCCTTAACAAGATAAGCTCTGCGTAACTTACCCTAGTTCTGCTCTTGTGGGGTTGAGTAGAGAGAAACCATGAGTATAGTCTAACCGAGAAGATTTCCAAAATAAAGAACAAGAAGTTTTCTTCTATGTTACTTTTTCTTTATTTTTTCCACTTAGGGAATATGCAATCTCAAGCATCTCCAATTCATAGTGATCCAGAGTGTTACATGATGAAATCTGAATATGTAGGAAAAACAAGATCTTTTTTGTCAGACACTGGATAGGCAGTCTTCACCCCAGCCCCCCCCTCTGCCATTTCTCTTATCAGTCACCAGGGATTTCCATTAGTCCTGTTAAAATCAGAGCTTTTCCCACCCAAGGCTGCCACTGGGTGTTTCTGCACCAATTTCCACCTGCTTTGTTTGTGGAACTGCCTGCACACAGACACAGGGTTCCTCTGTCTTACCAGAACAAAAAGAAGGGAAAAAATATAATAAAAAGAGATTTGATTACAAAATAAAATGCATTCCTCAGCTCTCTGTTAAGTCCAAGTTGCCTCTACTGAAGTCCATTTTCAGCCATGCCCCACCTCAGTGGAAAATCTCCAGTGAGAAGTACAGGAAAGGTTACAGCCTCCTTGCCTCTGTCCAGTGTAATCCAGTTTCAGAGCGCATCCTTTCAGCACAACCAGCACCAGCATCCCCGCCCCATGCTGGTATTGGCAACTCCAGCACCAGCAGCACCAGCCCCAGCAGCCCCCAGCCCACCATAAGCACCCCAGATCTGTCGCCTCTTCTCTCGGCCGAACAAACCAAGAGACTTCAGCTGCTCCTCACATCTCTTGCCCACCAGACCCTTCACCACCTCCAGCAACCTCTTCTGGACACTCGCCAATAATCTTATGGCCTTCAGGACATAAAATCTGTAATTTCAGCTTCAGTCCTTAAAGAGTGAAGGAGTTGCCCTGTGAGTACAATGGAGTACGACCTTAAGACCAGTTGAAAGATTTCTTCCAAACTGTGCTAGCATTTTCCCTGTGGAGGATTCCCATCTCTAGTCTTAATCACTGAGCTCCCTTCTTTCCAAATTATAACTAAACTTTTAAAGGATTTACTGCTGCTTTTTTATCTGACAGAATTTGCCTGAACAGCGGAACCCTTGCTGAGCTATCACGGAATCGCTTAGGTTGGAGAAGATCTCCGAGATCATCAGGTCCAACCTTTAACTGTGCACCCTTTAACTGATAACTGAGAGCCTGCTCTCCTTGGGCTTCTGGCCCCAGACAAATCTGAGGGAGGACGAAGCTGAGGCCTGTACATGGCAAGGACACAAGGTGAGGCGTGGGTGTCCCCGAGAAGACAGAGCTTCAACAGCCCCAGAGGGGACTCTGGAGGGGACTCTCTCCCACAACCTACTGTCATGCTGCTCCGCAAAGGAGCCCCATGGAGGAGAGGGCCACCCTCAGGTGAGGTTTTGCAAATGAGGATCTCTTCCCTCTGGTGCTGGCAGCGCCTCGGCTCTCCCCTCTGCTTGCAGTCCCTCGTGCCAGCGTGTGGCAATCGCAGCCCTGACTGCAAAGAGCTGGGTACGTCTCCGTGTCCCCCTTGAGGAGAGCTGAGCCGTGGGAGCGTCGGCATGGGGCACCCTGGCCCAAATCGGCCATCCGGGCAGTGTCAGGACCTGAGGAGGGCTGGCTGTGGGGAGGATCAGGATCAGGATCAGGAAGGGCCCGGGCCTGTGTGTGGCTGTGGCACAGCCAGTTTGAACAGGGGGGTTCTCGGCTGAGCGCTGTGCAGGGTCAGTGGCGCGCTCACAGCCCTTCTGCCTGCTCCTGCTGTGCTGCTCCCCAGCTCCCTTCCCCTGCGTTCCCTGCATGGCGGGCACAGTCTGGCTGACCCCCAGGGACCCTCAGGGGTACTTCTCCATCAAGGTCCCGCTGCGTGTTCCCGGGTATTGCTGTACAGAAGAGCCGGGCTGCTGTGCTGTATTATTCGATATTTATTGAAGCTGCAGCCCGGGGCTCAGTAATTGCCCCAGGCTGCGCCCCGGGGGGGCCTCCCCCAGCCCTTGAAGGAGGGTGGGGGGGGCCGTGGGGGCGGTGTCCTTGCCCTCGAGGCCTGGGGGGCGCTGGGCCGGTCGCGCGCCTTCCATTGGTGTTGTGCCGGGCGTGGGGGCCGCGGAGGCCGGGCTGGTGGCAGGCGGGCCGGGCTTCCAGGCACTGCTGGTGGCCGCTGGCGTCGGGCCTGGCTTCCAGGCACTGCTGGTGGCAGGCGGGCCGGGCTTCCAGGCACTGCTGGTGGCCGCTGGCGTCGGGCCTGGCTCTCAGGCCTAGCACGGTGCTCAGGCCTCCTGGACGGGCTCAAGGAGCGGCCACGGCTGTCGCTCTGGGCTGCCTGGGCTGCGGCGAGGCGCCTGCGGGGACAGGAATTGCTGAGGCCGTGCTGCGGCTGCGGTGCCAGGCGGGTGCGAGGCAGCGGGGGGCAGGCAGCCGGCTGTCCGTGAGCCGTGGGCACGCAGTGCTCTGTGCAGAATTTGGGACAAGCCGTGCCCTCGGATGGGACTCGGATCCCCTCCACAACCTCGTCTCCTCCCCAGCGCCTCGCCGGCCATCCTCACCTGCCTGCTCTGCACATGCTGGCCCAGGAAGAAGACCTGGCCCCCGCAGAGACAGGGGTGCAAAGCTGGGCTCAGCATGGCCAGGCCCCAAAAGCCACCGTCTGCCCTTCCCCAGAGCGCCTGGCAAGGACCAGCACCCAGCTCCCTGCCTGGCCCTGGCCCTGGCCCTGGCCCTGGCCCTGGCCCAACAAGGTGGCAGCCTCGGCTCACTGTTCGGTGAGGTGCTGCCCATCCGCTCTTTGGGATGTGTAATTAAACACACAAGCCCTGTCTGTGCTGAAGACACGCACGCTGGCAGCGCTCAGGTGCGGCTGTGGCACACTGACTGCCCCTCTCCAAGGCAAAGAATTGGGGAGGAGGTGAGGAGAGGGAGTGCGGCAACAACAACTCACTGATTTTTCTGCCTCCGACGCCGGATCAGCACGCAGCACGCAACTGTGACAACCAGGAGGGGAACCAAGAACGCTGCAGCCCCTTCTATGCAGTAACTACGGTAGTTTGGGGGCTCTGCGGTGCTTGCCGTGTTCTCCCCATCCACGCCTGGAAGAACAATTGTGGACATTGCTGTGTCCCGTGCACTCCTGCTAATACAGGAGGGGCAGAACCTGCACGCGCATGCTGGCTCTGGTTGGTGACAGCGGATGGCCAAGAAACAGCCTTTACCTGGTGTGGCAGTTGCCTGCGTTGCCTCTGCTCCCTTGCCAGAGAGTGGCAGCGTGCGACCGTTTAATTTCCAGAGCACCTCCTTCGGTACTGTCTCTCTGGCCATCCCTTTAGAAAGAAAGCAGGACAGTGTGACTATAAGGAACTGCTCCTCCTTTCCAGGATGGTGTCTTCGGAAGGGAGTGCTTCTCAAAAGACATCCCTAAAGTTTAGCAGCTAAGGCCTGGCTTTTGGGGGAGCTACTCACTACTCGTAACAAGGTGTCATTCACAGAGAAAAATCTGAGTGCATTTTTGGCAAACTGCAAGGTGATGCTCAATTCCTGCCTCCAAAGAGGACAGAAGAAAGCTGCATCCACTTCAGAGGCTGGAACAGCCCTTCTGAGAAGCACGTGCATCCCATCATGCTGACTCCATCCCATGGGAAGGGCAAGAATCACACACATCAGGCTGAGCCGCAAGCTCCTGAACCATGTTTTGGGCAGAGCTGTAAGCATCAGGGAAGAGCCCACAGTCCCCAAACAAGAGGAGAAGCACAGCCAGGTCATTTGAAACCCAACTAGAAATGGACAGCTAAATCAGCTGAAACCGAAATTAAGCACCAAGGGTGCTCTCCCCTGCAGTGACGTGTGTCTCCCTGCCCAGGGGACAGCAAGCACTGCTTGGGATGTCCCTCCTGCCTTGAACTCGCCCAGCTGCAAGCAGTGCTGTGCGGGACCTGAACACAAGTTCAGCAGAAGCCCTTTGCTGCTGGCTGGATACCAATGTTTGCACGCAACAGCTCGGACCAGTAATGGTAATGCTGGGCTAGAGGCTGCCCCTGGGACCAGGCTGGACCCACAAGAGGCAGCAGAGGCACTCGCCCATCTCTGGGGCTCAGCAGTGCCTGCTAGGTGTGAGTGTCTCCGTTCTGATCCATCCCTTCCTGCTGTGCAGGTTACGGTGCGTCCACACACGGATTGAGAACCTCAGCTTCCCAAGACTTAGGGCAGACAGAGTGAAATATACCCACCAGGTGCTGCCTCCTCTAACTCCTTTACGATATCCTCTATGATGTCAGGAGATGTTGGGGAAGAGTTTCTTAATTCAGCTTTTCCCTTTCTTCTTAGAGGACCTGAACAGAAAGCAGCAAGTTCATTTTGGCACCAGTGCAATTTGGAGAACCCGGGCATAGGCTGTGAAGTCAGTGAAATGACTACCCACCCCTGCGAGACCAGCTGGGCTCCAGCGCAGGAAGCAGCCGAGCGTCTGGCAAAGCCCTCCCTGGGGACACTTCTGCAAGCAAAGACCCGTGAGAAGTTTCTGTCCCATCAACACCTACATCAGTAGCTCAGTAGGAGAGCAGACCAGGGGTCGTGCCTGGACAGGGCACAACCTGCATCATCCTGCAGGGATGCCTGGCTGACATTTGGGCTCTGCAGCACCTAGATGCTCCTTCCTTCCGCTGACTTACCCGTTGGATCGGGCTGAGACTCGTGGTCCACATCAGGCTGAGGTGTTGGATAGCCAGAGCCTACGAGAACAGCTGCAATCAAGCACAGAAGAGAAACATTCCCCTCGCATGGTGTGATCTACCTCCTCCTTAGTGAGCTGCAGCGACTGGAGGGGGCTCAGGCTATGATGAGGGACCCAGGCACGAGCCCAGATTTCCAAAGCCACAAAGGGGCCTGCTGAGCTGCAGGCTCTCTCTCGGCCTCTTCCCAAATCCTCTCTCGAGGCCGTGTGCTTCCCCAGCGCCCTGCAGTGACTGCGGGGGCTGAGGCAATGGCATGGGACCAAGGTGCAGGTGGAGATTTCCCAAGAGGGGCCAGCAGCCTCAGCCCCACAGGGGCTCAGACCCAGGCTTCTCGGCCCCACCGTGCCACCCTGCGCGGCTTCTGCCTCCTGCCTGCCCCCTGCCCGCGGTGCCCGCCCGGCCCTGCTGCTATCCCGGCCCCGGCCCCTCCATCAGTATGCGTGCCGCGCAGCACCATGCCGCCCAGGCTTTGGTGTTGGCCCCGGCCCTGTCCACCCACCTGCTCCCGGGGGTCGCCATGGCGCAGCCTGGGCACCCCGGGCACACAGGGCCACCAGGAGGAGGAAGAGGAGGCAGGCAGGGGCCGTGGCTCCCCACACTCGCACCATGCTTCCACCTCTGCCGCTGCAGCTGCAGCTCGTGCTGCCTTCAGGACCGGTGCGGAGCAGTGCCTGTGGCCCGGCCCAGCGTCACAATGGGGTGTCGGGACCTCACGGCCCAGCACTGCATCACCCAGAGGTGCTGTGACCTTGCAGCCCTCACGGTGTCACGGAGAGGTGTAGTGACCTCACGACTTGGCACAGTGTCACAGCAGAGTTCCGAAGATATTCTGCAATTGATCTTACGTTTCTTGCTCACAGGTTTTCAGGTGAAACTCTTGTTTTACCCAATTTCCAATGGTGATTTGTCCAGCTACAGAATTTGTCCTAGAGACTTTTCCCCTCAACCCTCTGCTGCAGAGCAGGGCTGACTCCTTCGGACTCCGAGGGCAGCAGACCTGTTCCTCACGGCACAGGAGAGCAGCAAAAACCAGAGCTTTAGACACAGAGCTGAAGGAAGGACCCACAGGAAATGAAAAGGGGGTGTTCAGAGCTAGTGGAGACTTTCTGAGGAATGAATCTGCTTGAAGTCTGTTCCAAAATTGTCACTGTTTTTTCCTCCCTGCACAGGTACTTTAAGCCCATGGGTGGCAAATGCCCAACAGCAGCTCCATCACCGATCAGCTTTGTATCAGCTGTAATCTGGCAAGTTGAAATCACCCATAAGGACAAAGGCAGCTGATCTACAGATTTCCCCTAATTTCCGATAGAATGATGGTATATATATGCTGGTATCATCCTGTTGGCTGACTGGCCTACAGTAGACTCCCACAGCAGCACATGCTTTAGTTGCTTTTCCCTTAGTCCTTACCCAGAGGCTCTCAACCACATCATCACCAACTGCAAGCCCTGTACAGTCCAGCCCCTCCATTACATCCAGTGCCACCCCACCGCCTGCCTGCCCTGCTTATTCCTCTTGGAGAGGCTAGAAGCATCCACTGCAGCACACCAGTGTCCTGGTTTCAGCTGGGATAGAGCTAGCTTTCTTCCTAGGAGCTGCCCTATGTTAGGGCAGCAGAGGAAAGAGGGTGTGGAGTTCATTTCTAGGGCAGAGCATTCAATTCAGGAAGGAAGGAAGGAAGCAAGCGTGGGGCTGGGACATCTTAGCGGGCTGAGGAGCATTAGGAGGTCTTTGAGAAGAAAATGGGCAAGTAGTGCAGAACTCACAAGCTATGGCAAATCCCCAGAAGACCAAAGCTTTGTGTTAGAAGGAAAAGGTGGGTGGAGGGGTGGGGGGCAAAGAGCTTGGGAGATGCCAGAGTGAGGTACGTAAGCACAGGAGTGGCCAAAGCCTGCAGGAGAGCTGTTTGCAGGCATGGGACAGCATGGGAGAGCCTGTGGTGTGGATGGCCAAGGGCCTTGGTGGGGCTGGGACTCCCCCAGCAATAAAGATGCCTTTGCTCATCTATGACGGCTGTCTTTGCAACCAGCAGGCATAAGGGGACATGCTTATCCAAAGACTTGCAGCCTCCTTGCCTCTGTCCAGTGTAATCCAGTTTCAGAGCGCATCCTTTCAGCACAACCAGCACCAGCATCCCCACCCCATGCTGGTATTGGCAACTCCAGCCCCAGCAGCACCAGCCCCAGCAGCCCCCAGCCCACCATAAGCACCCCAGATCTGTCGCCTCTTCTCTCGGCCAAACAAACCAAGAGACTTCAGCTGCTCCTCACATCTCTTGCCCACCAGACCCTTCACCACCTCCAGCAACCTCTTCTGGACACTCGCCAATAATCTTATGGCCTTCAGGACATAAAACCTGTAATTTCAGCTTCAGTCCTTAAAGAGTGAAGGAGTTGCCCTGTGAGTACAACGGAGTACGACCTTAAGACCAGTTGAAAGATTTCTTCCAAACTGTGCTAGCATTTTCCCTGTGGAGGATTTCCATCTCTAGTCTTCATCACTGAGCTCCCTTCTTTCCAAATTATAACTAAACTTTTAAAGGGTTTACTGCTGCTTTTTTATCTGACAGAATTTGTCTGAACAGCGGAACCCTTGCTGAGCTATCACGGAATCGCTTAGGTTGGAGAAGATCTCCGAGATCATCAGGTCCAACCTTTAACTGTGCACCCTTTAACTGATAAGTGAGAGCCTGCTCTCCTTCGGCTTCTGGCCCCAGACAAATCTGAGGGAGGACGAAGCTGAGGCCTGTACATGGCAAGGACACAAGGTGAGGCGTGGGTGTCCCCGAGAAGACAGAGCTTCAACACCCCCAGAGGGGACTCTGGAGAGGACTCTCTCCCACAGCCTACTGTCATGCTGCTCCGCAAAGGAGCCCCATGGAGGAGAGGGCCACCCTCAGGTGAGGTTTTGCAAATGAGGATCTCTTCCCTCTGGTGCTGGCAGCGCCTCGGGTCTCCCCTCTGCTTGCAGTCCCTCGTGCCAGCGTGTGGCAATCGCAGCCCTGACTGCAAAGAGCTGGGTACGTCTCCGTGTCCCCCTTGAGGAGAGCTGAGCCGTGGGAGCGTTGGCATGTGGCGCCCTGGCCCAAATCGGCCATCCGGGCAGTGTCAGGACCTGAGGAGGGCTGGCTGTGGGGAGGATCAGGATCAGGAAGGGCCCGGGCCTGTGTGTGGCTGTGGCACAGCCAGGTTGAACAGGGGGGTTCTCGGCTGAGCGCTGTGCAGGGTCAGTGGCGCGCTCACAGCCCTTCTGCCTGCTCCTGCTGTGCTGCTCCCCAGCTCCCTTCCCCTGCGTTCCCTGCATGGCGGGCACAGTCTGGCTGACCCCCAGGGACCCTCAGGGGTACTTCTCCATCAAGGTCCCGCTGCGTGTTCCCGGGTATTGCTGTACAGAAGAGCCGGGCTGCTGTGCTGTATTATTCGATATTTATTGAAGCTGCAGCCCGGGGCTCAGGAATTGCCCCAGGCTGCGCCCCGGGGGGGCCTCCCCCAGCCCTTGAAGGAGGGTGGGGGGGGCCGTGGGGGCGGTGTCCTTGCCCTCGAGGCCTGGGGGGCGCTGGGCCGGTCGCGCGCCTTCCGTTGGTGTTGTGCCGGGCGTGGGGGCCGCGGAGGCTGTGGAGGCCGGGCTGGTGGCAGGCGGGCCGGTCTTCCAGGCACTGCTGGTGGCCGCTGGCGTCGGGCCTGGCTTCCAGGCACTGCTGGTGGCAGGCGGGCCGGGCTTCCAGGCACTGCTGGTGGCCGCTGGCGTCGGGCCTGGCTCTCAGGCCTAGCACGGTGCTCAGGCCTCCTGGACGGGCTCAAGGAGCGGCCACGGCTGTCGCTCTGGGCTGCCTGGGCTGCGGCGAGGCGCCTGCGGGGACAGGAATTGCTGAGGCCGTGCTGCGGCTGCGGTGCCAGGCGGGTGCGAGGCAGCGGGGGGCAGGCAGCCGGCTGTCCGTGAGCCGTGGGCACGCAGTGCTCTGTGCAGAATTTGGGACAAGCCGTGCCCTCGGATGGGACTCGGATCCCCTCCACAACCTCGTCTCCTCCCCAGCGCCTCGCCGGCCATCCTCACCTGCCTGCTCTGCACGTGCTGGCCCAGGAAGAAGACCTGGCCCCCGCAGAGACAGGGGTGCAAAGCTGGGCTCAGCATGGCCAGGCCCCAAAAGCCACCGTCTGCCCTTCCCCAGAGCGCCTGGCAAGGACCAGCACCCAGCTCCCTGCCTGGCCCTGGCCCTGGCCCTGGCCCTGGCCCTGGCCCTGGCCCTGGCCCAACAAGGTGGCAGCCTCGGCTCACTGTTCGGTGAGGTGCTGCCCATCCGCTCTTTGGGATGTGTAATTAAACACACAAGCCCTGTCTGTGCTGAAGACACGCACGCTGGCAGCGCTCAGGTGCGGCTGTGGCACACTGACTGCCCCTCTCCAAGGCAAAGAATTGGGGAGGAGGTGAGGAGAGGGAGTGCGGCAACAACAACTCACTGCTTTTTCTGCCTCCAACGCCGGATGAGCACGCAGCACGCAACTGTGACAACCAGGAGGGGAACCAAGAACGCTGCAGCCCCTTCTATGCAGTACCTACGGTAGTTTGGGGGCTCTGCGGTGCTTGCCGTGTTCTCCCCATCCACGCCTGGAAGAACAATTGTGGACATTGCTGTGTCCCGTGCACTCCTGGTAATACAGGAGGGGCAGAACCTGCACGCGCATGCTGGTTCTGGTTGGTGACAGCGGATGGCCAAGAAACAGCCTTTACCTGGTGTGGCAGTTGCCTGCGTTGCCTCTGCCCCTTTGCCAGAGAGCGGCAGCGTGCGACCGTTTAATTTCCAGAGCACCTCCTTCGGTACTGTCTCTCTGGCCATCCCTTTAGAAAGAAAGCAGGACAGTGTGACTATAAGGAACGGCTCCTCCTTTCCAGGATGGTGTCTTCGGAAGGGAGTGCTTCTCAAAAGACATCCCTAAAGTTTAGCAGCTAAGGCCTGGCTTTTGGGGGAGCTACTCACTACTCGTAACAAGGTGTCATTCACAGAGAGAAATCACAGTGCATTTTTGGCAAACTGCAAGGTGATGCTCAATTCCTGCCTACAGCTGAAACCGAATTAAGCACCAAGGGTGCTCTCCCCTGCAGTGACGTGTGTCTCCCTGCCCAGGGGACAGCAAGCACTGCTTGGGATGTCCCTCCTGCCTTGAACTCACCCAGAGTGCTGTGCGGGACCTGAACACAAGTTCAGCAGAAGCCCTTTGCTGCTGGCTGGATACCAATGTTTGCACGCAACAGCTCGGACCAGTAATGGTAATGCTGGGCTAGAGGCTGCCCCTGGGACCAGGCTGGACCCACAAGAGGCAGCAGAGGCGCTCGGCCATCTCTGGGGCTCAGCAGTGCCTGCTAGGTGTGAGTGTCTCCGCTCTGATCCATCCCTTCCTGCTGTGCAGGTTACGGTGCGTCCACACCCGGATTTAGAACCTCAGCTTCCCAAGACTTAGGGCAGACAGAGTGAAATATACCCACCAGGTGCTGCCTCCTCTAACTCCTTTACGATATCCTCTATGATGTCAGGAGATGTTGGGGAAGAGTTTCTTAATTCAGCTTTTCCCTTTCTTCTTAGAGGACCTGAACAGAAAGCAGCAAGTTCATTTTGGCACCAGTGCCATTTGGAGAACCCGGGCATAGTCTGTGAAGTCAGTGAAATGACTACCCACCCCTGCGAGACCAGCTGGGCTCCAGCGCAGGAAGCAGCCGAGCGTCTGGCAAAGCCCTCCCTGGGGACACTTCTGCAAGCAAAGACCCGTGAGAAGTTTCTGTCCCATCAACACCTACATCAGTAGCTCAGGAGGAGAGCATACCAGGGGTCGTGCCTGGACAGGGCACAACCTGCATCATCCTGCAGGGATGCCTGGCTGACATTTGGGCTCTGCAGCACCTAGAGGCTCCTTCCTTCCGCTGACTTACCCGTTGGATCGGGCTGAGACTCGTGGTCCACATCAGGCTGAGGTGTTGGATAGCCAGAGCCTACGAGAACAGCTGCAATCAAGCACAGAAGAGAAACATTCCCCTCGCATGGTGTGATCTACCTCCTCCTTAGTGAGCTGCAGCGACTGGAGGGGGCTCAGGCTATGATGAGGGACCCAGGCACGAGCCCAGATTTCCAAAGCCACAAAGGGGCCTGCTGAGCTGCAGGCTCTCTCTCGGCCTCTTCCCAAATCCTCTCTCGAGGCCGTGTGCTTCCCCAGCGCCCTGCAGTGACTGCGGGGGCTGAGGCAATGGCATGGGACCAAGATGCAGGTGGAGATTTCCCAAGAGGGGCCAGCAGCCTCAGCCCCACAGGGGCTCAGACCCAGGCTTCTCGGCCCCACCGTGCCACCCTGCGCGGCTTCTGCCTCCTGCCTGCCCCCTGCCCGCGGTGCCCGCCCGGCCCTGCTGCTATCCCGGCCCCGGCCCCTCCATCAGTATGCGTGCCGCGCAGCACCATGCCGCCCAGGCTTTGGTGTTGGCCCCGGCCCTGTCCACCCACCTGCTCCCGGGGGTCGCCATGGCGCAGCCTGGGCACCCCGGGCACACAGGGCCACCAGGAGGAGGAAGAGGAGGCAGGCAGGGGCCGTGGCTCCCCACACTCGCACCATGCTTCCACCTCCGCCGCTGCAGCTGCAGCTAGTGCTGCCGTCAGGACCGGTGCGGAGCAGTGCCTGTGGCCCGGCCCAGCGTCACAATGGGGTGTCGGGACCTCACAGCCCAGCACTGCATCACCCAGAGGTTCTGTGACCTTGCAGCCCTCACGGTGTCACGGAGCAGCCTTGGGACCTCATGGCCCTGCAGCATCTCCCTGGCTGCCCTCCTGGGCAACGGCCTCATCCTCACCACCGTAGCCTGCGACCACCGCCTCCACACCCCCATGTACTTCTTCCTCCTCAACCTCGCCCTCCTCGACCTGGGCTGCATCTCCACCACTGTCCCAAAAGCCATGGCCAATGCCCTGTGGGACACCAGAACCATCTCTATCAAGGATGTGCTGCCCAGATCTTTTTATTTGTCATCTTGATTACAGCAGGATTTTATATTCTCACTGGCATGGCCTACGACCGCCCCGTGGCCATCTGCCAGCCCCTGCACTACGGGACCCTCCTGGGCAGCAGAGCCTGTGCCACCATGGCAGCAGCTGCCTGGGGCTATTGGTTCTCAATGCTCTCCTGCACACAGCCAACACGTTTTCTCTTCCTCTCTGCCCAGGCAATGCTGTGGACCAGTTCTTCTGTGAAATCCTCTCATCGACAGCATGAGAAATAAGGAAATCAAGAATCGTATAAAGAAAGTGATTTCATGGACATTGCTCAAGGGCAATAAACATCCTACCTCTCTTGACAAATGTCTGTGACAAATCTTAGTATCTGATTGCTGTCCTTTGCTTGGTTTGTCTTATTATTATACTTATTATTGTTATTATTTTTGTTCTTATTGCTATTGCTGGTAATTATTATCTATCATATTATAATATATATATTATAGTATAATATAATGTGATAATTATTGCTGGTAATTATCTTATTGTTATTGCTGTTCTTATTGTTACTGCCTGATGCCTCTGTAGCCAGCTCCTTACCTGCCCTCCTGTCTGTCCTTTCCTGTACTTCTCACTGGAGATTTTCCACTGAGGTGGGGCATGGCTGAAAATGGACTTCAGTAGAGGCAACTTGGACTTAACAGAGAGCTGAGGAATGCATTTTATTTTGTAATCAAATCTCTTTTTATTCTATTTTTTCCCTTCTTTTTGTTCTGGTAAGACAGAGGAACCCTGTGTCTGTGTGCAGCCAGTTCCACAAACAAAGCAGGTGGAAATTGGTGCAGAAACATCCAGTGGCAGCCTTGGGTGGGAAAAGCTCTGATTTTAACAGGACTAATGGAAATCCCTGGTGACTGATAAGAGAAATGGCAGGTGGGGGGGCTGGGGTGAAGACTGCCTATCCAGCGTCTGACAAAAAAGATCTTGTTTTTCCTACATATTCAGATTTCATCATGTAACACTCTGGATCACTATGAATTGGAGATGCTTGAGATTGCATATTCCCTAAGTGGAAAAAATAAAGAAAAAGTAAAATAGAAGAAAACTTCTTGTTCTTTATTTTGGAAATCTTCTCGGTTAGACTATAGTCATGGTTTCTCTCTACTCAACCCCACAAGAGCAGAACTAGGGTAAGTTACGCAGAGGTTATCTTGTTAAGGCATTGTGCATTTTCATGCACTCTCTGGTGCCAAGTTCCTGAACTGCTGCTACTGAAGGAAGATTGAAGAAGCCTCTGAAGAAGGCAGGCACAAACATCCACGTTAGCGGCTTCCCTGAGGGCCACCACTGATGATGAAGCCATGAAGGGATGCGCTCTGAAACTGGATTACATTGGCTCTGGTTTTTGCTGCTCTCGTGTGCCGTGAGGAACAGGTCTGCTGCCCTCGGAGTCCGAAGGAGTCAGCCCTGCTCTGCAGCAGAGGGTTGAGGGAAAAGTCTCTAGGACAAATTCTGTAGCCTGACAAATCACCATTGGAAATTGGGTAAAACAAGAGTTTCACCTGAAAACCTGTGAGCAAGAAACGTAAGATCAATTGCAGAAAATCTTCAGAACTCTGCTGTGACACTGTGCCAAGTCGTGAGGTCACTACACCTCTCCGTGACACCGTGAGGGCTGCAAGGCCACAACACGTCTCAGTGATGCAGTGCTGGGCCGTGAGGTCCCGACACCCCATTGTGACGCTGGGCCGGGCCACAGGCACTGCTGCGCACCGGTCCTGACGGCAGCACTAGCTGCAGCTGCAGCGGCAGAGGTGGAAGCATGGTGCGAGTGTGGGGAGCCACGGCCCCTGCCTGCCTCCTCTTCCTCCTCCTGCTGGCCCTGTGTGCCCGGGGTGCCCAGGCTGCGCCATGGCGACCCCCGGGAGCAGGTGGGTGGACAGGGCCGGGGCCAACACCAAAGCCTGGGCGGCATGGTGCTGCGCGGCACGCATACTGATGGAGGGGCCGGGGCCGGGATAGCAGCAGGGCCGGGCGGGCACCGCGGGCAGGCAGGAGGCAGAAGCCGCGCAGGGTGGCACGGTGGGGCCGAGAAGCCTGGGTCTGAGCCCCTGTGGGGCTGAGGCTGCTGGCCCCTCCTGGGAAATCTCCACCTGCATCTTGGTCCCATGCCATTGCCTCAGCCCCCGCAGTCACTGCAGGGCGCTGGGGAAGCACACGGCCTCGAGAGAGGATTTGGGAAGAGGCCGAGAGAGAGCCTGCAGCTCAGCAGGCCCCTTTGTGGCTTTGGAAATCTGGGCTCGTGCCTGGGTCCCTCATCATAGCCTGAGCCCCCTCCAGTCGCTGCAGCTCACTAAGGAGGAGGTAGATCACAGCATGCGAGGGGAATGTTTCTCTTCTGTGCTTGATTGCAGCTGTTCTCGTAGGCTCTGGCTATCCAACACCTCAGCCTGATGTGGACCACGAGTCTCAGCCCGATCCAACGGGTAAGTCAGCGGAAGGAAGGAGCATCTAGGTGCTGCAGAGCCCAAATGTCAGCCAGGCATCCCTGCAGGATGATGCAGGTTGTGCCCTGTCCAGGCACGACCCCTGGTATGCTCTCCTCCTGAGCTACTGATGTAGGTGTTGATGGGACAGAAACTTCTCACGGGTCTTTGCTTGCAGAAGTGTCCCCAGGGAGGGCTTTGCCAGACGCTCGGCTGCTTCCTGCGCTGGAGCCCAGCTGGTCTCGCAGGGGTGGGTAGTCATTTCACTGACTTCACAGACTATGCCCGGGTTCTCCAAATTGCACTGGTGCCAAAATGAACTTGCTGCTTTCTGTTCAGGTCCTCTAAGAAGAAAGGGAAAAGCTGAATTAAGAAACTCTTCCCCAACATCTCCTGACATCATAGAGGATATCGTAAAGGAGTTAGAGGAGGCAGCACCTGGTGGGTATATTTCACTCTGTCTGCCCTAAGTCTTGGGAAGCTGAGGTTCTCAATCCGTGTGTGGACGCACCGTAACCTGCACAGCAGGAAGGGATGGATCAGAACGGAGACACGCAGTTTCACACCTAGCAGGCACTGCTGAGCCCCAGAGATGGCCGAGCGCCTCTGCTGCTCTTGTGGGTCCAGCCTGGTCCCACCGGCAGCCTGTAGCCCAGCATTACCATTACTGGTCCGAGCTGTTGCGTGCAAACATTGGTATCCAGCCAGCAGCAAAGGGCTTCTGCTGAACTTGTGTTCAGCTCCCGCACAGCACTGCTTGCAGCTGGGCGAGTTCAAGGCAGGAGGGACATCCCAAGCAGTGCTTGCTGTCCCCTGAGCAGGGAGACACACGTCACTGCAGGGGAGAGCACCCTTGGTGCTTAATTTGGTTTCAGCTGAGGCAGGAATTGAGCATCACCTTGCAGTTTGCCAAAAATGCACTGTGATTTCTCTCTGTGAATGACACCTTGTTACGAGTAGTGAGTAGCTCCCCCAAAAGCCAGGCCTTAGCTGCTAAACTTTAGGGATGTCTTCTGAGAAGGACTCCCTTCCGAAGACACCATCCTGGAAAGGAGGAGCCGTTCCTTATAGTCACACTGTCCTGCTTTCTTTCTAAAGGGATGGCCAGAGAGACAGTACCGAAGGAGGTGCTCTGGAAATTAAACAGTCGCACGCTGCCGCTCTCTGGCAAAGGGGCAGAGGCAACGCAGGCAACTGCCACACCAGGTAAAGGCTGTTTCTTGGCCATCCGCTGTCACCAACCAGAACCAGCATGCGCGTGCAGGTTCTGCCCCTCCTGTATTAGCAGGAGTGCACGGGACACAGCAATGTCCACAATTGTTCTTCCAGGCGTGGATGGGGAGAACACGGCAAGCACCGCAGAGCCCCCAAACTACCGTAGTTACTGCATAGAAGGGGCTGCAGCGTTCTTGGTTCCCCTCCTGGTTGTCACAGTTGCGTGCTGCGTGCTGATCCGGCGTTGGAGGCAGAAAAAGCAGTGAGTTGTTGTTGCCGCACTCCCTCTCCTCACCTCCTCCCCAATTCTTTGCCTTGGAGAGGGGCAGTCAGTGTGCCACAGCCGCACCTGAGCGCTGCCAGCGTGCGTGTCTTCAGCACAGACAGGGCTTGTGTGTTTAATTACACATCCCAAAGAGCGGATGGGCAGCACCTCACCGAACAGTGAGCCGAGGCTGCCACCTTGTTGGGCCAGGGCCAGGGCCAGGGCCAGGCAGGGAGCTGGGTGCTGGTCCTTGCCAGGCGCTCTGGGGAAGGGCAGACGGTGGCTTTTGGGGCCTGGCCATGCTGAGCCCAGCTTTGCACCCCTGTCTCTGCGGGGGCCAGGTCTTCTTCCTGGGCCAGCACGTGCAGAGCAGGCAGCTGAGGATGGCCGGCGAGGCGCTGGGGAGGAGACGAGGTTGTGGAGGGGATCCGAGTCCCATCCGAGGGCACGGCTTGTCCCAAATTCTGCACAGAGCACTGCGTGCCCACGGCTCACGGACAGCCGGCTGCCTGCCCCCCGCTGCCTCGCACCCGCCTGGCACCGCAGCCGCAGCACGGCCTCAGCAATTCCTGTCCCCGCAGGCGCCTCGCCGCAGCCCAGGCAGCCCAGAGCGACAGCCGTGGCCGCTCCTTGAGCCCGTCCAGGAGGCCTGAGCACCGTGCTAGGCCTGAGAGCCAGGCCCGACGCCAGCGGCCACCAGCAGTGCCTGGAAGCCCGGCCCGCCTGCCACCAGCAGTGCCTGGAAGCCCGGCCCGCCTGCCACCAGCCTGGCCTCCGCGGCCCCCACGTCCGGCACAACACCAACGGAAGGCGCGCGACCGGCCCAGCGCCCCCCAGGCCTCGAGGGCAAGGACACCGCCCCCACGGCCCCCCCCACCCTCCTTCAAGGGCTGGGGGAGGCCCCCCCGGGGTGCAGCCTGGGGCAATTCCTGAGCCCCGGGCTGCAGCTTCAATAAATATCGAATAATACAGCACAGCAGCCCGGCTCTTCTGTACAGCAATACCCGGGAACACGCAGCGGGACCTTGATGGAGAAGTACCCCGGAGGGTCCCTGGGGGTCAGCCAGACTGTGCCCGCCATGCAGGGAACGCAGGGGAAGGGAGCTGGGGAGCAGCACAGCAGGAGCAGGCAGAAGGGCTGTGAGCGCGCCACTGACCCTGCACAGCGCTCAGCCGAGAACCCCCCTGTTCAACCTGGCTGTGCCACAGCCACACACAGGCCCGGGCCCTTCCTGATCCTGATCCTCCCCACAGCCAGCCCTCCTCAGGTCCTGACACTGCCCGGATGGCCGATTTGGGCCAGGGTGCCCCATGCCAACGCTCCCACGGCTCAGCTCTCCTCAAGGGGGACACGGAGACGTCCCCAGCTCTTTGCAGTCAGGGCTGCGATTGCCACACGCTGGCACGAGGGACTGCAAGCAGAGGGGAGACCCGAGGCGCTGCCAGCACCAGAGGGAAGAGATCCTCATTTGCAAAACCTCACCTGAGGGTGGCCCTCTCCTCCATGGGGCTCCTTTGCGGAGCAGCATGACAGTAGGCTGTGGGAGAGAGTCCCCTCCAGAGTCCCCTCTGGGGGTGTTGAAGCTCTGTCTTCTCGGGGACACCCACGCCTCACCTTGTGTCCTTGCCATGTACAGGCCTCAGCTTCGTCCTCCCTCAGATTTGTCTGGGGCCAGAAGCCGAAGGAGAGCAGGCTCTCAGTTATCAGTTAAAGGGTGCACAGTTAAAGGTTGGACCTGATGATCTCGGAGATCTTCTCCAACCTAAGCGATTCCGTGATAGCTCAGCAAGGGTTCCGCTGTTCAGACAAATTCTGTCAGATAAAAAGGAAGCAGTAAACCCTTTAAAAGTTTAGATATAATTTGGAAAGAAGGGAGCTCAGTGATGAAGACTAGAGATGGAAATCCTCCACAGGGAAAATGCTAGCACAGTTTGGAAGAAATCTTTCAACTGGTCTTAAGGTCGTACTCCGTTGTACTCACAGGGCAACTCCTTCACTCTTTAAGGACTGAAGCTGAAATTACAGGTTTTATGTCCTGAAGGCCATAAGATTATTGGCGAGTGTCCAGAAGAGGTTGCTGGAGGTGGTGAAGGGTCTGGTGGGCAAGAGATGTGAGGAGCAGCTGAAGTCCCTTGGTTTGTTTGGCCGAGAGAAGAGGTGACAGATCTGGGGTGCTCGTGGTGGGCTGGGGGCTGCTGGGGCTGGTGCTGCTGGTGCTGGAGTTGCCAATACCAGCATGGGGCGGGGATGCTGGTGCTGGTTGTGCTGAAAGGATGCGCTCTGAAACTGGATTACACTGGACAGAGACAAGGAGGCTGCAAGTCTTTGGATAAGCATGTCCCCTTATGCCTGCTGGTTGCAAAGACAACAGTCATAGATGAGCAAAGGCATCTTTATTGCTGGGGGAGTCCCAGCCCCACCAAGGCCCTTGGCCATCCACACCACAGGCTCTCCCATGCTGTCCCATGCCTGCAAACAGCTCTCCTGCAGGCTTTGGCCACTCCTGTGCTTACGTACCTCACTCTGGCATCTCCCAAGCTTTTTGCCCCCCACCCCTCCACCCACCTTTTCCTTCTAACACAAAGCTTTGGTGTTCTCGGGATTTGCCATAGCTTGTGAGTTCTGCACTACTTGCCCATTTTCTTCTCAAAGACCTCCTAATGCTCCTCAGCCCGCTAAGATGTCCCAGCCCCACGCTTGCTTCCTTCCTTCCTGAATGTAATGCTCTGCCCTAGAAATGAACTCCACACCCTCTTTCCTCTGCTGCCCTAACATAGGGCAGCTCCTAGGAAGAAAGCTAGCTCTATCCCAGCTGAAACCAGGACACTGCTGTGCTGCAGTGGATGCTTCTAGCCTCTCCAAGAGGAATAAGCAGGGCAGGCAGGCGGTGGGGTGGCACTGGATGTAATGGAGGGGCTGGACTGTACAGGGCTTGCAGTTGGTGATGATGTGGTTGAGAGCCTCTGGGTAAGGACTAAGGGAAAAGCAACTAAAGCATGTGCTGCTGTGGGAGTCTCCTGTAGGCCACTCAGCCAACAGGATGATATCAGCATATATATATCATCATTCTGTCGGAAATTAGGGGAAATCTGTAGATCAGCTGCCTTTGTCCTTATGGGTGACTTCAACTTGCCAGATTACAGGTGATGCAAACCAGTCCAGGGAATTCACACTGATAACTTGTTGGTACAGCCCTGTTACTGAGCTGCTCCTGGGCAGAGCTGTCTCTCTGCAGCTCTGCTCGCTTGCCATAAACTCCCTGTGTCCCAGTAGCCCTGCCCAGCTCAGCAGCAGAGGCTCAGCCCAAGGCATCACTTGCTCTGCTCCTCTTGCATCCTTGAAGCCATCACCACAGACAGGACACCCAGACGGTGACAGGGAGGGAAGGGATTCAGCTGCGTCAGTAGAGGCATCTCACCCCAGCTTTGTAGTCCTGGGGCTGGAAGGGGACTCAGCGTCCTCCCATGCACCCCACAACCCCCCAGGAGGGATTCCTCTTGCCTCAGTTCAGGCGTGCACAGCATGGGCACCTCCAGTTCATGGAAATGGAGGGCAGGAGCAAGCTGCTGATGAGCCACCAGCACCAGGAGATTCAGAGGCACCAGCCGAGGTCCCACCCATGTGCAGGTCGCTGCAGGCTGTAAATTATGAGGGCTGGCAGCCTCTTGGAGGCTGTTGAGGAGTTCCCTTCTCAAACACCAGATGGCCACCTTTAGGACAAGTGAATCCCTGCTTTCTTCTTTATGTGACGTCGGGCATCGTGGAGATGCGATCTGATAGTCCTGCTCCCAGGAGCCTGTCTTGGTCTTCCTCCTGCTAGCAAGTTACTCCTTGTTGGCATCGGTTACGTGGGAGCTCATCCCTGCTGGATGCTCACGCTCTTGTTTCGCAGGCCCCATCGTACAGCCTCTTTTCACCACTGTGACACTGTGGTGACACGGCCAGGGCTGGTGGCTGCCTGCGGTGACACCGGCACCAATAACCTGCTGCATGCCCCGGGGCACGGCTTCTGCAGGCAGGCTGGGGGAGACGAGGACGTGGGTGGCAGGGGCAGGCGTAAATACTGCTGTGCTTGGAGATCATCATAGAATGAAGGAATCAAAGAATCGCAGAAATCATAGAAATGTAGAAATACCAGAATCATAGAAATAGAATCGTAGAATCATAAAAATCATAGAATCATAGAAATCATAGAATGATAGAAATCATAGAATCATTTGGGTTGGAAAAGACCTCCAAGATCAAGTCAAATCGTTAACCTAGCCATGCCAAGTCTACCTCCAAACCGCGTCCCTAAGATGTAGCTGTAAAACCCCAGAGATTGTAGAAATGTGAAGAGAGCACCCAAGCTTCCCAAGGAGTGGCTGGACATCTGTCTACCGTTAGAAGCAGAGAACGAACAAAATTAGGTGGCTTTGCCTGCGTGCACAGCTTTGCTTCACTTATTAAACGGTCTTTATACAACCCGTGAGTTTATCTAAAAAGATAAAAAGGTTATTTTTTGCCCATACGATTCTCTCCCCTAGCCCTGTTGGGGATGGGGGGGGGGGTGGGGGGGAGTGTCTGGGTGGGGGCTTCACTGCTAGCCACATCAGCCCACCGTGGAGGACAAGGACCACTGCAGGTCCAGGGATCATATCCCACAGGCAAAGCCACAGATGAAGCACATGCAGACACAAACTCATAAAGCAAGCAATTGTTATGCAAATTATGCACATCAATTACCCTAACAGAGTTCGGCTCCAGGCTTCCACAGCTTTAAGAAGCCAAAAAAAAAAATAAATCTTCTGCAGAGTTGTTACAGCAACAGCTCAAGGTGGCTGCCTCCAAGGAGGGACCCCAGACAAGGGAATCCCTGGGCACGTACCCAAGCTACCAACACAGGGAAGAGACTGGTTTCTCCAGGGACCATGGCCCGTACTGGGGATGGGGTCACTTACCAGGGTCTAGTGGTTCATTCCAGAGCTGCATGGCCCCAAATGCCCCTGCCCACCCCCCCTTCAACACCCAAACGCCACCCCAGGTCCTTCAGCGTTTGCCTGGTTTCTTTTCCTGCTGCAGTTTTGCTGACTCCTTCTCATTCAAGGGTTTCCCGTTGAGTTGTGATGAAGGGAAGTCACACCAAGTGTTCTGAGCAACTGCCAGAGGGAGGGGAACCAGGGGAAAATCCCTGGAGGAGACAGGCAAAGCCCCTGAGCTAGGAGATGTAAGTCCTGGGGGTGCAAGGGGTTGGAGAAAGGAGGGGTCTTTGTGGGGTGGGCAGAGGATCTGGGGGCAGGCAGAGGAAGGGCATGCAGGGACAGACAGAAGGGTTTGGGAGGGCTAGAAGAAATTTGGGGAAGGGCCCCCAGCCTGCAAGCAGCCCCCAAACAGTGCCCCAACACCCAATGGAGTTTAAGGGAAGCCTCCTCCCTCCTAATTAGTTGTAGTTGGCGCTGGGTAATTAGGAGAAAGCACGTATGGGGTGGAGCAAAGGAAGCCTGGACCTCTGCACTTTGAGCACTCGCTGCTGGCTCACGTCGAGCTTTTCACCCACCAGAACCCCCAAGTCCTTCCTACAGGGCTGCTCTCCACGAGTCCTTCTCCCAGTCTGTGCTCACGTCTGGGATTGCCCCCCCCCAGGTGCAGCACCCTGCACTTGGCCTTGTTGAACCCCGTTAGGTTCACGTGGGCCCAAATCTCCAGCTTGTCCAGGGCCCTTTGGGTGTCATCCCTTCCTTCTGGTGCATGCACTGCACAGCTTGGTGTCATCTTCAGACTTGCTGAGGGTGCACTCGATATAGCTGTGTTGTTAATAAAGCAATTAAACAGTACCAGTCCCAAGACGGACCCCGGAGGGACACCGCTCATCACTGGCCTCCTCTTGGACATAGATCCATTGACCACCACTCTCTGGGTGCGACCTTCAAGCCAACTCCTTACCCACTGAATGGACCACCCTTCAAATCCATCTCTCTCCAATTAGGAGACCAGGATGCCATGTGGGACCGTGTCAAAGGCCTTGCAGAAGTCCAGGCAGATGACACCGGTCAGTTTTCCTTTCTCAACTGATGCGGTCACTCCATCACAGAAGGCCACCACATTGGTCAGGCATGATTTGCCCTTGGTGAAACCGTGCTGGCTGTCTTGGATCACCTCTTTGTCCTGCATGTGCTTCCAGGAGGATTTTCCATGATCTTGCTGGGCACAGAGGCGAGGCTCACCTGTCTGTAGTTCCCCAGGTCCTCCTTTCTACCCTTTTTTAGAAAAGGAGTGATGTTTCCTTTTTTTTTTCCAGTCACCAGGGACTCATCCGACTGTCAGGACTTTTCAAATACAATGGAGAGAGGCTTGGCGACTCCATCAGCCACTTCTCATCAGTCCCCATGGAGCTGAACCTGTTCAGCCTCATCGGGTGGTCCCAGCGCGTGGGACCCTGCTCCCCCAGTCCCTTCCCAGAGGTTCAGGGGTTCGAGAGACATGGGAAGCCCTCTGCTCCGTAGCCTCGGGTCAGGCTCTTGATTCTCCCTTTCCATCTTCCCAAGAGGGAGAAAGGGAGGGAAGGAGGAGAGAAACTGCCAAAGCCAAGCGATGGGTTTGGGACAAATGCACAAAACCCATGGGTTACGGGCAGCACTCTCCCTCTCCTCTATCGATGCTGCCTCATCCACTGCTGGCTGCCGAGGGCTGAAGGCATGGCAGAAAGAGGCTGTAGGGGAAGGAAGGCTGCGAGGTGGAGATAAGGCTGCAGAGGACAGGAGAGAGTGGTTCCTCCATCCTCATATCCCCCAGCCTCACACGGCCCCAAAGTCGCTCTGCATTCCACCAGCAGGGTCCCCGTCTCCTTCCTGCCCCCATATCCCTCCCCAGCAGCCAAAGCCCCCCGTCCTTCCTGTCCATATCCATATCCAGATTTCCCAGCCCGCCCCCATCAGCTCAGGTTCCCATATTGATCACGCAGCTTCCCCACATCCCTGCATTCCCCTTATATCCAGTGTTGGCCACATCCCAGAGCCCCGCACGTGCCCCAAATATCCACCATTCGCTCCTTAACGCCCCACCCCAATATCCCCCCGGTTCCCCGTACGCCACCCCCAGGGGCTCAAATGCCACCCCCACATTTTCACGTTCCCAGTCTCTGCATTTCCAGCATCCTCCTATTGCAGCCCCACAGCTCCCACATATATGGGATATGGGACATTCCCCTCCAAAATCCCAAACACCAGAGCCCCCAGTCACCCACCCCACCTGCAGCAGCTCTCCCACCCCTCCCTGGATGCCCTAACACCAAGCACCAGGACAACCCAGGCGAGGTGACAGTGGTGGCCATCCAGTTAATGACACACGCGAGGGCTCGTGCTGCTTTGGGGACTCTTGTTCCACCTTTTTTCTTCTCCTTCGTCTCTCCAACCTGCTCTTCCCACTGTTGTGTCCTCCTGGATGCTCCTGGCATCCCTTTTCTTCCCCATCCCTCTCTCACTCTGCTTTCCATGTCCCTGTCCATGCTTTCATTTTCATGCTTTCCATGTTCCTGTCCATGCTTTCATTTTTTCACTCCATTTCATTTTTTCTCTCCATTTCTTTTCTCACCCTTTATCACTCTTTTTTTTTTTTTTTCCCTCACAATTTCCATTTTTATTTCTGGTCTTTCACCATTTTCTCTTTCACAATCACCCTTCCCGACAACGTCGGTGTCTCCTCCCTCCCCTTTACCACGTGAAATGACCCTTTTCTACTTCTTTCGTCTTCCCAGAAACCGATTCTTGCTTTCTCTTCCCACAGCTGAGCACTCGTTTGGCTGCGCACCAGTCTTTTGGGATGTCTTCAGCAGGGAGCAGTCTTTAGGGGGTGGAATTGCCCACAGCATCTTCCTCTCATTAGTGTTCCTCGTACTTATTATCCTCCTGAAGGGTGTATGGGGATCTGGCGTCCAGCTGGGAGATCCCAGCAGGGCTGGCTCCATACAGAAACGAAGCATCTGCGGGAAGGAGCGAGGTGGGTGGTGGGGAGCCCGAAAGTGAGGCAATTCCCCTCTCAGCTCAGGGTGTACCTTTGCGTCTCCCCCGGGCCCAGAAGAAGAGGAGGATGAGGCTGTTGATGGTGAGGAAGCAGCCACCCACAACCAGGAGCCGTAGAAGAAAGAAGCAGCTCTTGCCTGCAAGAGGGAGGGACAGGTTAGGAGATGTAGACACAGTTCATGCATGCTCAGGGAGGATGTGAGCATCGTCCTGCCACCATCTCTCTTTCCCTTTCCCTACCCCTCCTTCTCCAGGCATTCTGCTCAGGTCCTGAGTGCCAAACACCCAAAGACTTTCCCCGCTTGCTTAGCTCTGCAGGAGGCACTGAGAAAATTCAGAACGATGGCTCGGGAGGCCAAGGAGAGGCTGCTGAGCCATAAGGGTGGACAGAGGGATGCTTGATACTTGTTTGGAGTGGTTGGGGTGATGGAAGGGCTGAGAGGGAGGGAGAGGTGGGTGAAAGGCTGGGGGGGGCTACGTCATAGATGGAAGGATGGTGATCGGGTGGATAGAGCAGCTGCCTGGTGCAAGAATCAGCTAGTTTGGAGAGGAACGTACAGGGACTGAAATTGAATAGTTTCAGGGAAAAGTGGAGAGAGAGAGGGACAGACGGATGGACAGATGGAGAGAGGGACGGTTTAATGGGTTGGTAACTGGATGGGTGGATGGATGGATGGATGGATGGATGGATGGATGGATGGATGGATGGATGGATGGGGTTGGTGCTGGATGCACTGACAGATCATTAGGTGAGTGGATGGATGGCCAGCTCACCTTTCTTTGGGGGATTTACACCGATAGACATGGCTTGGCTTGTGAAGGAGGGGATCCACCTCTCAGGCTTTTTTTCCTCATACTTGCAGGTAAAGTTTCCACCGTGTTGGGGACCAGCACGTGGGAATTGCAGGACCATGGAAGTCCTTAAACTGCCCCCATGATCTGCTGCATTGTCCTCAGAGCCTTCTGCCACAGGGAGGACCTCTTGGCCATCCCTGTAGAAGTGAAACCTCCGTATGGTGACATTTCCAGGGGCCTTACAGATGATGCTTAGGAGATCTCCTGCCATCACCTCTCCCAGTGGGGACTCCACCATCAGCAGGGGCTGGGGAAGGTGGTCTGAGAAAAGGGGAGGAATAAATGGAGATGTAAAAGGGGAGGAATAAACGGAGACGTAGCAATAAGGGCAGCACAAACAGATCGCCAGATGTTTGCCTTTCCACTGCATGCAGCAAAGCTTGGGACTGTAGGCTTCCTGCCACGACACGAGAAGAGCGCCAGTGGCAGCCACCTTCCAGACCATGCTGGTCCCAGAAAGATAAATCCTCCACCCAGACATCCTGCTGATTTGGGGGATGGGCTGCGTTAAACCACAAAGCCCACCAGTCCTGTTGGGAGACTTCCAGGTGAGGAGCTATAGCTGATACCCACGTTTGGGCATCTGAACAGTTCTCAGAGAGGAGGGATAAAGCAGAGAGCAAGATAAAGAAATCACACAGCTCACCTCCAATCTTGATCACCAGTTTTTCACTGGTTGGGGATGTGAGCTGCTTCCGACCTTGCCTGATGGAATAGCTGCAGAGATGTGGCCCCCTGTGTTGCATTCGGGAGAGGACGAACTCAAACGTGTAGTTATTCGTCGAGCTAAATCCTGAAATTGCCCAGCCAGCCTCGCCAAAAAATTTGGTACATCAGCTTCCCAGTGATGTTGCGGGGAGTGGTGCACACCAGCGTGACAACATCTCCGAAGAAATATTCCTTCTGTCCCTGCAGCACCGAGAGGGTCGGGGCAGGGATTGCAGCTGGTGGATAGAGAGGGAGACAGGCAGGGGGGACAGAGGTGAGGTGCGAGGAGCAGAGGCAGGAGGGACTAACTCCACGCCAATAAAAGAAACTGGCTTTCATTTCAAGGAATACAATAAATCACAGAGGGGACCTCATAAAGCAGAAATGTCTCTGGGCTATGACTCATTTTGTCTCCTTGTGATTCAGCACAAGGTTGCGTCCCGCTGAGGGAAGTGATGAAAGAAAGGAGACTGCAAAAACCCTTCCCACACCCTGGGCAGCTTTGTCATGCCAGCCAAAATGTCCTTCATGTCCTTTCAAGCAAATTATTATTTTTTTTTTTCTGCAACTTGGTAATTTATGAAAATAGGAAATGGGGAAGGGGGGTCGAAAAGGCTAAGGGAGAAGGGTAAAACCTGTCGCTGATGCTCCTCCACAGCAGTTTTTGGGAAAACGCGTTTGGTCTCCACCAAACCCTACAAAAATACCATCATCCCACACCCAAACTGGGAGGAGCAGGTGTGGGAAGGAGAGGGCCAGGAAGGGGTTGGGTCTCGGGGGGTTTCCACTCATCACCAGGGTGCTGACACGAGGCAGGACTTCAACAAAGTGAGATAAAGAAAAAGCCCCAGCACCCAATTTCACCACTGGGCTCTTATGGGGAGGGGGAATGAGGCTGAGGGTCCCCCAGAAAGTCACACCTGTGGGACCCCAAATCCAGCCGTGCCCCCCAGCAGCTCAGCCCCTGTTTAAGGAGGACCCCAGAGGAATTACCTTCCTTGGAGACCATCTGGCAGGGCATGAGATGCACGGTGGCTGGAAGAGAAAGAGGGGAGAAGGTCTGAGTGTGAGAGCAAAGTGAGGAATGGGAATTACATGGTGGGGACATCTAATAGGGAAAGGGAAAGGGAAGGGAAGGAAGGGAAGGGAAGGGAAGGGAAGGGAAGGGAAGGGAAGGGAAGGGAAGGGAAGGGAAGGGAAGGGAAGGGAAGGGAAGGGAAGGGAAGGGAAGGGAAGGGAAGGGAAGGGAAGGGAAGGGAAGGGAAGGGAAGGGAAGGGAAGGGAAGGGAAGGGAAGGGAAGGGAAGGGAAGGGAAGGGAAGGGAAGGGAATAAAGTATAGGGGGGAGAAGGAAAGGAAGACTGGTATATAGAGGGAGGTGAAAGAAAGGAAACAAGATTGGACTGAAAGTCAGAAAAGAGGAAAAAATAAAAGATGAGGGCAGAAAATGAAAGAAGCTGGAAAGGATATAAAGGAGAAGGTCTAGAGGCAAAAGAAAGGGAAAAGAAAAGTGAGGTGAATAAAAGAGAGAAAAGGAGGAAGGAGAGAGAAGAGGAGAGGAGAGGAGAGGAGAGGAGAGGAGAGGAGAGGAGGAGGGAGAGGAGAGGAGAGGAGAGGAGAGAAGAGAAGAGAAGAGAAGAGAAGAGAAGAGAAGAGAAGAGAAGAGAAGAGAAGAGAAGAGAAGAGAAGAGAAGAGAAGAGAAGAGAGAGAAGAGAAAGAGAAGAGAAGAGAAGAGAAGAGAAGAGAAGAGAAGAGAAGAGAAGAGAAGAGAGAGAAGAGAAGAGAAGAGAAAGAGAAGAGAAGAGAAGAGAAGAGAAGAGAGAGAAGAGAAGAGAAGAGAAGAGAAGAGAGAAGAGAAGAGAAGAGAAGAGAAGAGAAGAGAAGAGAAGAGAAGAGAAGAGAAGAGAAGAAGAAGAGAAGAGAGGAGAAAGAGAGGAGAAGAGAGGAGAAGAGAGGAGAGAGAGGAGAAGAGAGGAGAAGAGAGGAGAAGAGAGGAGAAGAGAGGAGAAGAGAGGAGAAGAGAGGAGAAGAGAGGAGAAGAGAGGAGAAGAGAGGAGAAGAGAGGAGAAGAGAGGAGAAGAGAGGAGAAGAGAGGAGAAGAGAGGAGAAGAGAGGAGAAGAGAGGAGAAGAGAGGAGAAGAGAGGAGAAGAGAGAGAGGAGAAGAGAGGAGAGAGAGGAAGAGAAGAGAAGAGAAGAGAAGAGAAGAGAAGAGAAGAGAAGAGAAGAGAAGAGAAGAGAGAGAAGAAGAGAAGAGAAGAGAAGAGAAGAGAAGAGAAGAGAAGAGAAGAGAAGAGAAGAGAAGAGAAGAGAAGAGAAGAGAAGAGAAGAGAAGAGAAGAGAAGAGAAGAGAAGAGAAGAGAAAAGAGAAGAGAAGGCAAAGTGGAGACATGGGGACTCACTGAGGAAGATCACGAGGCGGGGGGCAATCATGTCACTGCGGTCCACGGGGTGCTGAGGGCTCTGAGCTGGGCTGTCTGGGAGCGGGACACGCTGTCTGGTTGCTCCGTGCTGCTCTCTCCATCGGTCTGACTTGAGCCCGGGGCTCACGGGGGGAGGAAGAGGAAGTGCTGCAGAAATAAATGGAAGCCACGAACCACATCCGAGAATCGTGAGGGAACTACACCCTAATTCTGTGTTTTTCTGTGTTGTCATCATGTTTTTAGATGACATTTCTCCCTACGTGTTCTCAGTCCTTCCTCTGGGCACTCTCTTTGCCCCACGAACCATAGTCTACCTCATCAATACCTTAGGTTGGGGGACAGAAGGTGGCTTTTATCTACTCTCTCCTGCCTTGGACATCTTCCTCATGATAGGTGACAAGAGGAGCAAGAGGAGCAAGATCCCTTGCTCTTGTTCCATGCAGGGGGGTGGACAAGATGACCTCCAGAGGACCCTTCAAACTTCAACCAGTCTGTGAGTGTTGGCTTAGGAAGACCCTGAGGATGAGGAGGGTGACTGAAATTGTCCTGCACTGGGGAGACAGGAGCAGGGATGAAACACGGTGATGGCCTTGACCATTTATTTTCCACAGTGGGGAGCATTTTAAGGGAATGCAGATGGGATGTAAGGGGTGGCCTTCGCTTATCACCGTTGGAGTAGTATCCACTCCCAGGAAAGCAAAAGGAGGCCCTCGAGGGGAAAAGCTGGAAGTTACCTTTCACAACACCGCTGAGGAAGGACCAAATCCACTGCACCTCCACTTATCTCCTCTGTAGCCACAGGTACAGGTCCCCATGCCATTATCCTACAGTGCTGGGTCATTAGTGCTGAGCACTCATCTCCAGCGAGGTGACCTCAGCTGCGACGGTGGTCTCAGGATCTTCCCTGCAGAAGTGAAACAATCACTGCCTTGTTTACAGGAGCTGTGTAAGAGGAAGAGGTGGCAGCCCTCCCTTGTGACTCCAGACAAAATGTTCAGACCAAGCGTGGGACTGGATGGTGAAAAAAAAAGCAAATAGATACCTTTAGGGTTCTGTTCTTCCTTCCTCTTTTAACCACCTAGGTTTCAATGACACATATCTATCTAGGTCTTGAAAAGCATCTGTAAAGAGAACTAAGCCTGGTGACCTCAGAACAAGGTTTTTCAAGAAAAATGAATGCTGCTGTCATTGTGCTTCGTTAAATTCAGGGTAATGGAAGGCCTGAGACCTGGAGGAAAGTATTTGTGGATAGAGTGAGGTGTGATGGAAGAACAGAGCTGTCCAGGACAGTGGAGAGAGAACCCTACTGATGCGTAGCTTACCTTTAATCCTGATGGCTTTGCTCTTCACAGACCAGACTGCTCTGAACCCACTGATTATGGTGTTGGTGCACATGTGTGGTCCACCACCCTTTGGCTCTGTGATGCTGAAGCTGCAGGTACAGATCCAAATGTCCACACCCCATCCACTTCTTGTTCCCCTTGGATCAGAAAACGACAAATCAGAAGGAGAGAGTGTGCACAGTGAGCTAGTCATCCTTTTTGTGTGTTCAGAGAGTGCAGAAAGGCCTGCGAAGGAAGTTAGGCATACAATTTATAGGAAGATAGGCTTGTTCACCAGGGATCAGAGCAGAAATCCCTGTCCTTGGGACTGCTTGGTGCACGCACACTGGATCAGACATTTGAGGGACGGGTAAACTCAGCTTGCAGGAGCTGCCTTGATATAGAGCTCTCTCCCTGTATGACTCATTAATTTGCTGGCAGAGAACAAGCTTCTGTGTTGCTTGCATCAGCACAAACTGCAGCCCTCTGACACTTAAAAAAAAAAAAAAAAAAAAAAAAACAAAAAACACAGAAGAACAGTAATGAAAACCAGAAGTTTTCTTGCACTGCGACTTCTGTTTTTTCTCCGGGTGGACAAGAGATAAGAAATCAGCTCTAAGTCCCACAAAAGTCCCACAACCCCATCCTGTGCCAGCCCCTAGCTGCACAACAAGATCTTGCACAACTTTTTTTTTTTTTTTTTTTAATCTGCATTTAAAGCTTGAAACCAGATAGGTTCATTCCAGTTCCTCAAAGACAGAGCTACCTGTGACTAACACTCACAGTCCTCGAACTGAGGTCAGACCTCTGGGACATAAGCAAGAACTGTAAGGTCGAGGGAACAGGTCTTCTGCACCTTCTGCTGTGGTTTCACACCAACAGGCAGCCAAAGGCCACCACAACCCTTCTCTCACTCCTCCTCAAGGGGGAAGGGGGAGAAAATACAATGAAAAAGGGCTCAAGGGTTGAGATAAGAACAGGGACATCACTCAACAATCACCATTATGGGCAAAACAGACTCAGTGTAGGGAAATCCGTGTAACTTATTGCAACAGAATGGAGCAATGTGAAAGTAAAAGCAAACTGAAAGCACCCTCCCCACTTCCCCAGCACCCACTTCTACTTCTTCACCCCAAGCAGCTCAGGGGAACAGGGAATTGGGGCTGTGGTTAGCACAGAAAACTTCATCACCTGCTGTGGTCAGCGCAGAGCACGTCATCATGGCCTCCAACGTGGGGTCCCTCTCAGGGGATGCCTCCTTCCCGAGCTGATCCTGTGGGGGCTCTTCTTCCCATGGAAATCTTCTTCCCATCCATCAGGAGCAAACTGCTCCAACTTGGGTCCCCCCATGGGTTCCTTCCCCTGCAACCTCTGGGCTCCTTCGTGCGTGCAGACTCTCTTTTATCACATAACAATTTCAGCCAGTTCACTGCAATAAACCTTTCTGATAACTCACACGGGTTATAACCCCTCTCCAGAGTGCTGTGAGGAGGGGGGGGGTAGGACTCAGCGGTCTAAAAACGCCACCTGACAAAAAAATAACAGCTGGGGAGAGACGAGCAGGGTCCACCGTGGAAAAGAGAAAGCTTGACAAGGAGATGCAAGAAACGTGGGCCTACGATAACCTCAAGCAGCAGCTAGGACTTTGCTTCCTCACACCTTGCACTGCACACTGGAATAGCTGGAAGGCCAAAACTAGGCAGCATTTGTAAAGAGGGAGATTTGAAATCAAGCAGAGTTTTAATGTGTAGCAGCGTGCTGTTGTGCCTGAGCCGATGGCATTGTCACCTCCCCCATAACATCCTCATCTCCCCCATAACATCATCATCATCTCTCCCATATCATCATCACCCCCACACATCATAACTCAGAGGAAGATGAGAACTCACCGGACGCCAGTGCTGCTCTCTAGCACTTGTGTTTCCCCAGGCTGAGCTCGGAGGACATCACAGGGTTAAACCCCAGCTTCGCCTTCCCCAGCTGCAGGAATGATTTAAAACAAAAAAAATAAAATAAATAAATAAATAAATAAAAATTAAGAACAGGGCATTGTCCAGTGACACAGATGGAGCGTGCTAAGTCTCTAGCTAGCCGAGGCTGTCAGGAAAGAGACAGAAGCAGAGTGATACGAGATAAAACTTTTTAAGGACTAGTGTTGTGGCTTAACCCAGCACCACACAGCTGTTTGCTCACTTCCCTCCCACCACAGAGGGATGGAGGACAGAACAGAGAAAAAAAAAGAAAGGAAAAAAAAAAAAAAGTAATAGGTCGTGGTTTGAGATAAAGACAGTTTAAAAGGGCAGAAAGGAAGGGAAAAAATAATAATGATAAAGGAATATAGGAAGCAAGTGATGCACAGTGCAATTGCTCACTACCCACCCAGCGATGCCAGACCCCAAGCACTGTTCCAGCTACTGGGAGGAAAATTAACTCAATCCCAGGTGAAATCAGGACGGATGGTCAGAGTGACTCCAAGCGCAGGGCAAACTGACTGCTGCCTTCGTGGTAAGTTCAGCAGGTCCTTTCTGGAAGGTTCTGTCTTGCCTTGGTTTGCAGCTATGGCAGTAGGAGATGCTGAAGAAAAATCTTCCTTCGGCCACCGTGTCTTTGAAGCCTGGCGTGGAGTGGAAGCTTGGGAGCCCACAGCTCCCCTTTTCCTGAAGCCCTCCTGAAATAAGGTGGAAAAGAGAAAGCTCCTCCATATCCAAATCGTTCCTTTGCCAGCTGGATCCATGGGTTAAGATCTGCTGCTCCTCGAGGAGTTTGGGGTTCTCACCTGGCTCACTTGACTTTGCATGGGCAAACCTTAAGTATTCACACAGAAATGCCCTGCTCCTCCTCGCCTTGGCCAAAAGGACTCCTTGATCACCTCCTGGGGCTGGGAAGACCTCGAGGAGGTGCCACTGGGTTGCCTGGAAGAAGCAACAGCCGACTGCATCCTTGTGAGCGATGACTGTGGTCAAAGCAGCAAGGCAATGCCCAGGGGACAGTGCCTTGTGTCGTCTTGGAGGAAGGGAAACTCAGCCCCACGGGGCAGGCCTGGTTAACACCACGCTCATCCACAGAGGAGGTGCTGTGAAAATTCAGAAATGAGGCTGAATTTCAGAGGCAAGCAAAAACTAGGTTTAATTGTGGGTTAGGTGTGGGATAGAGCAGATGCACATATCAACCCAGAGGCTCTTCTCTGAGCCAACAGCATGTCTAGACTGAAATGCAAAATAGTCACAGCCCTAAGACCCAGAGATTTTCTCTGCCATGACCCCGAGGCTGTGCACAAGCACACATAAATGCACACACTTCAGGAAGGAGGATGGAAAGAAACACCTTCCCATGAAACACACAAGACCTAAACACAACAACCAGCTTTAATTGGTAAGACTCAAGGCACGGGGTTGTGCACAGAGGAGAGGAGTAGTCAAGTACTTCCAGTTCACTGCTTCTGTCTCTTTGGGACACTGAGGCAGACAATGAGGAATCAGGCAGGTCCCAACGGAACGGATTGCCTTGGCAAAACAGAGTAAAACCTTTAAGGGTTCTTCTTCTAACTCATCTCGTTAGTCCATCCTGAATCCTTCTTCCAGATCTGTAAATGAGGGAAGTAACAGCATCAAAAATTGCTTCTCTTTATTCTTGGACCTCTAAGGGAAATCAGTTTGGGGTTCAAACAAGAGAGGAGGGTGAGAAGTGATCCTGTTCAAGCTCTGTCCAGAACACCCTCCCCAGAAAGGAAGATAAAGGAACACTCAAAATGAAGGATTTTTTTTTTTTTTTTTTTGGCAAAGAAAATGAAGTCCCAGGATCATAAGAATTAGTGTGGGGCAATAAAAATTAAATATTTACCTCTTTTCTTCTTGAGGCGGTGGGAGAAGAAAAAGATGAGGCCATTGATGGTAAAGAACGAGCCACCAACAAGGATCTCTCGAACCCAGCCGATTATCTGGCCTGGGAAGGAACCAGTGGTGACTTTGCCATGAAGACTCTTACAACGAGCAAGCCCACCTATAGCTACTCAGCTCTTGGAGGGATGGAGGATCAAAGAAAGAAGGTCTAGAAGGAGGTCCTAGAAAGCCACGGTCTCATCAGAAAAGCCATGTAAGGTGATGAGACTCTTTTCACTGAGATTTTTTTTCCCCAGTATTTCTCGTATTTGTTGTTGATGAGAGCATGGGTAGACGTGGCAATAAGCTCGTTTAGTGATGGACACAGAGACAGGAGATGACACTGACGAATGAATTCATAGGCAAGCACACGCAGAATAAATTAACCGATGATAGGTCAGCAGTTATTAGAGGTTTTAGTGAGGAAGGGTTGGAAAACTCACGTTTCACGTAGACATTGACCCAGGGGCTGCTCTCGGAGCGAACGGCACGTCCAGACTTAAATACAAAATAGGCACAACTGTAAGACCCGGAGACCTCCCTTCCTGTGATGTTCAGGTTGTAGCTGTAGTTTTGCAGTTTCACAACTGGGATGGAGATTGCAAGTCCAAAGTCTCCATAGTACTGGAATTCTCTGATGTAGAATGAAGAAAAGGGGACGGTGCAGAGGAGCTTGACATTGTTCCCATATCTGTAGACTGGCTGCTGAGGATCCAGGGACAAAACTGGGGCCACTGGAGCATCTGGGGGGAAGAGCAAACGAAACCTGCTACCTATTGACATAAGGATTTGTGCACAAAACCCATTATTTTTTCCAATGTCATGCTTCAGATTTGACAAAGGGAGGAGACAAGTTAATTCTCTAGAATATTACTGGGACAAATACAGAACCTTTTACTAAAGATCAGCTCTTGTGTGAGTCATTCATCGCTCTTTTTTCTACGTCTTGAACTATGAGAAGAGAAACACAGACCCACAGACCTCAGAGATAAGAATTCCGAGCAACTCAGTTTCTTTGTATTCACCAAAGTGCAGAAAATAAGTACTCACACAACCAAAGAAGAAGGCACGTGATGCACCCCAAACCCTAAGGAAAGGCTTGGGGAGGCTCAGAGCCGTGAGACCCCTTGGAGGTGACAGAGCTGTTAGGCTACCCTATTCCTGACTGCTTAGAGAAACCCAGGAGCACAAAAGGAGCTTGTGAGAAGGCAGAGACTCGAAGCAACATCATCTAGAGGCAACACAAGACCCACGTACCCTGAACCTTAATTGAAAGAGGAAGGCTTCTATTGGAAAGAATTTCTCGTCCAGCATCCTTCACCCAGTACATGCACGTGTACTCCATGGCAGACGCTTTTGCAGCTGTGAGCTGGAACCAGGCAATTGTGTGAGAGTAGGAAGCAAGTTCGTAGACTTGGTCCCCGCTTCGATTGAAGAACCGAAATCCATCTACGCTCTTCATTGTCGGAGCCATGCATATGAAAGCAACACGTTCCCCTTCGTAGTAGACATCATAACTGGGGTCTGTGGAGAGCACAGGGACTGGCAGGGGGTCTGGGAAAGAAAGGTAAGGATTTAGAGGACGGGAGGGAATTTTCAAAGTGGAAAAGGAAAGTGAGACATCCCTTTCCTCTTTGTTTCACAAAATGCAATCCAACTCCACCCCACTGCCAAAGAGTCAGTTTAGTTGGAGTGCATCTCACAACAGGTAAAATTGTTCTTACCAGCAGAGGATACAGCAAGTGGGAGCACCTGGAGGAAAGCTGTAAGAGACGGGTATTGAAGGCTTTGAGGTGATAGGACAAGTCAGAGGAGACTGCAAAAAAGGAAGAAAATAAGCCACTTACACAGCAGCTGTGCGAGAAAGTATTGCATCATCGTGACCAAAACCGTCTTGGAGAAAAAAAGATGGGCGCCCAGCCAGCTTATATTTCGGGCCCTATGAAGTCCTGCCCCTTTGGGGAATCAGCTGAGAAGGCAGCCACTCCCCAGCACTACATATTCATGGTTCCGTGGTGTGGAAAGTCTGGATGGATCACGGAGCAAACCAAGTGCACTATGCCACAGTCCCTTTGCAGACACTGGAGAGGGCACGGCAACTGCAGGTCATGATCCTGATCCTCCATTTCTTGTGCTTTGTGAAAATTTCCCTTGGGAAATCCCAATCCCAATCCCATCCGGAGATGGGTTCTGGGCTTGGCTATCTGTTCTCCTAGCTACTCCACCTGCCTAGTGCAAGGTTTTCGCCCTCTCCATAGGGCGACCACCAGAAATTTAACATCCTAATGAGCAACCATTCCTTCTCCACCATCCATCTGTCCATTTACCCACCCACCATCAGCTTTGTGTTCACCTACCTCTACACACCATCACTCAGACAAATTTAGCCATCTGTATTGCTCAGTTTCTTCTACACACTCTGCTACTTGGTTCCATGTTTCTCAATGCAGACTCGTATCCCCAGGTACGTGCAGATGTTGAATTTGTGAGGGCTACTAAGCCAGCATGGGTCACTAGCCCCAAATGCCTAAACTATAATCTCAAATGACCTAAAATATTACCACTTTAGGCAATGAACAAGATGTCCCATCTTCAGGTGTCATCATATGTCTGCCCAGGACCAACCCAGGGACAAATTTTTATCACAAAGACTAACGAGGCTAAACACCTTCACCCAGTGACCAGCCTCTTAAGCGACCTCTGCACTGATGGCACTTGTTCCTTCAAAACCAGGCCTTAGCACCCTTTTTTGATGTTTGAGTTCCTAATCCTTAATTGTGCTAGGGGATTCATTCAAATTCAAGCTGAAAAAAAAGCAAATCAATTGCCCAAATTGATTTCAGCCTGCCCAGGTCTGTTGAAGAGCAACACAGCTGCCACAGTCACCCGCTGGACTCCAGTAAGTCCTAGAGGCAGAAATGACATCAAATCTGGAGGATTATTTTTAAATACAGGTTGAAAGGCCTTGGTTTGGGAAACGAGAGATGATTTTTGGTTGCTGGTTTAATTGAAAAAAAAAAAAATAAAAATTATGTATCAACTGCAACGAATCTGAAGAAAATTCATGTGCTGCTGAGGCTTCCTTTGGAAAAAAAAAATCTACAAAAATCAACTTATCTTTTAGCTACATACAACATATGTTGGATGAGATTATTTCTTCTGTTAAAGTGATGTGATGATTGCCAAGCAATTGACTGATATCAGCATTAGGAAGCAGTATCTTGAATTTACAGAAATGGGGCTGCTGGAGGGTTTAAGGGTTTGAGAAGGCAAGTTCTCATGGGTCCTAAGAGAGGAGAAAGGAGGAGATGAGCTGGGCTGCAGGCTAGGATGAGCTGAAGGGTAACTGAATCAAATAAAAGCTTACAGAGATCAATATCTGGGATTTCTGGCCAGCTGCAAGGATTAGAGAAGGGTCTGAGGAGCAGTGATGGGCTGACCTCTAGCTGGCAGCTAAGCCCCACACAATGCTTGCCGTGAGAAAAGAGACTAGAAAGAGCAGAACTGACAAAAGTTGTGGGTCAAGATTAAAAATGTTCAATAAGCAAAGGAAAGAGGAAGAAGGAATTTAAAAAATAAACACAAGTGGTGCAAAGGAGATTTCCCACCACCTCCCACTTATCCTTCACCCTGGGGTTGCCCCCTGCTGCCACCCCCTTGCCACGTCACCCCAACGCAGACCCCCAAACTTTGGATGCTTGGACCCTTAAGATGGGGGCTGGACCCTAAAAGGAGGTTTTGGGTCCTAAAACTGAGGGTTGGAGCCCTTAAAAATGCAGCTGTGGATGCTCAACGGGAAGCTCTGAAATCCCAAACCAAAGCTCTGATCCCCAGAAATGGGGGTATGGACCCCACCATGATGCTTTGGGGCCCTGAAATGAGGTTTAGGGTCTGCCAACTAGCCTTTGCTCCCTCAGAAATCTTACTACACCCAAAAATGAGGCCGTATCTGCTTCAAGGAGGGCTTGGGGCTTACCGTGGAGATTCAGCCCCAAAAACTGAGGCTCTGGGACCTAAAGAGAAGGGTTTGGGCCCTAAATAGGAGACATTAGACTCTAAAACTCAAGGTGGAAGCCCTTAGAAGGATGTTTTGGACCCTAAAATGAGGTAGCCAAAGCAGCAGTGTGCCATCAGCACTGCTCCGGGCACAAATTTGGAATGGCACCACAAGGGCTGCTGTGACAAAAATTAACCCTAATTAATTATCCCTCCCAGGGTGAAATGAATAACAAACTGCACGGCACAAGTCCCATTCCTGCCCCTTCGGCATGTGCAGTCGCCTGCCCCAAGTCAGCCGGATGCAAATCCTTGTTTATAAGCACTGCCTTGTCATGTCCCAATTAAAATAGCTCTTAGGGGAAAATGAAAATAAAAATTAAAGCAATCTGGGACTAAAATAAATAGAGCAAACTTGCCAGCGCTATGGTTTTTGGTTTGGTGCCTTTTTTTTGCTACTGTGAAAAAAGCAAGCGACCTCCGGACCTCAACCACCAGCAGCCTCCAAACTGAACACGAGAGCCCTGGTGAGAGCTGCAGGGATCGCCCAGCTGCCAGCATCTCCACCTCTCCCCAGCCAACTTCCCTCTCCCAGTGGAGAGAGGGCAGCATGTCCCACGGCCTCTGGCCTCTCTCTTTCTGCTTCCTGGCATAGCAGCCTGGACCTGGGCACCTGGAGAGTGACCCAAGGGCCGTGGGTTGGGAACCAGCTCCTGCTGGATGCCCCAGAGCTCCATCTTGCCCGAGTGTGCTTCAGCTGCGCAGCAGATACCTGCAGCTGTGCCCTGAATCTTTCTCATCTCGCCTCCAACAGCCTTCGATCTCTGCTCAGACCCGGAAACTGCTACCAAAAGCAGCAATGAGGTTTTCTCCTCTCCCTTCGTGTCCATTTGTGCTGTGTCTGTGCCGTGTAGTGCTGGAAATAAACTTGGACACACACCCCAATCTTTTTTGGGTTTTACTTCTTGAAATAACGCTTCCAAAGTTCCAAAATCTCAAATTATGTGGGGGGTTTCTCCTCTCCTGGGCGCCTTTCTCTGGACGGTTCAGGTTCCAGCATCTTGGATGTACTGTCCATGGTGGGCAGCAGCAAGGAGGTATTATAGCGAGGCCTCTGGGGCAGGCTCTCCTCAGAACTCGAGGATGATATGACGATTCTAGGGAGTCTCTTCACAGTTGGAGGTCTCAAAGGGAGAGACAGCTTCTTGGAAGTTGTCTTTGTTGGAATTTTTGGCAGTCCACCAGTACGGAGGACTGTGTCCACTCCTCGCTCTTCTCCAGTGACCTCCGGAGGTGTCGCTGCCCGCACTCGGTCCATCCCTGGTGTTCCGCTTCTGGCTGTGAGTTTGTCCTGGTCTTGGCTGGCCAAAGGCTGTTTTTGGCAGGAGGCAGCCCCGGGATTGCTGGCAGCTGGCTGAAAACACATCAAAAATGTCTGCATGAGCACATGGCTGCACAGGGGCTGCATCCTTCACCCTCAAGACCTGTGCCTGCTTGCACACCACCGGCCCCATCCATCCCTCCGGGTGCTGCCTTCAGCACTGCGGGGCGGCCCCAGCCCAGAGTGTTTGGGGCTGGGCGAGGGGCTCCCTGCTGGGAAGAAGATAACCGTGAGCCTCCAGCCTCACCTGATCCCAGCCTTTTTCTTGTTCTCCGGTGGTTTTGTTTCCTTCAGCCGTTGGAGCTCGTATTTCAGGATACTTGAGCGCACGGTGAAAGGCATGTCGAGCAATCCCACTGAGGCTGGAAAGGACGGACATGGTCAGAAGTGGGGTGCTGCTGCTGCCGACATTGGTCCCAGGGGGGTGTATGTGGTCTCGGATGCCCATCCTCCTGCACAGGCACTGTGGCCACTTCCCATCCCAGGGCTCAGTTTTGGGGAAGCCACTGAGATATGGGGACAAAAGGCTGTGCCCAGCTGTGCCCGTACCTTTGGCGGTGATGTTGGGCATCAGGCACCTGCGCTGCATGCCGTCCCACAGTTCTACCTGGGTCGGCTTCATGCAGGAGGATTTCCTCTCCTTGGCAGAGGTCGCGTTCAGGCTCATCCCTGTGCTTGTCCTCTGAACAATCCACCCTTGGAGCCTAGAGACCAGGGCTTAGGCCCTGAAGAGAAGGGCTTGGGCCCTAAAGAGAGGGGTCTGGGCCCTAAAGAGAAGAAGGGTTTGGGGCTGAAGAGAAACGTATGGGGCCCTAAAGAGAAGAAGGGTTTGGGCCTGAAGAGAAACATATGGGGCCCTAAAGAGAAGGGTTTGGGCCCTAAAGAGAAGGGTTTGGGCCTAAAGAGAAGGGTTTGGGCCCTAAAGAGAGGGGTATGGGCCCTAAAGAGAGGGGTTTGGGCCCTGAAGAGAGGGGCTTGGGCCCTGAATAGAGGGGTTTGGGGCCTAATAAGAAGAATGGTTTGGGCACGAAAGAGAAGGGTTTGGGACCTAAAGGGAAGAAGAGTTTGAGGCCAAAAAGGAAGGGTTGGGGTCTAAGAAGAGGGGTTTGTGTCCTAAAGAGAAGGGCTTGGGCCCTAAAGAGAAAGGTTTGGTCCCTAAAGAGAAGGCTTTGTGCCCTGACTAGAAGAAGGCTTTGGGCCCTAAGGAGAAGAAGGGTTTGGGGCCTAAAGAGAGGCTTTGGGCCCTAAAGACGGCTTGGGTCCTAACGAGAACGGCCTGGGCCCTAAAGGGATGTGCCTGGGCCCTAAAGAGAAGGATTAGAGGTCTCAATACAGGGGTTTGGGCGTTAAAGAGAAGGTCTTGGACCGAAAGAGAAGGGCTTGGCTTCTAAAGAGAGGGTGTGGGGCCCTGAATAATAGTTTTGCTTTTTTTTTTTTGGCCTGAAGAGAAGGGTTCAGACTGCAAGAGAAGGGCTGGGCCCTTAAGAGAGGGGTTTGGGCCCTGAAGAGAGGGGTTTGGGCCCTGAAGAGAGGGGTTTGGGCCATAAAGTAAAGAAGGTATTGGGTCCTAAAGACAAGCGTTTGGGCCTTAAAGAAAAGGGTTCGGGCCTTAAAGAGAAGTCTTGGGCCCTACAGAGAAGACGACCTTGGGCCCTGAAAAGAAGGGCTTGGGCCCTGAAGAGATGAGTTTGGGCCTTAAAGAGAAGGGTTTGAGCCCTCAAGTAAGGGTTTTGTGCCCTGAAGAATTTTTTTTTTTTTTTTTTTTGCCCTCAAGAGAAGGGTTTTGACACTGAAGGAAAGGGTTCAGGCTCTAAAGAGAAGGGTTTGTGCCCTAAAGAGAAGGGTTTGGGCCCTAAATAGGGGGCATGAGGCTCTAAAACTGACGGTGGAAGCCCTCTGAAGGAAGTTTTGGACCCCAAAACGAGGTATAGGAGACTGGAAATAACCCTGATCTAAAAAATTAGTGTTTGGACCATAAAAAGCAGGATCTGGATCCTAACTTGAGGTTTTGGATAGTAAAGCAGATGCTTTGATCTTAAAACCAGTGAACTGGGCTCTCAAAAGCAGTTTGGGGTTTGGACCGATAAAGGAAGCTTTGGGCTCTTACCATGGGGTGGTGGACACTCAAATGTGGCTTTGGGTTCCAAAACGAAGGCTTTAGGCCCTCAAAAGGGGCTTGGGGCATTAAAAATGGTGCTTTAGGTGAGTGCTATGGGACCGCTGCTCAGAGTAGCCAAAGCAGCAGTGTGCCATCAGCACTGCTCCGGGCACAAATCCAGAATGGCACCACAAGGGCCGCTGTGACAAAAATTAACCCTAATTAATTATCCCTCCCGGGGTGAAATAAATAACAAACTGCACGGCACAAGTCCCATTCCTGCCCCTTCAGCATCTGCAGCTGCCTGCCCCAAGTCAGCCGGATGCAAATCCTTGTTTATAAGCACTGCCTTGTCATGTCCCAAATAAAATAGCTCTTTGGGGAAAATGAAAGTAAAAATTAAAGCAATCTGGGAGCAAAATAAATAGAGCAAACTTGCCAGCACTATGGTTTTTGGTTTGGTTTGGTGCCTTTTTTTTGCTAATGTGAAAAAAGCAAGCGACCTCCAGACCTCAACCACCAGCAGCCTCCAAACTGAACACGAGAGCCCTGCTGAGAGCTGCAGGGATCGCCCAGCTGCCAGCATCTCCACCTCTCCCCAGCCAACTTCCCTCTCCCAGTGGAGAGAGGGCAGCATGTCCCACGGCCTCTGGCCTCCCTCTTTCTGCTTCCTGGCATAAGAGCTTGGACTTGGGCACCTGGAGAGTGATCTAAGTGCCTTGGGTCAGCAGGGTCCTGAGCCCAGCCCTGAACGAACGCTGTGAAGGCTGTGGTCGTCTGGGCTGGCTTTTTTGATGTGACCAGTGATTTCTGCTGAAAGCTGCCTCCACCTGCAGAGCATCTGGACGTGACAGCCTCCATAAGAGGGAGAGCATGTGTGGAGGTGCACATCCCTTCGTTTAACCTCCACGTATAATGCTGCAGAAAGAAGTCTGAATGGAGGCAGGACAGAGTCTTTTAAATTCCTAAAGTGCAGTTTTGTCTGAGACATATCATTCTTATATAGACTTTAAATTTGTTTCCCCCTCTAGTCTGGATTGAAATAGCACTGGTCTGACCCTAAGCCAAAAACCACACTGAAAATAGGAAGCAGAACTACTAAGAGCTCACTTCCTAAGTCACCACACCAGAAAAAAATTGGCAGCACTGACATTTCACACCCAGATCCATTGTCCCCAGGATCTCATGAAGTAATATGCCCACCAGGATCCTTTTCCTCTCTCATCACAGGGATCCACGGAGCAGCCACCACTTGTCGGTCCCAGTGGGATCACCCCTGGCCTCCCACCAACCAACCTCAGCCCTCCTGGGTCAGGCACGGGGGGCGTACGCAGGGTCCCCGACGTGCTAGAGATGCCGTGCTAGGATGGAGGAGAGCAGGGCTTCCACGCCAGCCTCACCTCCCTGCAACGGTCCTGATCCCATCATGGCTTGGGCTGATGGCAGAGCCACAGCCCTGATGGTCCTGATACCGGCAAGACCACATCGTGAACAAATGAGACCATAAGCATCTTTTGCAGGACATTCTTTATAATTTCCACCATCTCGTTCCTCATGGTCCAAAGACTGATGGATTTCTGCAAAACAAGAGAGACTCCTCTGAGTCAGCACTGCCACTTTTTGGGCTCTTTGCCCACACGCAGACCCCGGGGATGGCTCCAGGCCACAACACCGAGGGCAGGGCCGCCATTTCCCTCCCTCTCTTTACCCCATCACCAGAGCTCAGCCAGCAGCAGGGTTTTGCTCCTGGGCTCTGCCAGGCCCGCCCAAAAAGCCCTCCCCTTCCAAACACGCCTCCAAAGCAGCACCCAGCTGCAAACAAACCCTCTCCCCTCCGGCCACGAGCAGCCTCCTGCTTTGTTAGGCCTTCCCCACGCTGACAGGAGACGTGGCCTGCTGTGTCTGCGTGTCAGCAGAAGGGGGGACAACGCTGCAAAAGGGGGGACTTGTGTCTAAGGGCTGCAGGGAATGCAGCCACTCCATCGAGCAGCACCAAGAGGGCTCCCAACAGCCCCCACTGCCCCCCAAAACTCTGCCTTCCTACAAGGAGACAGCACCCAGCAAGGACTCAAATGTGAATCTACAGCTTCTCCCTGCCACTGCCTCAAAGGAGGTTGGAGCAGGGTAGGGATCAGTCTCTTGTCCCACACAACAGGCAGTAGGCCAAGGAAATGGCCTCAAGTTGCACCAGGGGAGGTTAAGGTTGGATATTAGGAAATATTTCTTCACTGAAAGCCTTGTAGGGCATTGGAACACGTGTCCGGGGATGTTGTTGAGTTACCATCCCTTAAAGTATTCAAAAAATGTGGAGATCTGGTACTTCCAGACATCATTTACTGGGAGACTTGGCACTGCTAGGTTCATGGTTGGACTTGATCATCTGAGAGCTCTTTTCAAACCTAAAAGATCCTATGGTTCTTTGAGTTCCATACCTGTCCTGCCACCCGCAGAGGAACGATCAGGAACGATTTCCTCAGGGCATGGAAGCCCTGATCAGTGTGGCCAGGGCCTCTCCGTCCTGGAGATCCCTGGTCTGCCCTTTGGTGGATGGGGCCGCAGTGACATGGGCCCCTCATATATGGTTGGCAGCGGCTGGGGGCTCTTCTTGCTGTGTGCTGACAGCACTTTCTTCTGAGGTTCCTTCATCAGCGACCAGAAAGACTCGGGCCTCGATTTTAGCAGCTGAGCTGCCTCGCCTCTCGGTGGCTGTGGTCTGAAGACGTTGTAGGTGGGTTCCTCAGGAAGGCTGGCCTCTGAGCTCGCTGGCGATAGCACGCTTATGACAGGGACTGTCAGCGTGGTGGCATCTCGAGGGTGGGAGCGCCTTCCTGCAGCTGCCTTCAGCATTTCGGCTTCACAGAGATATTTCTCTGCTCCTTCCCCTCTGAACCTCCAGCCCCTGGCTGCTTTTGCTTGGCCCAGGTCTCCTGCTTGGCCTCTGCTTGCAGATATGCCCTGTGGTGGGCCTCTGCCCTTCTGAGGAAGCAGACCCGGGATCTCTGGTAGCTTGCTGAAAGGAAAATCCAGGTCAACTCTGCCTGAGTGAGCGACGGCTTTGGGGCCACAGCCTGTGCCCCCCGGGCAGCCCCCATGGCTGGGGGGCTCCTGGCAGCCCCATCCCACCCCTCCGGTCCTCCCATCCTCACCTGAAAAAGTTCCTCCTCTGCTTTAGTATCTCCTTTTCCCACTGCTGAGGGTCCATTTGCATTGCCATCTGTTGTGAGCGGCTGAGGGACAAAAATCCCACTGGAATTGTGAAGGAAAGGCATCGTCAGAAGAGCATCATCACAAAAGAGATTTTCCCCACAGACCACAAAAGCTGGCAGCCCGTGCTGTGAAAAGGATCCAGAAGCTGCTTTACCTTTCTTGCCCTGCCTGAGAGCTGGCAAAGCCCCTTCTTTCTCCTGCTGGTCACCATGACGGGCCCTGAGGTGGTCTCTGCGTGGTGGTGGTCTGGGCACGGTCTCCATTTCAAACCTGGCACAAGGAGAAGAGATTGATGTGACCTGTGGCACCACCAGCCCTTGCCACTCTCCACGCTCACCCGCTCACAGAGACATTTTCACGTTGCTGTAAAGGCCCCATCCCCAAGGACTGTCCTGGGACATGGGGTCACCCAGCAAAGAAGCCCAAGCCTCGATGGGAAGCAGACATTGCCTGAATTCCTCCGTCTGTCCCATCAGATCCACTTCACAGCAATGACCGCAGCACAGGGATACCAACAGAAGTTGCTGCCCTGTGTACCCATGGCTGGGCACCCACAGGTGCAAGGAGAAAACACTACCGAACCAGAGCAGCGGCCACAAACATACTTACTCAGGAAAGATGATGGCACGGCCCGAGAAGGTCAGGGAGGCCACGGGTTCCACCCGAGACACCATCATGTCCATCAGCTGGGGGACCTACAGGGGAGGAGCGTGAAGATGGCAAATGTCCTCTGCCTGGCCTCCACTCAGTCCTGGAGGAGCCCAGGGCAGTGGGAGCCAGCAGGACCGCAGCTCTTGGCCACCCCAAGAGGTTGGCCAAGAGCTCCAACCCAAGAGGTCTTGGTGGGCCAAGGGCAAGCATTGCTGCTGCCCCCTTGTGAGGCTGCCCAGGCCGTGGGGAAAATCACAGAATCACAGAATTTCTAGGTTGGAAGAGACCTCAAGATCATCGAGTCCAACCTTTGACCTAACGCTAACAGTCCCCACTAAACCATATCCCTAAGCTAAAATAAAACATTACCTTGTGAAGGTTCTCCTTCCCAGCCAACATCTCCAGAAATTCATAATAGAATTTCATTTGCACCTTTGTGCCTTCAATGAGGAGCACCCCTACATCCCTCAGGACGAGGGCGATGTTCTCCCCCTTCCCCAGGCAGCGAGAGATGAGGGACGTGGTGCCTCGGATGCAGCTCTCCACCTTCTTCCAGGACACGGAGGCAGCTGCAGCCACCTCAGGGAATTTGAGGGGATCCAGCTCCTTATGGCCTGGAAAACGACACGAGAGGGATGGAGTCGGTCACCAGCGGCCCTTCCCCATGTGTTCCCCAGGTGCTGCTCATGGCAGTCGTCACCCAGAAAGGCTTCGGTTTGGGACCTGCTCTGTGCAGGGGATGCTTTGCTTCTGAGAAGCACCTGAGATCCAGGGAGGGGATCATCCATGCAGCAAGGGATTCCTGCACCCTCTTACCTGGCAGGTATTCCTTGTTGTCCATGAGGTTGTGAGAAACTATAAGGTTCCTGGCCAGGTAAAACACAGGCTTCGGGAAAATTATTGTCTCATTCCGGACCTTGACACATTTGGTAACAACATCAAAGGAGCCAAGGGCAGGAATACGGACACCCTGCAAGTGGAAGAGAACAGAAGAGCCGAAGGTTAAGGATCAGCTGGAATAAGAGCCGGAGGTGGTCCCATCCGGGGACCGTGCTTTGGGTCCTGCTGTGCCCTTCCCACTGTTGGGAGCCAGGCTTAGGGGACCCAGGGGCTTCCAGCGACTGGGGTCAGCCCTGAGATACCACACCGCCTACCACAAGCAACACCGCACTTGTGCGATACCTATTGGTCTCTTGGTGAGGCCTTTTGGGGTGAGTTTTCTACTTTTGAGGAGGGGAAAAAGGGCGACGTGGGTGCCAACCCACCTGGCGCAGCTGGAGGTGATCCTGGATGTAGACAGACACTGCATCCCAGACAGATTTTTGATCTGGAAGGCAAAGAAAATCAGGTCACGCTCTGTGTCTGGTGGCTGCCAGCCTTCCGGCACCCCCAGCCCCGCATTTTGGTGGCAGAGGAAAAGAGCCATCACATCTCCAGCCCCAAACGGAGACCCCCCAGAGATGACCGCAGAGCCGGGTCCCACCCCGATGGAAAGCCCCAAATGCGGATCAGCCACGCCGCTGCTGTGCCGGGGGTGTCTGTACCTCTGGCAGTGATTTTGGGCATCAAGGATCCATGCTTCATCCCATCCCAGAAATCTATCTTGGTCCGCCTCATGCAGGCGGGCTTCACGTCGTCAGCAAAGGTCACACGCCGGCTCATGCCTGCGCTCGTCCTCCGGACAATCCAGAGTGCAGGACCCCGGCGCCCACCTCCCCTTTTGTACCCCAGCCAGGCTGTGTCACAGGGCCACTGTGACATGGCCACCCCTCCACTGTGACATGGCCACCGCTGCCATGACTACCAATGACATCACCACCAGCAAAAAAAAAATGAGCGTCTGCACTAAGTAATGGCAGAGAATGCCCAAAAATCAGATTTTGGACACTTCAGCAGAGGATGCTGACCCTAGAAATTAGCTGTCGGTCCCCAGAATTGAAGCTTTTGACACAAAGAATGGGGTTTTGGAGGTTGCGAAAGAGAAGTTGCCCCCTCTAATATGCTCTGAAGCAGCAGGAGAGGCTTTGGAATCGAAAAAGGCAGCTTTGGCCATTATATGGCTGCTTTCCACTCTCAAAATGAGGCTTTTGGCTTTCCACACTGGTGTTGAGACTCTAGATACTACAACTCAGGCTTTGGCACTGCAGAGTGGGGTTTAAACACTTAAAGGAGGGCTTGGGCCATAGAAAGGAGGGTTTCAGCCCAAACCATTTGGGCACTCAGAAGCAGTGCGTGGTCGCCACAAGGAGGGCTCCGACTCCCCAGTGGGACTCTGGGCCCTAAAACGAAGCTCCGCACTCCGAAGGCCAGGCCAGAGGGGCTCCAAAAGGCTCCCCAATTCTGCTGCCTCCCACCTCGGCTCCCCCATTTCTGCAGGCCCCTGGCATGGCGGCCGGGACATGGCCTGAGGAAGGGAATGGAGGAAGAAGCAGCCCAGGGCGGGCTGTTTCAGGGAGGTCCCAGCTGAGTGGCGGCTAGCAAATGTGACGCCCATTTACAAGAAGGGGCAGAAGGAGGGTCCGGGGAGCTGCAGGCCTGTCTGTCTGCTCTTGGTGCCGGGGCAGCTCATGGAGCAGATTATGAAACTGCCTGTTCTCAAAATAAGGCTTTGACCTTTCGATATTGGTGTTTTAACCCAAAATGAGACTGTAGGTATTTTGAATTAGGCTTTGGGAGTTCAACAGGAGGGGTTGAACAGTTGGAGGCCTTGTGCCATAAATGGAGGGTTTCAGACCAAAATATTAGGCGTTTGGCCCTCAGGCCCAAACCATCAGGCTCTGACACTCTAGCTCTGGCTAGCACTAGGGAAGAAAAAGCAGGTTTATGGCCTTGGGAAGAAGGGGCAGGTCACTCACATGGACTACAAAGACTGGTAGGCTGGGCAGGGACAAAATTAGAAGGGCCAAAGCCTAGCTAGAGCTCAATCTGGCTATTGCTGTTAAAGACGATCAAAATGGTTTGAGAAATACATGAATAAGAAAGGGAGGACTTCAGGAGAATCTCCATCCTTTATTTTATGTGGAGGGAAACAGAGACAGGAGATAAGGAAAAGGTGGGGGTGCTTAATGCCTTCTCTGCCTCAGTATTTAGCAGCAGGATCAGTTGTTGATCAGCCCCCCAGATGCACACAAATCCATGGGGCCAGATGGGATCCCCCCGAGGGTGCTGAGGGAGCTGGCAGAAGTGTTCGCAAGCCATTTTCCATCATTTATCAGCAGTCCTGGCTATCGGGGAGATCCCAGACAAAAGGCAGCTAGCAAATGTGACACCCATAGAGGGCCAGAAGGAGGATCCGGGGAACTTCAGGCCTGTTTGACCTCGGTGCTGGGGAAGCTCATGGAGGAGATTGTCCTGAGTGCCACCACATGGCACTTAGAGAACAACCAGGAGATCAGGCCCAGTCAGCAAGGGTTTATCAAAGGTCCTGATGGACAAACCTCATCTCCTTCCACAGCAAGGTGACACGCTCAGTGGATGAGGGAAAGGCTGTGGATGCGGTCTGCCTAAACTTTAGAAGGGCTTTTGACCCCATTTCCCACAGCATTCTCTTGGAGAAACTGGCAGCTCGAGGCCTGGACGGGTGTACGCTTTGTTGGGTTAAAAACTGGGCCCAAAGAGTCGTGGTGAATGGGGTTAAATCCAGCTGGAGGCCGGTCACTGCTGCTGGCCCCCAGGGCCCAGTATTTTGGGGCCAGCTTCTGGCCCCTCTAAGTATGCTGTGAAGCAGCAGGAGAGGCTTTGGACCCCCAAAAAGGGCAGGCTTGGCTGCCTTCCACTTTCAAAATGAGATTCTGAGCTTTCAATGTTGGTGTTGGAACCCAAGAATGAGACTGGGGATACTGGGAATTAGCCTGTGGAACTTCAAGGTGGGGGGTTTAGACACTTAAAGGAGGGCTTGGGCCATAAAAGGGGGTTTCAGCCTAAACGGGGAAAGTGCTTACTGCCGTCTGTGTTCCCCACGCGCTGCTCGTTGCAGCCATCCCCCGAATTGCCCCAGCTTTGGGCTGGCTCCATGGGCTTGGCTTCTGAGCACGGAGGCGATGCCCTGTGTGCCCCGGCCGTGAAGCCAGCAAGGTTTTGTTTACCGCCTTACCTGGCAGGCAGCTTTTAATTAGCCATGAGATCCTTCGTGTCTGCTCGATCAGTGGCCAGGTCGCAGGCCCCTTTTGGGAGCACACCCGGACACCCAAACCCCTTCTGGGGACAGCTGGGGTCCAGGGTCCCTTTTTGGGGTCATCCAGGTCTCTTTCACGGATAGCGGGGTGTCAAGGTCCCTTTTTGGTGTCATCCAGGTCCCTTTCTGGTGTCATCCAGGTCCCTTTTGGGGACACACAAGCCCCTTTAGGGGACAGCTGGAGTCCAGGGTCCCTTTTTGGGGTCATCCAGGTCCCTTTTGGGGTCATCCAGGTCTCTTTCGGGGACACACAAGCCCCTTTAGGGGACAGCTGGGGTCCAGCATCCCTTTTAGGTGTCATCCAGGTCCCTTTTGGGGAAACACAAGCCCCTTTAGGGGACAGCTGGGGTCCAGGGTCCCTTTTTGGGGTCATCCAGGTCTCTTTAGGGGACAGCGTGGGGTCAGGGTCCCTTTTTGGTGTCATCCAGGTCCCTTTTGGGGACAAAGAAGCCCCTTTAGGGGACATCTGGGGTCCAGGGTCCCTTTTTGGGGTCATCCAGGTCCCTTTTGGGGTCATCCAGGTCTCTTTCGGGGATAGTGGGGTGTCAGGGTCCCTTTTTGGTGTAATCCAGGTCCCTTTTGGGGTCATCCAGGTCCCTTTTGGGGACACACAAGCCCCTTTAGGGGACATCTGGGGTCCAGGGTCCCTTTTTGGGGTCATCCAGGTCCCTTTTGGGGACACACAAGCCCCTTTAGGGGACATCTAGGGTCCAGGGTCCCTTTTTGGGGTCATCCAGGTCCCTTTTGGGGACACACAAGCCCCTTTAGGGGACAGCTGGGGTCCAGGGTCCCTTTTTGGGGTCATCCAGGTCCCTTTTGGGGACACACAAGCCCCTTTAGGGGACAGCTGGGGTCCAGGGTCCCTTTTTGGTGTCATCCAGGTCCCTTTTGGGGACACAGAAGCCCCTTTAGGGGACAGCTGGGGTCCAGGGTCCCTTTTAGGTGTCATCCAGGTCCCTTTTGGGGACACACAAGCCCCTTTAAGGGACAGCTGGTGTCCAGGGTCCCTTTTTGGTGTCATCCAGGTCCCTTTTGGGGACACACAAGCCCCTTTAGGGGACAGCTGGGGTCCAGGGTCCCTTTTTGGGGTCATCCAGGTCTCTTTCGGGGATAGCGGGGTGTCAGGGTCCCTTTTTGGTGTCATCCAGGTCCCTTTTGGGGACACAGAAGCCCCTTTAGGGGACAGCTGGGGTCCAGGGTCCCTTTTTGGTGTCATCCAGGTCCCTTTTGGGGACACACAAGCCCCTTTAGGGGACAGCTGGGGTCCAGCGTCCCTTTTTGGGGTCATCCAGGTCTCTTTCGGGGACAGCGGGGTGTCAGGGTCCCTTTATGGTGTCATCCAGGTCAATTTGGGGACACACAAGCCCCTGTAGGGCACAGATGGGGTCCAGGGTCCCTTTCTGGTGTCATCCAGGTCCCTTTTGGGGACACCCAAACCCCTTCTGGGGACAGCTGGGGTCCAGGGTTCCTTTTTGGTGTCATCCAGGTCCCTTTTGGGGACACAGAAGCCCCTTTAGGGGACATCTGGGGTCCAGGGTCCCTTTTTGGGGTCATCCAGGTCTCTTTTGGTGATACACAAGCCCCTTTAGGGGACAGCTGGGGTCCAGGGTCCCTTTTTGGGGTCATCCAGGTCCCTTTTGGGGACACACAAGCCCCTTTAGGGGACAGCTGGGGTCCAGCGTCCCTTTTTGGGGTCATCCAGGTCTCTTTCGGGGATAGGGGGGTGTCAGGGCCCCTTTTTGGTGTCATCCAGGTCCCTTTTGGGGTCATCCAGGTCTCTTTCGGGGATAGCGGGGTGTCAGGGTCCCTTTTTGGTGTAATCCAGGTCCCTTTTTGGGGTCATCCAGGTCTCTTTTGCAGACAGCGGGGTGTCAGGGTCCCTTTTTGGTGTCATCCAGGTCCCTTTTGGGGACAAAGAAGCCCCTTTAGGGGACATCTGGGGTCCAGGGTCCCTTTTTGGGGTCATCCAGGTCTCTTTCGGGGATAGCTGGATGTCAGGGTCCCTTTTTGGGGTCATTCAGGTCCCTTTCGGGGACACACAAGCCCCTTTAGGGGACAGCTGGGGTCCAGGGTCACTTTTTGGGGTCATCCAGGTCTCTTTTGCGGACAGCGGGGTGTCAGGGTCTCTTTTTGGTGTCATCCAGGTCCCTTTTGGGGTCATCCAGGACTCTTTCGGGGATAGCGGGGTGTCAGGGTCCCTTTTTGGGGTCATCCAGGTCAATTTGGGGACACACAAGCCCCTGTAGGGGACAGATGGGGTCCAGGGTCCCTTTCTGGTGTCATCCAGGTCCCTTTTGGGGACACACAAGCCCCTTCTGGGGACAGCTGGGGTCCAGGTTTCCTTTTTGGGGTCATCCAGGTCTCTTTTGCGGACAGCGGGGTGTCAGGGTCCCTTTTTGGTGTCATCCAGGTCCCTTTTTGGTGTCATCCAGGTCCCTTTTGGGGACACACAAGCCCCTTTAGGGGACAGCTGGGTTCCAGGGTCCCTTTTTGGGGTCATCCAGGTCTCTTTTGGGGACACACAAACCCCTTTAGGGGCTATCTGGGGTCCAGGGTCCCTTTTTGGGGTCATCCAGGTCTCTTTTGCGGACAGTGGGGTGTCAGGGTCCGTTTTTGGTGTCATCCAGGTCAATTTGGGGACACACAAGCCCCTTCTGGGGACAGCTGGGGTCCAGGGTCCCTTTTTGGTGTCATCCAGGTCACTTTTGGGGACACACAAGCCCCTTAAGGGGACAGCTGGGGTCCAGGGTCCCTTTTTGGGGTCATCCAGGTCTCTTTCGGGGATAGCGGGGTGTCAGGGTCCCTTTTTGGTGTCATCCAGGTCCCTTTTGGGGACACACAAGCCCCTTTTGGGGACAGCTGGGGTCCAGGGTCCCTTTTGGAGGTCATCCAGGTCCCTCTTGGGGACAGCCGAGTCCCTCATCCGAGGAAAGGAGCAGCTGGAGGTCTGGGTGCCTTCTGGGACAGCCAGCAAGGTTTCTTCCACCCCCTTACCTGGCAGGCTGCCATTGCTGTCCACGAGGTGGTGCGTGTTTATGAGGTTCGTGGCCAGGTGAAACACTGGCCACTGCAAAATCATCGCCTTGTCCCCAGCTTGGATCTGTTTTTGGATTATGTCAAAGGAGCCCAGAGTGGGGATTCGGACGCCCTGTGAGTGGAAGGGAAGGGCCAAAGGGTGAGGACAGGCCGGAGGAAGAGCTGGAGGTGGCCCTTTTTTTTTTTTTCCTGTGGCCCTTAAAAGGGTCCCTTTTGGGGTTATCCAGGTCCCTCTTGGCGACAGCCGAGTCCCTCATCCAAGGAAAGGAGCAGCTGGAGGTCTGGGTGCCTTCTGGGACACCCGCGTCCCTCTCGGGACACACAGATCCTTTTCAGGTGTCACCCAGAGCCCAGGGTGCCATGGGGACACTTTTGGGAGCACAGCCAGACAGCCAGGTCCCCTTTGCGGACACCCAGGTCCCTTTTGGGGGACAGCTGGGTGCCTTGGCCCCTTCTGGGAAGTGCCCACAGACCAGGGTGCTTTTTGGGGACCCCTGGAAATCCAGGACCCCGTTGGGGTCACCCAGGTGCTGGGGTCCTTTGGGGACCCGTGGGTCCCTTGGGGAAGGAGTGCCTAGAGCTCTGGGTCCCTTGGGGACACTGGGACCCCCCTGGGGACACCGGGACCTCCCACTTACCATGGCCAGGGGATTGCTGGGGGGGGACAGCGAGTGCATGTTGTTGGGGAGCGTGGAAGGGGGGACAACAGCGAGGTCACCCCCTGTCCCTGTCACCCCCTGTCACCCCACTGTCCCCACTCACATGTTCCAGAGGTCGAGGAAGACTTCTGTCAGGGGGAAAATATGCTTTCAAGGCAAGCACAGAGATGGCCAGGCCTTGAGGATATCCGAAGGACGAATACCTAAGAAACTCTTTAATCAAGAAGACCATTTTGTAAGGAAAAGTCAGACACGCGTGCCCTCGAGTTTGTTAAAAATCAACTTGTTGGAAACAATTGGCTGAAAAACTATGAGAAGATGTAATAATATGAGCTCCTGTGAGCTATCCTCATTCGAATCCTAAAAATCACACCCCCAGACTGAGAGACCCCGGCCAGACAGAGAACTCTTCCCTTCTGAGGATGCGGGGAAGGATTTTGTCGTGTCAACGGTATGCTAATTGTAAAACCAATTAGGAGCTAGAGGATTGTGCTAATATGTAAATAGAGCGATAAGAGACTGTGCAAAGGGTGGCATGGAAAATCTTCAGGTGTGCCAGCGCGGTGGGAAACCACCCGGTGGTACCCAGGCTCGTGCAGTTCTGACATAAAACAATATCCCTCCCTAGTGTCTGCCTTGGCTCATCGCATCCGTAACGAACTCGAATTTTTTCTCGGACAACACAGCCAGAGGCACTCATGGCTTGGCTTGGCCCCTTCAGATGGGGGCTGGACCCTAAAAGGAGGCTTTGGGTTCTAAAAAATGGAGGGTCTGGGCCCTTAAAATGCAGCTGTGGATGCTCAGCTGAAAGCTTCGAAACCCCAAACCAAAGCTCTGATCCCCAAAATGAGCCTTTGGGACCCGTGAAACCCACTTCTGCCTTCAGAATTTACGGGAACTTCCACAGACAGGGGTGCCCCCAAGACTGGGGGCCTGGGTGCACAATGCACCCGCCCCAAAGCCGATCATCTCAGCGAGGCCGCCGAGGATAGAACCACCAAATCCAACTCCTGCGTCCCCAAAGGACCACCCAAAAAATCAGACCACGTGTCCAAAGGCGTTGTCCAAAGGCTGCTCGAACCCCGGCAGGCTCGGTGCATTCACCACTGCCCTGGGGAGCCTGTCCCAGTGCACGACCAAGAGGTGGAGAACCTCTTCCTGATATCTAGACTTCATACAGGTGATTGCCCATCGCTCTCATTTGTTCTGTCCTCTCTAATTTGCTCGGAGAGACGTGGCCCAGGAAGTGTACAGGACTGCCACCGGACTTGTAGGGACGGCTGAAGTACTTATTTTATTCTTTTCTTGCCTCGTCTCTACTGGCTGTCACTCTTCCTCCATCTCTCAAGTCCCAGAACCTCTTTGGCAGGCAGTGGGGGACCCAAATCCCTCCGACTGTAAGTGAAGGTTGGGTTCAGGACCACCTGAGGACCACGACCACACACAAATCCATGGGACCTGATGCCGTGCAGCCCAGGGTCCTGAAGGAACTGGCTGGTGGAGTTGCCAAGCCCATCTCCATCACATTTGACAAGTCCTGGCAGTCAGGTGAGTCCCTGGTGACTGGAAAAAGGGAAACATCACTCTTATTTTTAGAAAGGGTAGGACCTGGGGAACTACAGACCGGTGAGCTTCACAGCTTTTCAGTACTTAAAGGGGGGGTCATAAAAAAAGATGGGGAGCAAATTTTTGCTTGGGCAGACAGTGAGAGGGCAAGAGGTAATGGTTTTAACCTAAAAGGGAGATTTAGATTAGAAATTAAGAGGAAATTCTTCACTCAGAGGGTGGTGAGGCACTGGAACAGGTTGCCCAGAGAGGTTTTGGATGCCCCATCCGCAGAGGTGTTCAAGGCCAGGCTGGATGAGGCCCTGGGCATCCTGATCTAGTGGGTGGCATCCCTGCCCATGGCAGGGGGGTTGGAACTGGATGATCTTTAAGGTCCCTTCCAACCCGAGCCATTCTATGGTTCTTCGATCCATGTGGGTCCCTTCCAACTCAGGATATCCTGTGATTCTGTGGTTCTTTGAATTGTCCTTAAAAAGTTGCCAGCTCCATTCATTTCGTTTACACCTACACACCATTTCCCAGGGGATCATCTCCTCCACTAATCCTTTAAACATCTGGAATTTTGCTCTCCTAAAATTCAGAGTCCAGGCTTTACTCTTCACCAGCGCCGTAACCCTCAAGACCACAAACTCCACCAGCATGTGAACTTTCGCTTTTAGAGTCCAGAGCCTCATTTTCAGTTTCCAAAGCCTCAACGTTAGGGCTGAAATCCTCATTTGCTCAGTCCAAAGCCTCATGTTTAGGACGCAAAGCCCCGTTCTTTGACCCCACAGCCCCTTTTGGAGGGTCCAAAGCTCCGGTTTCGGGATTCAAAGCCTCATTTTCGGTGTCCAGAGCCTCCACTGAGAATCCCAGCTCAGTGTTAAGCTCACACCCTCATTTTAGAGTCTAAAGTCTCATTTTTGTCATCTACATCTTCATTTTAGGCACCGGGGTGTCATCTGTTTGTAACTAAAACCTCGTTTTTAGGGTCCAGAGCCTCATTTTCATGACTCAAAGTCACGTTTTTAGGGCCCAGATGCTCATTTGGTCAGTCCAAAGCCTCAATGTTAAGGTTAAAACCATCAATTGGTCAGTCCAAAGCCTCATTTTACTGACTAAAGACTCATTTTCAGGGTCAAGACCAACGTTAGGATCCAAAGCCTGTTTTGTCTTTCAGAACTTTCATTTTTAGCACACGAAGGCTCATATATGTGAACCAAAACCTCATGTGCATGTTCAAAGCCTCAACTTTTCATGTCCAAAACACCGTTTTTTTGAGCCCAAGCACTTTATTATCCAAAGTCTCGTTTTTAGAGTCAAAAGCCTCATCTGTATGGCCCAAAGTCTCATTCTTAGGACCTGAGACCTCATATTTGCTGCCCAAAAGTTCTTTATATGGTCTAAAGCTTCCCTTTGGGGGGTCAAAAAGCCTACTTTTGGCCCCAAAAGATTATTTTTCAGACCAAAGCAATGTTTTGAACCACAGAATCCTTGGAATGATCCCTACCCTGCTCCAACCTCCTTTGAGGCAGTGGCAGGGACACGCTGTAGATTCACATTTGAGTCCTTGCTGGGTGCTGTCTCCTTGTAGGAAGGCAGAGTTTTGGGGGGCAGTGGGGGCTGTTGGGAGCCCCCTTGGTGCTGCTCGATGGAGTGGCTGCGTTCCCTGCAGCCCTTAGACACAAGTCCCCCCTTTTGCAGCGTTGTCCCCCCTTCTGCTGACACGCAGACACAGCAGGCCACGTCTCCTGTCAGCGTGGGGAAGGCCTAACAAAGCAGGAGGCTGCTTGTGGCCGGAGGGGAGAGGGTTTGTTTGCAGCTGGGTGCTGCTTTGGAGGCGTGTTTGGAAGGGAAGGGCTTTTTGGGTGGGCCTGGCAGAGCCCAGGAGCAAAAAACACTGCTGGTGGTTCCACGACTGATGCCTGGGGGCCAGCAGCAGTGACCGGCCTCCAGCTGGATTTAACCCCATTCACCACGACTCTTTGGGCCCAGTTTTTAACCCAACAAAGCGTACACCCGTCCAGGCCTCGAGCTGCCAGTTTCTCCAAGAGAATGCTGTGGAAATGGGGTCAAAAGCCCAAGTGAAGGCTAGGTATTTCCTAGCAGACATGTGGTGAGTTCAAGTCCCCCAGACCTCAGTGGTTTCACTGTGATAGAAGTAGCTCTGTACGCACGGCACCAGACCGCTGAGTTGGCTGCAGTATTCGTGCTCATCCCAAAACCAGTCCTCCCCATCATACAGCAACCCCACGTCAAGTGAGCTGGCCCAAAACAGCGAGGTATGGCAGTGTTTCTGTGCCCGTAGGTATGCTAATTACTCCTTGACCAGCTTAAAGGATACCTGTGGAGATCCACAGAAGGACAAAGCCACCCAAAGCACACTTCTCCACCCACCATCGCGCCCTCTTGTATTAACAGGACGCAACGTTAAGGTCGTCAGAGGTTATCTGAGAAAGATCCAGGGGCCTCGAAACATCTTGATCCATGATTACAGAACGCCTGGTATGGACTGGGAGGTGCTGGCGCCTCACAACCCACGTCTCCCTGGTCAGCAGTGCAGTGACCGTATCACAGCAACGCGGTGGCCGTGTCACAGTAGAGCGGTGGCCGTGTCACAGTAGAGCGGTGGCCATGTCACAATGGTCCTGTGACACGGCCTGGCTAGAGTATAAAAGGGGATATGGGCGTGGACTCCTGCACTCTGGATTGTTCAGAGGACAAGCGCAGGGATGAGCCTGAACGCAACCTCTGCCAAGGAGAGGAAATCCTCCTGCATGAAGTCGACCCGGGTAGAACTGTGGGACGGCATGCAGCGCAGGTGCCTGATGCCCAACATCACCGCCAAAGGTACGGGCACCCCCAGCACCACAGGAGGAGTGTTGGCAACCACATTTGGGGCTTTCCTTGGGCGAGACCCAGTGCCGGAGCCATCCCGGGGTGTCTCCGTTGGGGCTTTTCAACTGCCACCGAACCCCGGCTCTGGGGGTGCTGCTGAAGGTGTGGGACCACCAGACCCAGCGTGACCAGGTTTTCCTTTCCTTTCCAGAGCAAACAGATGTCTGGAATGCGGTGGCCAACTACGTGCTGCAGCAGCTCCTGCAATACAAGGTGGGTCAGCGCCGCGTCAAACGTCTCTGCTTGGCTTCTCCAAGTCAGGGGAGTCCCCACAGCTCGGGGCCACGGGCTGTAGTGACCCTTCCCCTCCCCAGAAAGCAGGGAACTCACCCCAAAAGTCCCCACCAAGGGGCTGACAGGCACCACGCAAGGGCGGTATCCCTTGTGGTAGGACGTGTCGTGTCTCAGGGCCGATCCCAGTCATTGGAGGCCCCTGGGTCCCCTCAGGCTGCTTCTGCCTTGACTGCAGCAGAGCTTTTTTGGAAGGGCAAGGGGAGGGAAAGGACTGGGATGGGGCCACCTCCAGCTCTTCCTCCAGCCTGTCCTCACCCTTTGGCCCTTCCCTTCCACTCGCAGGGCGTCCGAATCCCCACTCTGGGCTCCTTCGATGTAATCCAGAAACGGATCCAAGCTGGGGACAAGGCTATGATTTTGCAGTGGCCGGTGTTTCACCTGGCCACAAACCTCATAAACATGCACCACCTCGTGGACAGCAACGGCAGCCTGCCAGGTAAGGCGCTGGATGAAACCTTGCTGGCTGCACGGCCGGGGCACACGGGGCATCGCCTCTGTGCTCAAAAGCCAAGCCCATGGAGCCAGCCCAAAGCAGGGGCAATTTGGGGGATGGCTGCAACGAGCAGCGCGTGGGGGAGACACATGAAGGGCCGCCGGGTGACTAACGCCATCCCTCCCGTGTGGTTTTCCAGCCCACAAGAAGCTGGAGCCCCTGAGACGTGCCGAGGTGGCAGCGGACGCCTGCGTGTCCTGGCAGAAAGCTGAGAGCTGCATCCGAGGCACCATGGCCCTCATCTCCCAGTGCCTGCGGGAGGGGGAGAACGTCGCCCTCGTCCTGAGGGACCTGGGCGTGCTCCTCATAGAAGGCACCAGGGTGGAGATGAAATTCTACTACGACGTCCTGGAGATGCTGTGTGGCAAGGAGGACCTTCAGGACGCGGTTTTGAAGGTGAGGGGCTTTGTTTTGCTCCGGGCAATCCAAAAGCGCTGTCCCAATGGCTCGGACCAGGCCAAAGTGACGGTCCTGTCTGCTCTGGGGTCTTGGGATCCTCCCCACCAGGGATGTTCTCCCACCTCTGTTCTCCCCCCTGCAGGTCCCGCAGCTGATGGACACCGTGGTGTCACGGGTGGCAGTCATAGCCTCCCTGACATCCTCTGGCCGTGTCGTCATCTTCCCCGAGTAAGTATATTTGCCGAGTTGGCTGCTCAGTGCAGCTGCTCAGCTCATTTTTAGTACCATTTGGCCAAAACCAGCCTTCATGGAATGTGAAAACGTGCCCATGAGTAGGAGACGATAGAGAGCAGAAAGGGCAGCTGGTGCTGAATGTCACACCAGTGTCCTCTCCTTGCATGCAGGTTTGCAATGGAGTTGGTGCCCAAATTGTCATACAGGAAATCATCCAAGGCCTCAGGAAAACTCCCCGGGGAGGAGAAGAAGAAGAAAGACGGGGTGTTGCCACCCCTCAGCCAGGGCAAGAAAGGTAAAGCAGCGGCCGGCTCCTTCCCGTGGCACGGGCGGCCCAGTTCTGGGATCCAGTGGGCTCATGCCCTGCTGAGGGTGCTCCCAAGGCTCCAGCCCAAAACTGTGCCCGCCAGCTGGGCACAGCCTTTTGTCCCCACATCTCGGTGGCTTCCCCAAAACTGAGCCCTGGGATGGGAAGTGGCCACAGTGCCTGTGCATGGGGAGGGCAGGAATATGGGGATCCTAGACCCTATGCACCCCCTGGGACCGATGTTGGCAGCAGCACCACCCCACTTCTGACCATGTCCGTGCTTTCCAGCCTCAGTGGGATTACTCGACATGCCTTTCACTGTTCGCTCGAGTATCCCGAAATACGAGCTCCCACGGCTGAAGGAAACAAAAGCACAGGAGAACAAGAAGAAATCCGGGATCAGGTGAGGCCGGAGGCTCATGGTTGTATTCTTCCCAGCAGGGAGCCCCTTGCCCAGCCCCAAACACTCCAGGCTGGGGCCGCCCCGCAGTGCTGAAGGCAGCACCCGGAGGGATGGATGGGGCCGGTGGTGTGCAAGCAGGCGCACGTCTTGAGGGTGCAGGATGCGGCCCCAGTGCCATCGTGTGCTCATTCAGTCTTTTTGATTTGTTTTCAGCCAGCTGCCAGCAATCCCGGGGCTGCCTCCGGCCAAAAACCAGCCTTTGGCCAGCCAAGACCAGGGCAAACTCACAAGCAGAAGCGGAACAACAGGGATGGACCAAGTGCGGGCAGCGACATCTCCGGGGGTCACTGGAGAAGAGCGAGGAGTGGACACAGTCCTCCGTACTGGTGGACTGCCAAAAATTCCAACAAAGACAACTTCCAAGAAGCTGTCTCTCCCTTTGAGACCTCCAACTGTGAAGAAACTCCCTACAATCGTCGTATCATCACCAACGAATTCTGAGGAGAGCCTGCCCCGGAGGCCTCGCTATAACACCTCCCTGCTGCTGCCCACCCTGGACGGTACATCCAAGACGCTGGAACCCGAACCGTCCAGAGCAAGGCACCCAGGAGAGGAGAGACCCCACTCACAATCTGAGATCTTGGAACTATGGAAGCAATATCTCAAGAAGTAAAACAAAAAACAATTGAGGTGCATGTCCAAGTTTATTTCCAGCACTACACGGCACAGACACAGCACAAATGGACACGAAGGGAGAGGAGAAAACCTCATTGCTGCTTTTGGTAGCAGTTTCTGGGTCTGAGCAGAGATCGAAGGCTGTTGGAGGCGAGATGAGAAAGATTCAGGGCACAGCTGCAGGTATCTGCTGCGCAGCTGAAGCACACTCGGGCAAGATGGAGCTCTGGGGCATCCAGCAGGAGCTGGTTCCCAACCCACGGCCCTCGGGTCACTCTCCAGGTGCCCAGGTCCAGGTTGTTATGCCAGGAAGCAGAAAGAGAGAGGCCAGAGGCCGTGGGACATGCTGCCCTCTCTCCACTGACAAGGGACATGACAAGGCAGTGCTTATAAACAAGGATTTGCATCCGGCTGACTTGGGGCAGGCGGCTGCAGATGCCGAAGGGGCAGGAATGGGACTTGTGCCGTGCAGTTTGTTATTTATTTCACCCTGGGAGGGATAATTAATTAGGGTTAATTTTTGTCACAGCGGCCCTTGTGGTCCATCAGTATGCAACATTGACTGTAATATGGTATTATAATTAATAGTTTCATTTAGGGGCCACTTTTCTCCACATTCCAGCTTATAAAGTGGCCACCATTGATTACAATATTTTATCAATGTTTTCCTGTTCATGCTTCCACCGGCAGATCCTCCAATATCCTTCCAATGACTCAAAACACATCCTAAAGGGCTTTTCTTTAAAATCCCACCACTTTGCCTTTGCCCATTTTCCCAGTTCACACTTTCAGAATACACTTAACACTTACAAAATGCAGCACACCAAATGGCAATTGAATGCCAACAAAATCAAACGTATACTTAAGGTGCTAGCCACAAAAGTATACACCACCCTGCAGAAATTTTATCTTCTGACTTATGGGCAGTTTCAAATGACCGGTCTACCAAACAAACAAACCAAAACCAAAATAAGGAATGCTGTCGCTTACAGCGATGGGGTCCTTGTCTGCCTCTGCAGTGATCCGTTGAATCAAGGAGTCCCTCCAAGAAATCCCGGGGGTACCCTAGGGAGTCCTATTCCCAGCGGGTCCTGCAGTCTGGCAGAGAGGGGGTGTCCCATCTGGGGTGCCAGATTGATTCAAAGATCGAAGCCGAAATTTCTAAGTGACGAAGTATCCTTTATTGTCAGCACTGGATGCACGGGGGATCCTTCCACCTAACGTGCATGTTCGAAGTGACAAATGGTCTCATATTTATACAGCTAAACAATGAATATTCTATTAACGCCTATCCATATTCATTACCTAAACCAGCCTACTCTCGCTTCGTATGCTAATTAGCTTATCAGTCCTTGCGCTTGCGCAAAGCCTCCCAAGAATTGTGGACAGGGGTCTTTGGGATGTGGGTGGTGGTCTTTGGAAGACCGTAGGTCTTCCTCATAATGTACTTTTCACCTTTTGCTAAAGAATGCCAAGTTGGCTGAATCAGTTGTTTTCCAAGCCGCAGGAATGCCGAGTTAGCTCAAGTTAGCTCAAGTTTCAGCATAAGTGAAGGTCAACAGATAACGGGATGTTTCAATTAACAAGATGCTTCAACATAACAGAAAGTCGACAGATAACAAGATGTTTTGTTCTCATTATATTTTAACTACAAGATTTATTCTATCCTAAAGTGAGTTTATACAATATCAGCCCGAAAGAGAAGGGCTTGGGCCCAAAAGATAGGGGCTTAGGCCCAGAAGAAAGAGGCTTGGGCCCAAAAGGGAGGAATTTGGGCCCTAAGGAGATGAAGGGCTTCGGCCCTAAAGACAGGGGCTTAGGCCCTGAAGGGAAAGGCTTGGGCCATGAAGGGAGGTGTTTCGGCCTGAATGAGAAGGGCTTGGGCCCGAAAAAGAAGGCTTTGGGGTCTGAAGAGAAGGTTTTGGACCCTGAAGAGAAGGGTTTGAGTCCCAGAGAGAACGGTTTAGGTGCTAAAGAGAAGGGTTTGGTGCCTAAAGAGAAGGTTTTGGGCCCTAAAGGGTATGGTCCCTAAAGAGAGGGGTTTGGGCCCTAAAGAGAGGGGTTTGAGCTCTCTAAAGAGAGGGGTTTGGGCCCTAAATAGATGGGTTTGGTCCCTAAAGAGAAGTGTTTTGGGCCTAAAGGGAAGAAGAGTTAGAGGACAAAAAAGAAGGGTTGGGGTCTAAAGAGAAGGCTTTGTGCCCTGAAGAGAAGGCTTTGTGCCCTAAAGAGAAGGGCTTGGGCACTAAAGAGAGGGGCTTAGGTCCTAAACAGAAGGGTTTGGACCCTAAAGAGAGGGTTTGGGCCCTAAAGAGAGGGTTTGAGCCCTAAAGAGAAGCTTTTGGGCCCTAAAGAGGGCTTGGGCCCTAAAGACAAGAGTTTGGGCCTTAGAGAGAAGAGTTTGAGCCCTCAAGAAAGGATTTTCTGCCCTGAAGGATTTTTTTTTTTTTGCCTTGAAGAGAAGGGTTTGGGCCCTAAAGGGAAGTGTTTGGTCCCTAAAGAGAAGGGTTTGGTCCTAAAGAGAAGGGTTTGGGCCCCAAATAGAAGGGTATGGGGCCTAAACAGAAGCATTTCAGCCCTAAAGAGAAGGGTTTGGGCCCCAAAGAGAAGGGTTTGTGCTCTAAAGAGAGGGGTTTGGAGCCTAAAAAAGGGGTTTGGGCCCTAAAGGGTTTGGGCCCTAAAGGGTATGGGCCCTAAAGAGAGGGGTTTGGAGCCCAAAAAAGGGGGTTTGGACCCTAAAGAGAGAGGCTTTTGGTCCTAAATAGAGGGGCTTGGGCCCAAAAGGGAGGGATTTGGGCCCTAAAGAGAATTGTTTGGGCCCTAGGGAGAAAAAGGGGTTGGGCCTGAAAGAAAGGGGTTTGCGCCTGAAAGCGGAGAAGGGTTTGGGGCATAAGGTGAAGAAGGGTTTGGGCCCTAAAAAGAAGGGTTTGAGGCCTAAAGAAAAGAAGGGTTTGGGCCCTAAAGAGAAAGGTTTGGAAACTAAAGATAAGGGTTTGTGCCTTAAAGAGTAGGCTTTGGGTACCAAAGAGAATGGTTTGGGCTCTAAAGGGAAGGTTTTGGGGGCAAAAGAGAAGAGCTTGGGCCCTAAAGAGAAGGTTTTGGGCCCTGAAGAGAAGGGTTTGGGCCCTAAAATGTTTGGGCCCTAAACAGAGGGGTTTGGGCCCTAAGGAGAAGGATTTGGGCCCCAAAGAGCAGTGTTTGGGTCTCAAAGAGCAGGGTTTCGTCCCTAAAGAGAGGGGTTTGGGCCCCAAATAGAAGGGTTTGGACTCTAAAGAGAGGGGTTTGGGGCCTAAAGAGAAAGGTTTGGGCCAGAAAAAGAAAGGATTGGAAGGCATGAGGCTCTAAAAATGATGGTGAAAGCCCTTACAAGGATGTTTTGGACTCCAAAATGAGGTATAGCAGACTGGAAATAACACTGATCTAAAAAATTAGTCTTTAGGCCATAAAAAGCAGGATCTGGATCTTAACTTGCCATTTTGATAGTGAAACAGACGCTTTGATCATAAAACTGATGCATTGGGCTCTTGAAAGCAGTTTGGGGTTCGGACCCTTAAGGATGCTTGTGCCCTAAAAATGGGGATGTGAACACTCAAATGTGGCTTTGAGTTCCAAAACGAAGGCTTTGGGCCCTCAAAAGGGGCTTGGGGCATTAAAAATGGTGCTTTAGGTGAGTGCGATGGGACTGCTGCTCAGAGCAGCCAAAGCAGCAGTGTGCCATCAGCATTGCTCTGGGCACAAATCCGGAATGGCACCACAAGGGCCGGTGTGATGAAAATTAACCCTAATTAATTATGGTGGGTTGGGAACCAGCTCCTGCTGGATGCCCCAGAGCTCCATCCTGCCCGAGTGTGCTTCAGCTGCGCAGCAGATACCTGCAGCTGTGCCCTGAATCTTTCTCATCTCGCCTCCAACAGCCTTCGATCTCTGCTCAGACCCGGAAACTGCTACCAAAAGCAGCAATGAGGTTTTCTCCTCTCCCTTCGTGTCCATTTGTGATGTGTCTGTGCTGTGTAGTGCTGGAAATAAACTTGGAAACACACCCCAATCGTTTTTGGGTTTTACTTCTTGAGATATTGCTTCCATAGTTCCAAGATCTCAGATTGTGAGTGGGGTCTCTCCTCTCCCGGGCGCCTTGCTCTGGACGGTTCGGGTTCCAACGTCTTGGATGTACCGTCCAGGGTGGGCAGCAGCAGGGAGGTGTTATAGCGAGGCCTCCGGGGCAGGCTCTCCTCAGAATTCGTTGGTGATGATACAACGATTGTAGGGAGTTTCTTCACAGTTGGAGGTCTCAAAGGGAGAGACAGCTTCTTGGAAGTTGTCTTTGTTGGAATTTTTGGCAGTCCACCAGTACGGAGGACTGTGTCCACTCCTCGCTCTTCTCCAGTGATCCCCGGAGATGTCGCTGCCCACACTTGGTCCATCCCTGTTGTTCCGCTTCTGCTTGTGAGTTTGTCCTGGTCTTGGCTGGCCAAAGGCTGGTTTTTGGCTGGAGGCAGCCCCGGGATTGCTGGCAGCTGGCTGAAAACAAATCAAAAAGACTGAATGAGCACACGATGGCACTGGGGCCGCATCCTGCACCCTCAAGACGTGCGCCTGCTTGCACACCACTGGCCCCATCCACCCCTCTGGGTGCTTCTTTCAGCATTGCAGGGTGGCCCCAGCCCGGAGTGTTTGGGGCTGGGCGAGGGGCTCCCTGCTGGGAAGAAGACAACCGTGAGCCTCCGGCCTCACCTGATCCCAGCCTTCCTCTTGTTCTCCTGTGCTTTTGTTTCCTTCAGCCGTTGGAGCTCGTATTTTGGGATACTCGAGCGAACAGTGAAAGGCATGTCGAGCAATCCCACTGAGGCTGGAAAGGACGGACATGGTCAGGAGTGGGGTGCTGCAGCTGCCGACGTTGGTCCCGGGGGGTGCATAGGGTCTAGGATCCCCATATTCCTGCCCTCCCCATGCACAGGCACTGTGGCCACTTCCCATCCCAGGGCTCAGTTTTGGGGAAGCCACCAAGATGTGGGGACAAAAGGCTGTGCCCTGCTGGCGGGCAGAGTTTTGGGGCAGGCTGGAGCCTTGGGAGCACCCTCAGCAGGGCATGAGCCCACTGGATCCCAGAACTGGGCCGCCCGTGCCACGGGAAGGAGCCGGCCGCTGCTTTACCTTTCTTGCCCTGGCTGAGGGGTGGCAAGACCCCGTCTTTCTTCTTCTTCTCCTCCCCGGGGAGTTTTCCTGAGGCCTTGGATGATTTCCTGGATGACAGTTTGGGCACCAACTCCATTGCAAACCTGCACGCAAGGAGAGGACACTGGTGTGACATTCAGCACCAGCTGCCCTTTCCGCTCTCTGTCGTCGCCTGCTCATGGGCACGTTTTCACATTCCATGAAGGCTGGTTTTGGCCAAATGGTACTAAAAATGAGCTGAGCAGCTGCACTGAGCAGCCAACTCGGCAAATATACTTACTCGGGGAAGATGACGACACGGCCAGAGGATGTCAGGGAGGCTATGACTGCCACCCGCGACACCACGGTGTCCATCAGCTGCGGGACCTGCAGGGGGGAGAACAGAGCTGGGAGAACATCCCTGGTGGGGGGGATCCCAAGACCCTAGAGCGGGTAGGACCGTCACTTTGGCCTGGCCCGAGCCATTGGGACACCTCTTTTGGATTGCCCGGAGCAAAACAAAACCCCTCACCTTCAAAACCGCGTTCTGAAGGTCCTCCTTGCCACAGAGCATCTCCAGAACGTCGTAGTAGAATTTCATCTCCACCCTGGTGCCTTCTATGAGGAGCACGCCCAGGTCCCTCAGGACGAGGGCGACGTTCTCCCCCTCCCGCAGGCACTGGGAGATGAGGGCCATGGTGCCTCGGATGCAGCTCTCAGCTTTCTGCCAGGACACGCAGGCGTCCGCTGCCACCTCGGCACGTCTCAGGGGCTCCAGCTTCTTGTGGGCTGGAAAACCACACGGGAGGGATGGCGTTAGTCACCCGGCGGCCCTTCATGCGTCTCCCCCACGCGCTGCTCGTTGCAGCCATAACCCAAATTGCCCCTGCTTTGGGCTGGCTCCTTGGCTTGGCTTTTGAGCACAGAGGCGATGCCCGTGTGCCCCGGCCGTGCAGCCAGCAATGATTCACCCAGCGCCTTACCTGGCAGGCTGCCGTTGCTGTCCACAAGGTGGTGCATGTTTATGAGGTTTGTGGCCAGGTGAAACACTGGCCACTGCAAAATCATAGCCTTGTCCCCAGCTTGGATCCGTTTCTGGATTACATCGAAGGAGCCCAGAGTGGGGATTCGGACGCCCTGCGAGTGGAAGGGAAGGGCCAAAGGGTGAGGACAGGCCGGAGGAAGAGCTGGAGGTGGCCCCATTCCAGTCCTTTCCCTCCCACTGCCCTTCCGAAAATGCTCTGCTGCAGTCAAGGCAGAAGCAGCCTGAGGGGACCCAGGGGCCTCCACAAGGGATACCGCCCTTGCGTGGTGCCTGTCAGCCCCTTGGTGGGGACTTTTGGGGTGAGTTCCCTGCTTTCTGGGGAGTGGAAGGGTCACTATAGCCCGTGGCCCCGAGCTGTGGGGACTCCCCTGACTTGGAGAAGCCAAGCAGAGATGTTTGACGCGGCGCTGACCCACCTTGTATTGCAGGAGCTGCTGCAGCACATAGTTGGCCACCGCATTCCAGACATCTGTTTGCTCTGGAAAGGAAAGGAAAACCTGGTCATGCTGGGTCTGGTGGTCCCACACCTTCAGCAGCACCCCCAGAGCCGGGGTTCGGTGGCAGATGAAAAGCCCCAACGGAGACACCCCGGGATGGCTCCGGCACTGGGTCTCGCCCAAGGAAAGCCCCAAATGTGGTTGCCAACACTCCTCCTGTGGTGCTGGGGGTGCCCGTACCTTTGGCGGTGATGTTGGGCATCAGGCACCTGCGCTGCATGCCGTCCCACAGTTCTACCCGGGTCGACTTCATGCAGGAGGATTTCCTCTCCTTGGCAGAGGTCGCATTCAGGCTCATCCCTGCACTCGTCCTCTGAACAATCCAGAGTGCAGGAGTCCACGCCCATATCCCCTTTTATACTCTAGCCAGGCCGTGTCACAGGACCATTGTGACATGGCCACCGCTCTACTGTGACACGGCCACCGCTCTACTGTGACACGGCCACCGCGTTGCTGTGATACGGCCACTGCACTGCTGACCAGGGAGACGTGGGTTGTGAGGCGCCAGCACCTCCCAGTCCATACCAGGCGTTCTGTAATCATGGATCAAGATGTCTCGAGGCCCCTGGATCTTTCTCAGATAACCTCTGACGACCTTAACGTTGCGTCCTGTTAATACAAGAGGGCGCGATGGTGGGTGGAGAAGTGTGCTTTGGGTGGCTTTGTCCTGTGGATCTCCACGTGCATCCTTTAAGCTGGTCAAGGAGTAATTAGCATACCTACGGGCACAGTAACACTGCCATACCTCGCTGTTTTGGGCCAGCTCACTTGACGTGGGGTTGCTGTATGATGGGGAGGACTGGTTTTGGGATGAGCATGAATACTGCAGCCAACTCAGCGGTCTGGTGCCGTGCGTACAGAGCTACTTCTATCACAGTGAAACCACTGAGGTCTGGGGGACTTGAACTCACCACATGTCTGCTAGGAAATACCTAGCCTTCACTTGGGCTTTTGACCCCATTTCCACAGCATTCTCTTGGAGAAACTGGCAGCTCGAGGCCTGGACGGGTGTACGCTTTGTTGTGTTAAAAACTGGGCCCAAAGAGTCGTGGTGAATGGGGTTAAATCCAGCTGGAGGCCGGTCACTGCTGCTGGCCCCCACGCATCAGTCGTGGAACCACCAGCAGTGTTTTTTGCTCCTGGGCTCTGCCAGGCCCACCCAAAAAGCCCTTCTCTTCCCAACACGCCTCCAAAGCTGCAAACAAACCCTCTTCCCTCTGGCCACGAGCAGCCTCCTGCTTTGTTAGGCCTTCCCCACGCTGACAGGAGACGTGGCCTGCTGTGTCTGCGTGTCAGCAGAAGGGGGGACAACGCTGCAAAAGGGGGGACTTGTGTCTAAGGGCTGCAGGGAACGCAGCCACTCCATCGAGCAGCACCAAGGGGGCTCCCAACAGCCCCCACTGCCCCCCAAACTCTGCCTTCCTACAAGGAGACAGCACCCAGCAAGGACTCAAATGTGAATCTACAGCTTCTCCCTGCCACTGCCTCAAAGGAGGTTGGAGCAGGGTAGGGATCATTCCAAGGATTCTGTGGTTCAAAACATTGCTTTGGTCTGAAAAATAATCTTTTGGGGCCAAAAGTAGGCTTTTTGACCCCCCAAAGGGAAGCTTTAGACCATATAAAGAACTTTTGGGCGGCAAATATCAGGTCTCAGGTCCTAAGAATGAGACTTTGGGCCATACAGATGAGGCTTTTGACTCTAAAAATGAGACTTTGGATAATAAAGTGATTGGGCTCAAAAAAACGGTGTTTTGGACATGAAAAGTTGAGGCTTTGAACATGCACATGAGGTTTTGGTTCACATACATGAGCCTTCGTGTGCTAAAAATGAAAGTTCTGAAAGACAAAACAGGCTTTGGATCCTAACGTTGGTCTTGACCCTGAAAATGAGTCTTTAGTCAGTAAAATGAGGCTTTGTACTGACCAGTTGATGGTTTTAACCTTAACATTGAGGCTTTGGACTAACCAAATGAGCATCTGGGCCCTAAAAACGTGACTTTGAGTCATGAAAATGAGGCTCTGGACCCTAAAAATGAGGTTTTAGTTACAAACAGATGACACCCCGGTGCCTAAAATGAAGATGTAGATGACAAAAATGAGACTTTAGACTCTAAAATGAGGGTGTGAGCTTAACACTGAGCTGGGATTCTCAGTGGAGGCTCTGGACACCGAAAATGAGGCTTTGAATCCCGAAACCGGAGCTTTGGACCCTCCAAAAGGGGCTGTGGGGTCAAAGAACGGGGCTTTGCGTCCTAAACATGAGGCTTTGGACTGAGCAAATGAGGATTTCAGCCCTAACGTTGAGGCTTTGGAAACTGAAAATGAGGCTCTGGACTCTAAAAGCGAAAGTTCACATGCTGGTGGAGTTTGTGGTCTTGAGGGTTACGGCGCTGGTGAAGAGTAAAGCCTGGACTCTGAATTTTAGGAGAGCAAAATTCCAGATGTTTAAAGGATTAGTGGAGGAGATGATCCCCTGGGAAATGGTGTGTAGGTGTAAAGGAAATGAATGGAGCTGGCAACTTTTTAAGGACAATTCAAAGAACCACAGAATCACAGGATATCCTGAGTTGGAAGGGACCCACATGGATCGAAGAATCATAGAATGGCTCGGGTTGGAAGGGACCGTAAAGATCATCCAGTTCCAACCCCCCTGCCATGGGCAGGGATGCCACCCACTAGATCAGGATGCCCGGGGCCTCATCCAGCCTGGCCTTGAACACCTCTGGGGATGGGGCATCCAAAACCTCTCTGGGCAACCTGTTCCAGTGCCTCACCACCCTCTGAGTGAAGAATTTCCTCTTATTTTCTAATCTAAATCTCCCTTTTAGTTTAAAACCATTACCTCTTGCCCTCTCACTGTCTGCCCAAGCAAAAATTTGCTTCCCATCTTTTTTATGACCCCCCTTTAAGTACTGAAAAGCTGTGAAGCTCACCGGTCTGTAGTTCCCCAGGTCCTAACCCTTTCTAAAAATAAGAGTGATGTTTCCCTTTTTCCAGTCACCGGGGACTCACCTGTGAGAAACACTCCGTAGCCAATAATTTAGGCTCAGGCGAGGATCTCAGTGAAGTAGTAATTTATTCGCGATTGCAATGGCGGGCGCCCCACAAGCAGGAGAGAGCGCCTCTACTAGTTCCAAAACACAGTTTATATACCTTTTGATGACAGGACCCTCCCCTGTTTCCCCAGTGAGTGGGTAATCCAGGTTCACAATCTGTCTGATGCTTCACAAACAATGCATGGCCTTCAGTTGCCGGCCTGTTAAATTTCAAATTTCTTTTGACAGTTTTGCTGCTTGAAGTGGTAATGCTTCTTCACTTATCTGACTTGACTTGACACCGTGATTTTCACCTGATTGTCCTAAGGAGTCTGGTTGTCTGCATTTTACAAGGTCGCCTGCTAAGCTTTCTTATCACTGTAAGCATAGCTCAGTACCACATTCCCTCCTTCTAAACAATGTAACTCTGCAAAAACAACATTTCTATTCCCACACACCTGACTGCCAGGGCTTGTCAAACGTGATGGAGATGGGCTTGGCAACTCCACCAGCCAGTTCCTTCAGGACCCTGGGCTGCACGGCATCAGGTCCCATGGATTTGTGTATGGTCGTGGTCCTCAGGTGGTCCTGAACCCAACCTTCACTTACAGTCGGAGGGATTTGGGTCCCCCACTGCCTGCCAAAGAGGTTCTGGGACTTGAGAGATGGAGGAAGAGTGACAGCCAGTAGAGACGAGGCAAGAAAAGAATAAAATAAGTACTTCAGCCGTCCCTACAAGTCCGGTGGCAGTCCTGTACACTTCCTGGGCCACGTCTCTCCGAGCAAATTAGAGAGGACAGAACAAATGAGAGCGATGGGCAATCACCTGTATGAAGTCTAGATATCAGGAAGAGGTTCTCCACCTCTTGGTCGTGCACTGGGACAGGCTCCCCAGGGCAGTGGTGAATGCACCGAGCCTGCCGGGGTTCGAGCAGCCTTTGGACAACGCCTTTGGACACGTGGTCTGATTTTTTGGGTGGTCCTTTGGGGACGCAGGAGTTGGATTTGGTGGTTCTGTCCTCGGCGGCCTCGCTGAGATGATCGGCTTTGGGGCGGGTGCATTGTGCACCCCAGGCCCCCAGTTTTGGGGGCACCCCTGTCTGTGGAAGTTCCCGTAAATTCTGAAGGCAGAAGTGGGTTTCACGGGTCCCAAAGGCTCATTTTGGGGATCAGAGCTTTGGTTTGGGGTTTCGAAGCTTTCAGCTGAGCATCCACAGCTGCATTTTAAGGGCCCAGACCCTCCATTTTTTAGAACCCAAAGCCTCCTTTTAGGGTCCAGCCCCCATCTGAAGGGGCCAAGCCAAGCCATGAGTGCCTCTGGCTGTGTTGTCCGAGAAAAAATTCGAGTTCGTTACGGATGCGATGAGCCAAGGCAGACACTAGGGAGGGATATTGTTTTATGTCAGAACTGCACGAGCCTGGGTACCACCGGGTGGTTTCCCACCGCGCTGGCACACCTGAAGATTTTCCATGCCACCCTTTGCACAGTCTCTTATCGCTCTATTTACATATTAGCACAATCCTCTAGCTCCTAATTGGTTTTACAATTAGCATACCGTTGACACGACAAAATCCTTCCCCGCATCCTCAGAAGGGAAGAGTTCTCTGTCGGGCCGGGGTCTCTCAGTCTAGGGGTGTGATTTTTAGGATTCGAATGAGGATAGCTCACAGGAGCTCATATTATTACATCTTCTCATAGTTTTTCAGCCCATTGTTTCCAACAAGTTGATTTTTAACAAACTCGAGGGCATGCGTGTCTGACTTTTCCTTACAAAATGGTCTTCTTGATTAAATAGTTTCTTAGGTATTCGTCCTTCGGATATCCTCAAGGCCTGGCCATCTCTGTGCTTGCCTTGAAAGCATATTTTCCCCCTGACAGAAGTCTTCCTCGACCTCTGGAACATGTGAGTGGGGACAGTGGGGTGACAGGGGGTGACAGGGACAGGGGGTGACCTCGCTGTTGTCCCCCCTTCCATGCTCCCCAACAACATGCACTCGCTGTCCCCCCCCAACAATCCCCTGGCCATGGTAAGTGGGAGGTCCCGGTGTCCCCAGGGGGGTCCCAGTGTCCCCAAGGGACCCAGAGCTCTAGGCACTCCTTCCCCAAGGGACCCACGGGTCCCCAAAGGACCCCAGCACCTGGGTGACCCCAACGGGGTCCTGGATTTCCAGGGGTCCCCAAAAAGCACCCTGGTCTGTGGGCACTTCCCAGAAGGGGCCAAGGCACCCAGATGTCCCCCAAAAGGGACCCGGGTGTCCCCAAAGGGGACCTGGCTGTCTGGCTGTGCTCCCAAAAGTGTCCCCATGGGACCCTGGGCTCTGGGTGACACCTGAAAAGGATCTGTGTGTCCCGAGAGGGACGCGGCTGTCCCAGAAGGCACCCAGACCTCCAGCTGCTCCTTTCCTTGGATGAGGGACTTGGCTGTCGCCAAGAGGGACCTGAATAACCCCAAAATGGGACCCTTTTAAGGGCCAAAGAAAAAAAAAAAACAGGTATCTGGAATGCAGTGGCCAGCTACGTGCTGCAGCAGCTCCTGCAACGCAAGGTGGGTCGGTGCCGCGTCCAACTGCTCTGCTCGGCTTCTCCAAGTGAGGTCAGTCCCCACGGAGCATTTTCGGAAGGACAAGGGGAGGGAAAGGACTGGGATGGGGCCACCTCCAGCTCTTCCTCCGGCCTGTCCTCACCCTTGGGCCCTTCCCTTCCACTCGCAGGGCGTCTGAATCCCCACTCTGGGCTCCTTTGACATAATCCAAAAACAGATCCAAGCTGGGGACAAGGCGATGATTTTGCAGTGGCCAGTGTTTCACCTGGTCACGAACCTCATAAACACGCACCACCTCGTGGACAGCAAAGACAGCCTGCCAGGTAAGGCGGAGGATGAAACCTTGCTGGCTGTCCCAGAAGGCACCCAGACCTCCAGCTGCTCCTTTCCTCGGATGAGGGACTCGGCTGTCCCCAAGAGGGACCTGGATGACCTCCAAAAGGGACCCTGGACCCCAGCTGTCCCTAAAAATGGCTTCTGTGTCCCCGAAAGGGACCTGGATAACCTGGGCATGCTCCTCATCGAAGGCACCGAGGTGGAAATGAAATTTTACTATGATATCCTGGAGATGCTCTGTGGAAAGGAGGACCTTCAGGACCTTCAGGAAGGAGGCTCATGCCCTGCTGAGGGTGCTCCCAAGGCTCCAGCCTGCCCCAAAACTCTGCCCGCCAGCTGGGCACAGCCTTTTGTCCCCACATCTCAGTAGCTTTCCCAAAACTGAGCCCTGGGATGGGAAGTGGACACGGTGACTGTGTGTGGGGAGGGCAGGAATATGGGGATCCGAGACCCTGCGCACCCCCCTGGGACCGATGTTGGCAGCAGCACCAAACCCCAGCCTTTGGCCAGGGCAAACTCACAGCCAGAAGTGGAACACCAGGGATGGACCAAGCGTGGGCAGGAACACCTCAGGGGGTCACGGGAGAAGAACGAGGAGTGGACACTGTACTCTGTGGCAGTGGACTGCCAAAAACTCCAACAAAGACAACCTCCAAGAAGCTGTCTCTCCCTTTGAGACCTCCAACTGTGAAGAGACTCCCTAGAATCGTCGTATCATCACCAACGAGTTCTGAGGAGAGCCTGCCCCAGAGGCCTCGCTATAACACCTCCCTGCTGCTGCCCACCATGAACAGTACATCCAAGACGCTGGAACCCAAACCGTCCAGAGCAAGGCACCCAGGAGAGGAGAGACCCCCCACACAATCTGAGATCTTGGAACTATGGAAGCGTTATCTCAAGAAGTAAAACCCAAAAACGATTGGGGTGTGTGTCCAAGTTTATTTCCAGCACTACACAGCACAGACAGGTCACAAATGGACACATAGGGAGAGGAGAAAACCTCATTGCTGGTTTTGGTAGCAGTTTCTGGGTCTGAGCAGAGATCAAAGGCTGTTGGAGGCGAGATGAGAAAGATTAAGGTTTCAGCTGCAGGTATCTGCTGCGCAGCTGAAGCACACTCGGGCAGGATGGAGCTCTGGGGCATCCAGCAAGAGCTGGTTCCCAACCCACGGCCCTCGGGTCACTCTCCAGTGATGGACCAAGCGCGGGAAGGAACACCTCAGGGGTCATGGGAGAGAGTGAGGAGTGGATGCAGTCCTCCGTGCTGGTGGACTGCCAAAACTCCAACAAAGACAACCACCAAGAAGCTGTCTCTCCCTTTGAGACCTCCAAGTGTGAAGAAAGTCCCCACAATCATAATATCATCATGAATGAGCTCTGAGGAGAGTCTGCCCCAGAGGCCCCACTATAACACCTCCTTGCTGCTGCCCACCCTGGACGGTACATCTGAGACGCAGGAACCCGAATCATCCAGAGCAAGGTGCCCAGGACAGCAGAGACCCCATACAGAATCTGAGATTTTGGAACTTCGAAAGCATCACCTCAAAAAGTTAAACCCAAAAATGATTGGGGTATTTGTCCCTGTTGGGAACTGTCTCCTCATAGGCAGGCAGAGTTTGGGGGGCAGTGGGGGCTGTTGGGGGACCCCATGGTTCTGGTCAGCACTTGGATCACTCTCCAGGTACCATGGCACTCGGACATGACAAGGCAGTGCTTATAAACAAGGATTTGCATCCGTCTGACTTGGGGCAGGCGGCTGCACATACCGAAGGGGCAGGAATGGGACTTGTGCCGTGCAGTTTATTTATTTCACCCCAAGAGGCATAATTAAATAGGGATAATTTTTGTGACAGTGGCCCTGGTGGGCCCCAAAGCCCCTTTTGAGGGCCCAAAGCCTTCGTTTTGGAAACCAAAGCCACATTTGAGTGTCCACAACCCCATTGTAAGAGTCCAAAGCTTCCTTTAAAGGTCCAAACCTCCAAACTGCTTTTGAGAGCCCAGTGCACTGGTTTTAAGATCAAAGTGTCTGTTTTAATATCCAAAACCTCAAATTAGGATCCAGATCCAGCTCTTTATGGCCTAAAGACTAATTTTTTAGATCAAGGTTATTTCCAGTCTCCTATACCTCATTTTGGGATCCAATACTTCCTTCAGAGGGTTTCCACCGTCACTTTTAGAGCCTCATGCGTCCTCTTTAGGCCCCAAACACTTCTTCCCTTTAGGGCCCAAATCCTTCTCTTTAGAGCCAGAACCCTTCCCTTCAGTGTCAAAACCCTTCTCCTCAGGGGAAAAAAAAAAAAAAAAAATTCTTCAGGGCACAAAACCCTTTCTTGAGGGCTCAAACTCTTCACTTTAGGCCCAAACTCATCTCTTCAGGGCCCAAGCCCTTCTTCTCTTCAGGGCCTAAGCCCTTCTCTTTAAGGCCCAAACCCTTCTCTTTAAGGCCCAAACCCTTCTCATTAGGAACCAATACCTTCTTTACTTTATGGCTCAAACCCCTCTCTTCAGGGCCCAAACCCCTGTACTGAGACCTCTAATCCTTCTCTTTAGGGCCCAGGCACTTCCCTTTAGGGCCCAGGCCGTTCTCGTTAGGACCCAAACCATCTTTAGGGCCCAAAGCCTCTCTTCAGGCCCCAAACCCTTCTTCTCCTTAGGGCCCAAAGCCGCCTTCTAGTCAGGGCACAAAGCCTTCTCTTTAGGGACCAAACCTGTCTCTTTAGGGCCCAAGCCCTTCTCTTTAGGGCACAAAGCCCTCTCCTTAGACCCAACCCTTCCTTTTTGGCCTCAAACTGTTCTTCCGTTTATGCCCCAAACTGTTCTTTTTTGGGCCCAAGCCCTTCTCTTTAGGGCACAAACACCCCCCTCTTTATGCCCCAACCCTTCTTTTTTGGCCTCAAACTCCTCTTCCCTTTAAGTCCCAAATCCTTCTCTTTCGTGCCCAAACCATTCTTCTTATTAGGCCCCAAGCCCCTCTCTTTAGGGCCCAAGCCCCTCTCTTCAGGGCCCAAACCCCTCTCTTCAGGGCCCAAACCCCCCTCTTTAAGGACCATACCCTTCTCTTTAGGGAGCAAACACTTCTCTGCACACCAAAAAAAACTATTATTCAGGGCCCAAAACTCTTTTTTTAGGGCCAAACCCCTGTATTGAGAGCTCTAACTCCTCTCTTTTGGGTGAAAGCCCACCTCTTTAGGGCCCAAGCTGTCTTTATAGTGCAAAAGCCTCTCTTTAGGGCCCAAAGCCTCTCTTTAGGCCCCAAACCCTTCTTCTCCTTAGGGCCCAAAGCCTTCTTCTAGTCAGGGCCCAAACCTTTCTCTTTAGGGCCCAAGCCCTTCTCTTTAGGAAACAAAGCCCTCTCCTTAGACCCCAACCCTTCCTTTTTGGCCTCAAACTGTTCTTCCATTTATGCCCCAAACCGTTCTCTTTTGGGCCCAAGCCCTTCTCTGTTTTGGGATCAAACCCTTCTCTTTCGGGTCCACACCCCCACTTTAGGCCCCAAAACCTTATTCTCCTTAAGCCCCAAACCATTCTTCTCCTTAGGCCGCAAACCCCACTCTTTACGCCCCAAGCCCTTCTCTTCAGGGCCTAAGGCCTGGTCTCTAGGCTCCAAGACTGGATTGTTCAGAGGACAAGCGCAGGGATGAGCCTGAACGCGACCTCTGCCAAGGAGAGGAAATCCTCCTGCATGAAGCCGACCCGGGTAGAACTGTGGGACGGCATGCAGCGCAGGTGCCTGATGCCCAACATCACCGCCAAAGGTACGGGCACCCCCAGCACCACAGGAGGAGTGTTGGCAACCACATTTGGAGCTTTCCTTGGGCAAGACCCAGTGCCGGAGCCATCACGGGGTGTCTCCGTTGGGGCTTTTCATCTGCCACCGAACCCCGGCTCTGGCGGTGCTGCTGAAGGTGTGGGACCACCAGACCCAGCCTGACCAGGTTTTCCTTTGCCTTCCAGAGCAAACAGATGTCTGCAATGCAGTAGCCACTTGCAGGGCGTCCGAATCCCCACTCTGGGCTCCTTTGATGTAATCCAGAAACGGATCCAAGCTAGGGACAAGGCAATGATTTTGCAGTGGCCAGTGTTTCACCTGGCCATGAACCTCATAAACACGCACCACCTCGTGGACAGCAACGGCAGCCTGCCAGGTAAGGCGGAGGATGAAACCTTGCTGGCTGCACGGCCGGGGCACAGCGGGCATCGTCTCTGGCTCAAAAGCCAAGCCCATGGAGCTAACTGAAAGCTGGGGAAATTCGGGGGATGGCTGCAACGAGCAGCACGTGGGGGAGATTTGTGAAGGGCCGCCGGGTGACTAACGCCATCCCTCCCGTGTGGTTTTCCAGCCCACAGGAAGCTGGAGCCCCTGAGACATGCTGAGGTGGTGGCGGACGCCTGCGTGTCCTGGCAGAAAGCTGAGAGCTGCATCCGAGGCACCATGGCCCTCATCTCCCAGTGCCTGCGGGAGGGGGAGAACGTCGCCCTCGTCCTGAGGGACCTGGGCATGCTCCTCATTGAAGGCACCAAGGTGGAAATGAAATATTACTATGACATCCTGGAGATGCTTTGTGGGAAGGAGGACCTTCAGGACCTTCAGGAAGGAGGCTCATGCCCTGCTGAGGGTGCTCCCAAGGCTCCAGCCTGCCCCAAAACTCTGCCCGCCAGCTGGGCACAGCCTTTTGTCCCCACATCTCGGTGGCTTCCCCAAAACTGAGCCCTGGGATGGGAAGTGGACACGGTGCGTGTGCAGGAGAATGGGGATCCGAGACCCCGCTCACCCCCCTAGGACCGATGTCGGCAGCAGCAGCACCCCACTTCTGACTATGTCTGTCCTTTCCAGCCTCAGTGGGATTGCTCAACATGCCTTTCACTGCGCGCTCGAGTATCCCGAAATACAAGCTCCCACAGCTGAGGGAAACCACAGGAGAACAAGAAGAAATCCGGGATCAGGTGAGGCCGGAGGCTCACAGCCGGAGCTTTGATGTGTTTTCAGCCAGCTGCCAGCAATCCCGGGGCTGCCTCCTGCCAAAAAACAGCCTTTGGCCAGCCAAGACCAGGGCAAACTCACAGCCTGAAGTGGAACACCACGGATGGACCAAGCAGGGCCATCGACATCTCAGGGGGTCACAGGAGAAGAGCGAGGAGTGGACGCAGTCCTCCGTGCTGGTGGACTGCCAAAAACTCCAACAAAGACAACCTCCAAGAAGCTGTCTCTCCTTTTGAGAGCTCCAACTGTGAAGAAAGTCCCCACAATCATCATATCACCATGAACGAGCTCTGAGGAGAGTCTGCCCCAGAGACCCCACTATAACACCTCCCTGCTGCTGCCCACCCTGGATGGTACATCCAAGATGCTGGAACCCGAACCATCCAGAGCAAGGCACCTGGAACAGGAGAGACCCCTCTCACAATCTGAGATCCTGGAACTTTGGAAGCGTTACCTCAAGAAGTAAAACACAAAAACAATTGGGGTGCGTGTCCAAGTTTATTTCCAGCACTACATGGCACAGACATGTCACAAATGGACACAAAGGGAGAGGAGAAAACCTCATTGCTGCTTTTGGTAGCAGTTTCCAGGTCTAAGAAGAGATCAAAGGCTGTTGGAGGCGAGATGAGAAAGATTCAGGGCACAGCTGCAGGTATCTGCTGCGCAGCTGAAGCACACACAGGCAGGATGGAGCTCTGGGGCATCCAGCAGGAGCTGGTTCCCAACCCACAGCACTCGGGTCACTCTCCAGGTGTCCACATCCCCATGGAAAGATCCCAAAGCATCCTTTAAGGGTCCAACCCCGAAACTGCTTTTGAGAGCCCAGTGCACTGGTTTTAAGATCAAAGCGTCTGTTTTAATATCCAAAACCTCACATTCGGATCCAGATCCTGCTTTTTATGGCCTAAAGACTAATTTTTAGATCAGTGTTATTTCCAGTATCCTATACCTCTGTTTGGGGTCCAAACCTTCCTTTAGAGGGCTTCCACCGTCACTTATAGAGCCTCACGCCTCCTACTTAGGCCCCAAACACTTCTTCCCTTCAGGGCCGAATCCCTTCTCTTCACAGCCCAAACCCTTTTTACAGGGGAAAAAAAAAAAAAAAAAAATCCTTCAGGGCCCAAAGCCTTCTCTTTAGGGCCCAAGGCTTTCTTCTCTGTCGGGCCCAAATCCCTCCCTTTTGGGCCCAAACCCCTCTCTTCAGGGACTAAGCCCCAATTTTTAGGGCCCAAGCTCTTCTTTTACATGCCCAAGACCTTCTCTTTAGGGCCCAAGACCTTCTCTTTAGGACCCAAGACCTTCTCTACAGGGCAAAATGAAAAAACTATTCTTCAGGGCCCAAACCCATCTCTTTATGACACAAACCGTTCTCTTTCGGGCAGAAACCCTCTCTTTAGGCCCCAAGCCCTTCTCTTCAGGGCCTGAAACTCTTCTTCCCCTTATGCCCCAAACCCTTCTCCTCTTCTGGCCAAAGCCCCTCCCTTCAGGGCCCAAACCCCTCCCTTCCGGGCCCAAGCCCTTCTATTTAGGCCCCAAGCCCTTCTCTTAAGGGCAAAAAAAAAAAAAAAAAAAAAACAAAAAACTATTCTTCAGGGCCCAAACCCCTCACTTCCTGGCCCAAACCCTTCTTCTCTTTCGAGCCCAAGCCCCTCCCTTTAGTGCCCAAACCCCTCCTTTTAGGGCCTAAACCGCTCCCTTCAGGGCCCAAACCCCGCCCTTCCAGGCCCAAGCCCTTCTTCTATTTAGGCCCCAAAACCCTCTCTTTAGGGCCCGAATCCTTCTCTTCAGGGCCCAAACCCCTCTCTTTAGGACCGAACTTTCTCTTTCAGGCCCAAACCCCTCTCTTTAGGGCCCAGACTCCTCTCTTTAGGCCTCAAGCCCTTCTCTTCAGGGCCTAAGGCCTGGTCTCTAGGCTCCAAGGGTGGATTGTTCAGAGGACAAGCACAGGGATGAGCCTGAACGCGACCTCTGCCAAGGATCGGAAATCCTCCTGCATGAAGCCGACCCGGGTAGAACTGTGGGACGGCATGCAGCGCAGGTGCCTGATGCCCAACATCACCGCCAAAGGTACGGGCACCCCCAGCACCACAGGAGGAGTGTTGGCAACCACATTTGGGGCTTTCCTCGGGCGAGACCCAGTGCCGGAGCCGTCCCGAGGTGTCTCCGTTGGGGCTTTTCATCTGCCACCGAACCCCGGCTCTGGGGGTGCTGCTGGAGGTTTGGGACCACCAGACCCAGCGTGACCAGGCACCAAACCCTGGGTCTGGGGGTGCTGCTGGAGGTTTGGGACCACCAGACACACTGTCACCAGGTTTTCCTTTGCTTTCCAGAGCAAAATATGTCTGGAATACGGTGGCCAGCTACGTGCTGCAGCAGCTCCCGCAATGCAAGGTGGGTCGGCGCCACGTGCAACTTCTCTGCTTGGAGAAGTGTGGAGTCCCCACGGCCTGGGGCCATGGACTGTAGTGATCCTTGCCCTCTCCAGAAAGCAGGGAACTCACCCCAAAAGGACCCACCATGGGGCTGACAGGCGCCACGCAAGGGCGGTATCCCTTCTGGTAGGTGGTGTCGTGTCTCAGGGCTGATCCCAGTCATTGGAGGCCCCTGGGTCCCCTCAGGCTGCTTCTGCCTTGACTGCAGCAGAGCGTTTTCGGAAGGGCAAGGGGAGGGAAAGGACTGGGATGGGGCCACCTCCAGCTCTTCCTCCGGCCTGTCCTCACCCTTTGGCCCTTCCCTTCCACTCACAGGGCATCCGAATCCCCACTCTGGGCTCCTTTGACGTAATCCAGAAACGGATCCAAGCTGGGGACAAGGCAATGATTTTGCCGTGGCCGGTGTTTCACCTGGCCACAAACCTCATAAACACGCACCACCTCATGGACAGCAATGGCAGCCTGCCAGGTAAGGCGCTGGGTGAAACCTTTTTGGCTGCACGGCCGGGGCACACGGGGCTTCGCCTCTGTGCTCAAAAGCCAAGCCCATGGAGCCAGCCCAAAGCAGGGGCAATCTGGGGGATGGCTGCAATGAGCAGCGCGTGGGGGAGATGTGTGAAGGGCCGCTGGGTGACTAACGCCATCCCTCCCGTGTGGTTTTCCAGCCCACAAGAAGCTGGAGCCCCTGAGACGTGCCGAGGTGGCAGCGGACGCCTGTGTGTCCTGGCAGAAAGCTGAGAGCTGCATCCGAGGCACCATGGCCCTCATCTCCCAGTGCCTGCGGGAGGGGGAGAATGTCGCCCTCGTCCTGAGGGACCTGGGCGTGCTCCTCATAGAAGGCACCAGGGTGGAGATGAAATTCTACTACGACGTCCTGGAGATGCTGTGTGGCAAGGAGGACCTTCAGGACCTTCAGGAAGGAGGCTCATGCCCTTCTGAGGGTGCTCCCAAGGCTCCAGCCTGCCCCAAAACTCTGCCCGCCAGCTGGGCACAGCCTTTTGTCCCCGCATCTCGGTTGCTTCCCCAGAACTTAGCCCTGGGATGGGAAGTGGACACAATGCCTCTGCATGGGGAGGGCAGGAGGATGGGGATCCGAGACCACGTACACCCCCCTGGGACCGATGTCGGCAGCAGCAGCACCCCACTTCCGACCATGTCCGTCCTTTCCAGCCTCAGTGGGATTGCTCGACCTGCCTTTCACCGTGTGCTCGAGTATCCCGAAATATGAGATCCCACGGCTGAAGGAAACAAAACCACCGGAGAACAAGAAGAAGGCTGGGATCAGGTGAAGCTGGACACTCACAGCCGGAGCTGTAGATGGATCATTTCTTCCCAGCAGGGAGCCCCTCGCCCAGCCCCAAACACTCCGGGCTGGGGCCGCCCCGCAGTGCTGAAGGCAGCACCCAGAGGGGTGGATGGGGCCGGTGGTGTTCAAGCAGGCACACGTCTTGACGGTGCAGGATGCGGCCCCAGCACCATCGTGTGCTCATGCAGTCTTTTTTGATTTGTTTTCAGCCAGCTGCCAGCAATCCCGGGGCTGCCTCCTGCCAAACCCCAGCCTTTGGCCAGGGCAAACTCACAGCCAGAAGCGGAACACCAGGGATGGACCAAGCGCGGGCAGGAACACCTCCGGAGGTCACGGGAGAAGAACGAGGAGTGGACACTGTACTCTGTGGCGGTGGACTGCCAAAAACTCCAACAAAGACAACTTCCAAGAAGCTGTCTCTCCCTTTGAGACCTCCAACGGTGAAGAAACTCCCTACAATCGTCGTATCATCACCAACGAATTCTGAGGAGAGCCTGCCCCGGAGGCCTCGCTATAACACCTCCCTGCTGCTGCCCACCCTGGACGGTACATCCAAGACGCTGGAACCCGAACCGTCCAGAGCAAGGCACCCGGGAGAGGAGAGACCCCCCACACAATCTGAGATCTTGGAACTTTGGAAGCGTTATCTCAAAAAGTAAAACCCAAAAACGATTGGGGTGTGTGTCCAAGTTTATTTCCAGCAGTACACAGAACAGACATGTCACAAATGGACACGAAGGGAGAGGGGAAAACCTCATTGCTGCTTTTGGTAGCAGTTTCCGGGTCTGAGCAGAGATCGAAGGCTGTTGGAGGTGAGATGAGAAAGATTCAGGGCACAGCTGCAGGTATCTGCTGCGCAGCTGAAGCACACTCGGGCAAGATGGAGCTCTGGGGCATCCAGCAGGAGCTGGTTCCCAATCCACGGCTCTCAGGTCACTCTCCAGGTGCCCAAGTCCATGCTGATATGCCAGGAAGCAGAAAGAGAGAGGCCAGAGGCTGTGGGACATGCTGCCCTCTCTCCACTGGGAGAGGGAAGTTGGCTGGGGAGAGGTGGAGATGCTGGCAGCTGGGCGATCCCTGCAGCTCTCACCAGGGCTCTCGTGTTCAGTTTGGAGGCTGCTGGCGGTTGAGGTCCAGAGGTCGCTTGCTTTTTTCACATTAGCAAAAAAAAAAGCACCAAACCAAACCAAAAACCATAGTGCAGGCAAGTTTGCTCTATTTATTTTGCTCCCCGATTGCTTTAATTTTTACTTTCATTTTCCCCAAAGAGCTATTTTAATTGGGACATGACAAGGCAGTGCTTATAAACAAGGATTTGCATCCGGCTGACTTGGGGCAGGCGGCTGCAGATGCTGAAGGGGCAGGAATGGGACTTGTGCCGTGCAGTTTGTTATTTATTTCACCCGGGGAGGGATAATTAATTAGGGTTAATTTTTGTCACAGCGGCCCTTGTGGTGCCATTCTGGATTTGTGCCCGGAGCAGTGCTGATGGCACACTGCTGCTTTGGCTACTCTGAGCAGCGGTCTCATGGCACTCACCTAAAGCACAATTTTTAATGCCCCAAGCCCCTTTTGAGGGACCAAAGCCTTCGTTTTGGAACCCAAAGCCATATTTGAGATTCCACAACCCCATGGTGAGAGCCCAAAGCTTCCTTTATCGGTCCAAACCCCAAACTGCTTTCAAGAGCCCAATGCATCAGTTTAAAGATCAAAGCGTCTGTTTTACTATCAAAAACACAAGTTAGGATCCAGATCCAGCTTGTTATGGCCCAAACACTAATTTTTTAGATCATGGTTATTTCCAGTCTGCTATACCTCAGTTTGGGGTCCAAAACATCCTTGTAAGGGCTCCCACCCTCAGTTTTAGAGCCTCATGCCTCCTATTTAGGGCCCAAACCCTTCTCATTAGGGCCCAAAACCTTCTCTTCAGGGCAAAAAAAAAAAAACAAATTCTTCAGGGCACAAAAATCTTTCTTGAGGGCTCAAACCCATCTCTTCAGGGCAAACGCCCTTCTTCTCTTTAGGGCCCAAGCCTTTCTTCTCTTTAATGCCCAAGCCCTTCTCTTCAGCAAAAAAAAAAAAAAAAAAAAAAAAAAAAAAAAAAAAAAAAAAAAAAAAATCTTCAGGGCACAAAACCGTTTTGAGGGCTCAAACCCTTCTCTCTAAGGCCCAAACCCTTCTCATTAGGACCCAATACCTTCTTCAGTTAATGGCCCAAACCCCTCTCTTCAGGGCCCAAGCCCTTCTCTTTCGGTCCAAGACCGTCTCTTTAGGGCCCAAACCCCTGTATTGAGAGGTCTAACCCTTCTCTTTCAGGCCCAAACCCTTCTCTTTAGTGTACAAACAGTTCTCTTTAGGGCCCAAGCCCTCTTTATGGCCCAAAAGCCTCTCTTGAGGGCTTAAAGCCTCTCTTTAGGCCCCAAACTCTTCTTCTCCTTAGGGCCCTAATCATTCTTCTATTCAGGTCACAAAGCCTTCTCTTTAGGCCCCAAACCCTTCTTCTCCTTAGGGCCCAAAGCCGCCTTCTAGTCAGGGCACAAAGCCTTCTCTTTAGGGACCAAACCTTTCTCTTTAGGGCCCAAGCCCTTCTCTTTAGGACACAAACCCCTCTCCTTAGACCCCAACCCTTCCTTTTTGGCCTCAACCTGTTCTTCCGTTTATGCCCCAAACCGTTCTCTTTCGGGCTCAAACCCTTCTCTTAAGGGCCTAAGCCCCTCTCTTTCGGGCCCAAGTCCTTCTCTGTAGAGCACAACCACCCCGCTCTATAGGCCCCAACCCTTCTTTTTTGGCCTCAAACTCTTCTTCCATTTAGGCCCCCAAACCTTCACTTTCGGGCCCAAACCCTTCTTCTTTTTAGGCCCCAAAGACTTCTCTTTAGGGCCCAAACCCCTCTCTTTAGGGACCAAACCCTGCTCTTTGAGACCCAAACCCTGCTCTTTGGGCCCCAAATCCTCCTTAAGGCCCAAACCCCTCTCTTTAGGGACCAAACCCCTCTCTTTACGGATCAAACCCTTCTCTTTCAGGCCCAAAACCCTCTCTTTAGGGCCCAAACCCATCTGTCTGGGACCCAAACCCCTCTCTTTAGACCCAAACTGCTTTGGAGAGCCCAGTGCACTGGTTTTAAGATCAAAGCGTCTGTTTTACTATCCAAAACCTCAAGTTAGGATCCAGATCCTGCTTTTTATGGCCCAAATACTAATTTTTTAGATCAGGGTTATTTCCAGCATCCTATACCTCATTTTGGGGTCCAAAACATCCTTGTAAGGGCTTCCACCATCAGTTTTAGAGCCTCATGCCTCCTATTTAGGGCCCAAACCCTTCCCTTTTGGGCCCAAATCCTTCTCTTTAGAGCCTGAACCCTTCCCTACAGTGTCAAAACCCTTCTGTTACGGGCAAAAAAAAAAAAAAAAAAAAAAAAAAAAAAAAAATTCTTCAGGGCACAAAACCCTTTCTTTAGGGCTCAAACCCTTCTCTTTAAGGCCCGAACTCATCTTTTCAGGGCCCAAGCCCTTCTTCTCTTCAGGGCCCACGCCCTTCTTCTCTTTCAGGCCCAACCCCTTCTCTTTAAGGCCCAAACCCTTCTCTTCAGAAAAAAAAAAAAAAAATATTCAGGGCACAAAACCCTTTTTGAGGGCTCAATCCTGTCTCTCTAAGGCCCAAACCCTTCTCTTTAGGACCCAATACCTTCTTTACTTTATGGCCCAAACCCCTCTCTTCAGGTCCCAAACCCCTCTCTTTAGGGCCCAGCCCTTCTCTTTCGGTCTGAACTGTTCTCTTCAGGGCAAAAAATAAAAATAAAAAAACTATTATTCAGGACCCTAAACCCTCTCTTTATGACCCAGGCCCTTCCCTTTAGGGCCCAGGCCGTTCTCTTTAGGACCCAAGCCGTCTTTAGGGCCCAAAGCCTCTCTTTAGGCCTCAAACCCTTCTTCTCCATAGGGCCCAAATCCTTCTTCTATTCAGGGCACAAAGCCTTCTCTTTAGGGCCCAAAGCCTCTCCTTAGGCCCCAAACCCTTCCTCTCCTTAGGCCCCAAACCCTCTGTTTCGGGCCCAAACCCTTCTCTGAAGGGCCTAAGCCCCTCTATTTTGGGCCCTAGCCCTTCTCTTTAGGGCACAACCACCCCCCTCTTTAGGCCCCAACTCTCCTTTTTTAGTCTCAAACTCTTCTTCCCTTTAGGTCCCAAGCCATTCTTCTTTTATGAACCCAAACCCCTCCCTTCAGGGCCCAAACCGCTCCCTTTAGGGCCCAAACCCCTCCCTTCATGGCGCAAGCCCTTCTCTTTAGAGCTCAAACCCTTCTGCTTCTTATGCCCCAAACCCCTCTCTTTAGGGCCCAAAACTTTCTCTTCAGGCCCCAAACCCCTCTCTTTAGGGCCCAGACTCCTCTCTTTAGGCCTCAAGCCCTTCTCTTCAGGGCCTAAGGCCTGGTCTCTAGGCTCCAAGGGTGGATTGTTCAGAGGACGAGCGCAGGGAAGAGCCTGAACGCGACCTCTGCCAAGGATCGGAAATCCTCCTGCATGAAGTCGACCCGGGTAGAACTGTGGGACGGCATGCAGCGCAGGTGCCTGATGCCCAATATCACCGCCAAAGGTACGGGCACCCCAGCACCACAGGAGGAGTGTTGGCAACCACATTTGGGGCTTTTCTTGGGCGAGACCCAGTGCCAGAGCCATCCCGGGCTGTCTCCGTTGGGGCTTTTCATCTGCCACCGAACCCCGGCTCTGGGGGTGCTGCTGGAGCTGTGCGACTGTAATACACCATAAATGTTTGTTCATTGTCTTTTGTGTTAGAAAAACAAGGAGTTCTGTTTGAGGAGCGGGAGTTGTGAAAGCCCCCTGCTGAAGTAAGGAGCTGTATAATGCTTGGCTAGACACTACGAAAATTCTTTTGCTTAATGTAACAAAAAGAGAACCCCCTCCCCTTCTCTCCTTCTGCATCTCAGTTGCCTCTTTTGTTCAAAGACACTGTTGCAAAGCTCAGGTAACCGTCTCCTGGTAAGTTGCTAAACTAGTGTATCTACATCCTGCCTTCCTGTCTCACGCTGGGCCAACATGACCAAACAAAAAAAGAAGTTGAACCACAACGCCGAGGAAGACTACGGCCTTCATCTTCACGACCACCAGAGGGACAGAGACGAACCCCTGGGAACTGTGCGTGCAGTCGCAGAATACACCAGGATGTGCTGCGTAATCCCGGAATTACCAAGCTATAAAAAGGGACCCTGGTGGGGGTGAGGTGCGCGCCGTTGGTGGAGCCGAGACTCCCCGGCCGCCCAGCGCTATTTTGCTTGCTATTGGCTTACTCAATAAATTCCTTTCTATGATTAATACTATGCTCTCTGAAAATTAAATAAAGGGGGCAATTTATAACAAGACCACCAGACCCAGCGTGACCAGGCACCAAACCCCGGCTCTGGGGGTGCTGCTGGAGGTTTGGGACCACCAGACCCAGCGTGACCAGGTTTTCCTTTGCCTTCCAGAGCAAACAGATGTCTGGAATGCGGTGGCCACTCACAGGGCGTCCGAATCCCCACTCTGGGCTCCTTTGATGTAATCCAGAAACAGATCCAAGCTGGAGACAAGGTGATGATTTTGCAGTGGCCGGTGTTTCACCTGGCCACAAACCTCATAAACATGCACCACCTCGTGGACAGCAACGGCATCCTGCCAGGTAAGGCGCTGGATGAAACCTTGCTGGATGCATGGCCGGGGCACACGGGGCATCGTCTCCATGCTCAAAAGCCAAGCCCATGGAGCCAGCCCGAAGCAGGGGCAATTTGGGTTATGGCTGTAACGAGCAGCACGTGCGGGAGACACATGAAGGGCCGCCGGGTGACTAACGCCATCCCCCCCCTGTGGTTTTCCAGCCCACAAGAAGCTGGAGCCCCTGAGACGTGCCGAGGTGGCGGCGGACGCCTGCGTGTCCTGGCAGAAAGCTGAGAGCTGCATCCGAGGCACCATGGCCCTCAGCTCCCAGTGCCTGCGGGAGGGGGAGAACGTCGCCCTCGTCCTGAGGGACCTGGGCGTGCTCCTCATTGAAGGCACCAAGGTGGAAATGAAATATTACTATGACATCCTGGAGATGCTTTGTGGGAAGGAGGACCTTCAGGACCTTCAGGAAGGAGGCTCATGCCCTGCTGAGGGTGCTCCCAAGGCTCCAGCCTGACCCAAAACTCTGCCCGCCAGCTGGGCACAGCCTTTTGTCCCCGCATCTCGGTGGTTTCCCCAAAACCGAGCCCTGGGATGGGAAGTGGACACGGTGACTGTGCGTGGGGAGGGCAGGAATAATGGGGATCCACGCACCCCCCTAGGACCGATGTTGGCAGCAGCAGCACCCCACTTCTGACCATGTCCGTCCTTTCCAGCCTCAGTGGGATTGCTCAACATGCCTTTCAACGTGTGCTCGAGTATCCCGAAATACGAGCTCCCACGGCTGAGGGAAACCACAGGAGAACAAGAAGAAATGCGGGATCAGGTGAGGCTGAAGGCTCACAGCCGGAGCTCTGATGTGTTTTCAGCCAGCTGCCAGCAATCCCGGGGCTGCCTCCGGCCAAAAACCAGCCTTTGGCCAGCCAAGACCAGGGCAAACGCACAGCCTGAAGTGGAACACCAGGGATGGACCAAGCAGGGCCATCGACATCTCAGGGGGTCACAGGAGAAGAGCGAGGAGTGGACGCAGTCCTCCGTGCTGGTGGACTGCCAAAAACTCCAACAAAGACAACCTCCAAGAAGCTGTCTCTCCTTTTGAGAGCTCCGACTGTGAAGAAAGTCCCCACAATCATAATATCAACACCATCGAGCTCCGAGAAGAGCCTGCCCCAGAGGCCCCACTATAACACCTCCCTGCTGCTGCCCACCCTGGACGGTACATCCAAGATGCTGGAACCCGAACTGTCCAGAGCAAGGCACCTGGAACAGGAGAGACCCCTCTCACAATCTGAGATCCTGGAAATTTGGAAGCGTTACCTCAAGAAGTAAAACCCAAAAACAATTGGGGTGTGTGTCCAAGTTTATTTCCAGCAGTACACAGCACAGACATGTCACAAATGGACACGAAGGGAAAGGAGAAAACCTCATTGCTGGTTTTGGTAGCAGTTTCCAGGTCTAAGAAGAGATCAAAGGCTGTTGGAGACGAGATGAGAAAGATTCAGGGTACAGCTGCAGGTATCTGCTGCGCAGCTGAAGCACACTCGGGCAGGATGGAGCTCTGGGGCATACAGCAGGTCCAAAACTTCCTTCAGAGGGCTTCCACCGTCACTTATAGAGCCTCACGCCTCCTACTTAGGCCCCAAACACTTCTTCCCTTCAGGGCCGAATCCCTTCTCTTCACAGCCCAAACCCTTTTTACAGGGAAAAAAAAAAAAAAAAAAAAAAAAAAAATCCTTCAGGGCCCAAACCCTTCTCTTTAGGGCCCAAGGCTTTCTTCTCTGTCGGGCCCAAATCCCTCCCTTTTGGGCCCAAACCCCTCTCTTCAGGGACTAAGCCCCAATTTTTACGGCCCAAGATCTTCTTTTTCATGCCCAAGACCTTCTCTTTAGGGCCCAAGACCTTCTCTTTAGGACCCAAGACCTTCTCTACAGGGCAAAATGAAAAAACTATTCTTCAGGGCCCAAACCCATCTCTTTATGACACAAACTGTTCTCTTTCGGGCAGAAACCCTCTCTTTAGGCCCCAAGCCCTTCTCTTCAGGGCCTGAAACTCTTCTTCCCCTCATGCCCCAAACCCTTCTCCTCTTCTGGCCAAAGCCCCTCCCTTCAGGGCCCAAACCCCTCCCTTCCGGGCCCAAGCCCTTCTTCTATTTAGACCCCAAGCCCTTCTCTTCAGGGCAAAACAAAAAAAAAAAAAAAAACAACTATTCTTCAGGGCTCAAACCCCTCGCTTCCTGGCCCGAACCCTTCTTCCCTTTCGAGCCCAAGCCCCTCCCTTTAGTGCCCAAACCCCTCCTTTTAGGGCCCAAACCACTCCCTTCAGGGCCCAAACCCCTCCCTTCAGGCCGCAAACCCTTCTCTTTAGAGCCCAAACCCTTCTGCTCCTTAGGCCCCAAGCCCTTCTCTTTAGGGCCCGAACCCTTCTCTTCAGGCCCAAAACCCTCTGTTTAGGGCCCAGACTCCTCTCTTTAGGACCCAAACCTTCTCTTCAGGGCCTAAGGCCTGGTCTCTAGGCTCCAAGGCTGGATTGTTCAGAGGACGAGCGCAGGGATGAGCCTGAACGCGACCTCTGCCAAGGATCGGAAATCCTCCTGCATGAAGCCGACCCGGGTAGAACTGTGGGACGGCATGCAGCGCAGGTGCCTGATGCCCAACATCACCGCCAAAGGTACGGGCACCCCAGCACCACAGGAGGAGTGTTGGCAACCACATTTGGGGCTTTCCTTGGGCGAGACCCAGTGCCGGAGCCATCCCGGGGTGTCTCCATTGGGGCTTTTCATCTGCCACCGAACCCCGGCTCTGGGGGTGCTGCTGAAGGTGTGGGACCACCAGACCCAGCCTGACCAGGTTTTCCTTTCCTTTCCAGAGCAAACAGATGTCTGGAATGCGGTGGCCAACTACGTGCTGCAGCAGCTCCTGCAATGCAAGGTGGGTCAGCGCCGCGTCCAACTTCTCTGCTTGGAGAAGTGTGGAGTCCCCACAGCCTAGGGCTATGGACTGTAGTGACCCTTCCCCTCCCCAGAAAGCAGGGAACTCACCCCAAAAGTCCCCACCAAGGGGCTGACAGGCGCCACGCAAGGGCGGTATCCCTTGTGGTAGGAGGTGTCATGTCTCAGGGCCGATCCCAGTCATTGGAGGCCCCTGGGTCCCCTCAGGCTGCTTCTGCCTTGATTGCAGCAGAGCGTTTTCGGAAGGGCAAGGGGAGGGAAAGGACTGGGATGGGGCCACCTCCAGCTCTTCCTCCGGCCTGTCCTCACCCTTTGGCCCTTCCCTTCCACTCGCAGGGCGTCCGAATCCACGCTCTGGGCTCCTTTGACGTAATCCAAAAACAGATCCATTTCACATGGCCACACACCTCATAAACACGCACCACCTCGTGGACAGCAACGGCAGCCTGCCAGGTAAGGCGGAGGATGAAACCTTGCTGGCTGCACTGCCGGGGCACACGGGGCATCGCCTCTGTGCTCAAAAGCCAAGCCAAGGAGCCAGCCCAAAGCAGGGGCAATCTGGGGGATGGCTGCAATGAGCAGCACGTGGGGGAGATGTGTGAAGGGCCGCCGGGTGACTAACGCCATCCCTCCCGTGTGGTTTTCCAGCGACAGGAAGCTCATCTCCCAGTGCCTGCAGGAGGGGGAGAACGTCGCCCTCGTCCTGAGGGACCTGGGCGTGCTCCTCATAGAAGGCACCAGGGTGGAGATGAAATTCTACTACGACGTCCTGGAGATGCTTTGTGGCAAGGAGGACCTTCAGAACGCGGTTTTGAAGGTGAGGGGCTTTTTTTTGCTCCGCAATCCAAAAGCGGTGTCCCAATGGCTCGGGCCAGGCCAAAGTGACGGTCCTGCCCGCTCTGGGGTCTTGGGATCCCCCCCACCAGGGATGTTCTCCCACCTCTGTTCTCCCTCCTGCAGCTCCCGCAGCTGATGGACACCGTGGTGTCGCGGGTGGCAGTCATAGCCTCCCTGACATCCTCTGGCCATGTCGTCATCTTCTCCAAGTAAGTATATTTGCCAAGTAGGCTGCTCGATGCAGCTGCTCAGCTCATTTTTGGTACCATTTGGCCAAAACCAGCCTTCATGGAATGTGAAAACGTGCCCATAAGCAGGCGACGACACAGAGCAGAAAGGGCAGCTCGTACCGAATGTCACACCAGTGTCCTCTCCTTCCGTGCAGGTTTGCAATGGAGTTGGTGCCCAAATTGTCATCCAGGAAATCATCCAAGGCCTCAGGAAAACTCCCCGGGGAGGAGAAAAAGAAGAAAGACGGGGTCTTGCCACCTCTCAGCCAGGGCAAGAAAGGTAAAGCAGCGGCCGGCTCCTTCCCGTGGCACGGGCGGCCCAGTTCAGGGATCCAGTGGGCTCATGCCCTGGTGAGGGTGCTCCCAAGGCTCCAGCCTGCCCCAAAACTGTGCCTGCCAGCTGGGCACAGCCTTTTGTCCCCACATCTCGGTGGCTTCCCCAAAACGGAGCCCTGGGATGGGAAGTGGCCACAGTGCCTGTGCATGGGGAGGGCAGGAATATGGGGATCCTAGACCCTATGCACCCCCTGGGACCGATGTCGGCAGCAGCAGCACCCCACTTCTGACCATGTCCGTCCTTTCCAGCCTCAGCGGGATTACTCGACATGCCTTTCACTGTTCGTTCGAGTATCCCAAAATACGAGCTCCCACGGCTGAAGGAAACAAAAGCACAGGAGAACAAGAAGAAGGCTGGGATCAGGTGAGGCCGGAGGCTCACGGTTGTCTTCTTCCCAGCAGGGAGCCCCTCGCCCAGCCCCAAACACTCCGGGCTGGGGCCGCCCACAGTGCTGAAGGCAGCACCCGGAGGAGTGGATGGGGCCTGTGGTGTGCAAGCAGGCACACGTCTTGAGGGTGCAGGATGCGGCCCCAGTGCCATCATGTGCTCATGCAGTCTTTTTGATTTGTTTTCAGCCAGCTGCCAGCAATCCCGGGGCTGCCTCCAGCCAAAAACCAGCCTTTGGCCAGCCAAGACCAGGGCAAACTCACAAGCAGAAGCGGAACAACAGGGATGGACCGAGTGCGGGCAGCGACATCTCCGGGGGTCACTGGAGAAGAGCGAGGAGTGGACACAGTCCTCCATACTGGTGGATTGCCAAAAATTCCAACAAAGACAACTTCCAAGAAGCTGTCTCTCCCTTTGAGACCTCCAACTGTGAAGAAACTCCCTACAATCGTCGTATCATCACCAACGAATTCTGAGGAGAGCCTGCCCCGGAGGCCTCGCTATAACACCTCCCTGCTGCTGCCCACCCTGGACGGTACATCCAAGACGCTGGAACCCGAACCGTCCAGAGCAAGGCACCCAGGAGAGGAGAGACCCCACTCACAATCTGAGATCTTGGAACTATGGAAGCAATATCTCAAGAAGTAAAACAAAAAACAATTGAGGTGCATGTCCAAGTTTATTTCCAGCACTACACAGCACAGACAGGTCACAAATGGACACGAAGGGAGAGGAGAAAACCTCATTGCTGCTTTTGGTATCAGTTTCCGGGTCTGAGCAGAGATCAAAGGCTGTTGGAGGTGAGATGAGAAAGATTCAGGGCACAGCTGCAGGTATCTGCTGCGCAGCTGAAGCACACTTGGGCAAGATGGAGCTCTGGGGCATCCAGCAGGAGCTGGTTCCCAACCCACGGCCCTCGGGTCACTCTCCAGGTGCCCAGGTCCAGGCTGTTATGCCAGGAAGCAGAAAGAGAGAGGCCAGAGGCCGTGGGACATGCTGCCCTCTCTCCACTGGGAGAGGGAAGTTGGCTGGGGAGAGGTGGAGATGCTGGCAGCTGGGCGATCCCTGCAGCTCTCACCAGGGCTCTCGTGTTCAGTTTGGAGGCTGCTGGTGGTTGAGGTCCGGAGGTCGCTTGCTTTTTTCACAGTAGCAAAAAAAAGGCACCAAACCAAAAACCATAGTGCTGGCAAGTTTGCTCTATTTATTTTGCTCCCCGATTGCTTTATTGTTTTTTTTCATTTTCGCCAAAGAGCTATTTTAATCGGGACATGACAAGGCAGTGCTTATAAAAAAGGATTTGCATCCGGCTGACTTGGGGCAGGCGGCTGCAGATGCCGAAGGGGCAGGAATGGGACTTGTGCCGTGCAGTTTGTTATTTATTTCACCCTGGGAGGGATAATTAATTAGGGTTAATTTTTGTCACAGCGGCCCTTGTGGTCCATCAGTATGCAACATTGACTGTAATATGGTATTATAATTAATAGTTTCATTTAGGGGCCACTTTTCTCCACATTCCAGCTTATAAAGTGGCCACCATTGATTACAATATTTTATCAATGTTTTCCTGTTCATGCTTCCACCGGCAGATCCTCCAATATCCTTCCAATGACTCAAAACACATCCTAAAGGGCTTTTCTTTAAAATCCCACCACTTTGCCTTTGCCCGTTTTCCCAGTTCACACTTTCAGAATACACTTAACACTTACAAAATGCAGCACACCAAATGGCAATTGAATGCCAACAAAATCAAACGTATACTTAAGGTGCTAGCCACAAAAGTATACACCACCCTGCAGAAATTTTATCTTCTGACTTATGGGCAGTTTCAAATGACCGGTCTACCAAACAAACAAACCAAAACCAAAATAAGGAATGCTGTCGCTTACAGCGATGGGGTCCTTGTCTGCCTCTGCAGTGATCCGTTGAATCAAGGAGTCCCTCCAAGAAATCCCGGGGGTACCCTAGGGAGTCCTATTCCCAGCGGGTCCTGCAGTCTGGCAGAGAGGGGGTGTCCCATCTGGGGTGCCAGATTGATTCAAAGATCGAAGCCAAAATTTCTAAGTGACGAAGTATCCTTTATTGTCAGCACTGGATGCACGGGGGATCCTTCCACCTAACGTGCATGTTCGAAGTGACAAATGATCTCATATTTATATAGCTAAACAATGAATATTCTATTAACACCTATACATATTCATTACCTAAAGCGGCCTACTCTCGCTTCATATGCTAATTAGCTTATCAGTCCTTGCGCTTGCGCAAAGCCTCCCAAGAATTGTGGGCAGGGGTCTTTGGGACGTGGGTGGTGGTCTTTGGGAGGAAGACCGTAGGTCTTCCTCATAATGTACTTTTCACCTTTTGCTAAAGAATGCCAAGTTGGCTGAATCAGTTGTTTTCCAAGCCGCAGGAATGACGAGTTAGCTCAAGTTAGCTCAAGTTTCAGCATAACTGAAGGTCAACAGATAACGGGATGTTTCAATTAACAAGATGCTTCAACATAACAGAAAGTCGACAGATAACAAGATGTTTTGTTCTCATTATATTTTAACTACAAGATTTATTCTATCCTAAAGTGAGTTTATACAATATCAGCCCGAAAGAGAAGGGCTTGGGCCCACAAGATAGGGGCTTAGGCCCAGAAGAAAGAGGCTTGGGCCCAAAAGGGAGGAATTTGGGCCCTAAGGAGATGAAGGGCTTCGGCCCTAAAGACAGGGGCTTAGGCCCTGAAGGGAAAGGCTTGGGCCATGAAGGGAGGTGTTTCGGCCTGAATGAGAAGGGCTTGGGCCCGAAAAAGAAGGCTTTGGGGTCTGAAGAGAAGGTTTTGGACCCTGAAGAGAAGGGTTTGAGTCCCAGAGAGAACGGTTTAGGTGCTAAAGAGAAGGGTTCGGTGCCTAAAGAGAAGGTTTTGGGCCCTAAAGGGTATGGTCCCTAAAGAGAGGGGTTTGGGCCCTAAAGAGAGGGGTTTGGGCCCTAAATAGATGGGTTTGGTCCCTAAAGAGAAGTGTTTTGGGCCTAAAGGGAAGAAGAGTTAGAGGACAAAAAAGAAGGGTTGGGGTCTAAAGAGAAGGCTTTGTGCCCTGAAGAGAAGGCTTTGTGCCCTAAAGAGAAGGGCTTGGGCACTAAAGAGAGGGGCTTAGGTCCTAAACAGAAGGGTTTGGACCCTAAAGAGAGGGTTTGGGCCCTAAAGAGAAAGGTTTGGAAACTAAAGATAAGGGTTTGTGCCTTAAAGAGGAGGCTTTGGGTACCAAAGAGAATGGTTTGGGCTCTAAAGGGAAGGTTTTGGGGGCAAAAGAGAAGAGCTTGGGCCCTAAAGAGAAGGTTTTGGGCCCTGAAGAGAAGGGTTTGGGCCCTAAAATGTTTGGGCCCTAAACAGAGGGGTTTGGGCCCTAAGGAGAAGGATTTGGGCCCCAAAGAGCAGTGTTTGGGTCTCAAAGAGCAGGGTTTCGTCCCTAAAGAGAGGGGTTTGGGCCCCAAATAGAAGGGTTTGGACTCTAAAGAGAGGGGTTTGGGGCCTAAAGAGAAAGGTTTGGGCCAGAAAAAGAAAGGATTGGAAGGCATGAGGCTCTAAAAATGATGGTGAAAGCCCTTACAAGGATGTTTTGGACTCCAAAATGAGGTATAGCAGACTGGAAATAACACTGATCTAAAAAATTAGTCTTTAGGCCATAAAAAGCAGGATCTGGATCTTAACTTGACATTTTGATAGTAAAACAGACGCTTTGATCATAAAACTGATGCATTGGGCTCTTGAAAGCAGTTTGGGGTTCGGACCCTTAAGGATGCTTGTGCCCTAAAAATGGGGATGGGAACACTCAAATAGGCTTTGAGTTCCAAAACGAAGGCTTTGGGCCCTCAAAAGGGGCTTGGGGCATTACAAATGGTGCTTTAGGTGAGTGCGATGGGACTGCTGCTCAGAGCAGCCAAAGCAGCAGTGTGCCATCAGCATTGCTCTGGGCACAAATCCGGAATGGCACCACAAGGGCCGGTGTGATGAAAATTAACCCTAATTAATTATGGTGGGTTGGGAACCAGCTCCTGCTGGATGCCCCAGAGCTCCATCCTGCCTGAGTGTGCTTCAGCTGCGCAGCAGATACCTGCAGCTGTGCCCTGAATCTTTCTCATCTCGCCTCCAACAGCCTTTGATCTCTGCTCAGACCCGGAAACTGATACCAAAAGCAGCAATGAGGTTTTCTCCTCTCCCTTCGTGTCCATTTGTGACCTGTCTGTGCCGTGTAGTGCTGGAAATAAACTTGGACACGCACCCCAATAGTTGTTGTGTTTTACTTCTTGAGATATTGCTTCCATAGTTCCAAGATCTCAGATTGTGTGGGGGGTTTCTCCTCTCCCGGGCGCCTTGCTCTGGACGGTTCGGGTTCCAACGTCTTGGATGTACCGTCCAGGGTGGGCAGCAGCAGGGAGGTGTTATAGCGAGGCCTCCGGGGCAGGCTCTCCTCAGAATTCGTTGGTGATGATACGACGATTGTAGGGAGTTTCTTCACAGTTGGAGGTCTCAAGGGGAGAGACAGCTTCTTGGAAGTTGTCTTTGTTGGAATTTTTGGCAGTCCACCAGTACGGAGGACTGTGTCCACTCCTCGCTCTTCTCCAGTGACCCCCGGAGATGTCGCTGCCCACACTTGGTCCATCCCTGTTGTTCCGCTTCTGCTTGTGAGTTTGCCCTGGTCTTGGCTGGCCAAAGGCTGGTTTTTGGCCGGAGGCAGCCCCGGGATTGCTGGCAGCTGGCTGAAAACAAATCAAAAAGACTGAATGAGCACATGATGGCACTGGGGCCGCATCCTGTACCCTCAAGACGTGTGCCTGCTTGCACACCACAGGCCCCATCCACTCCTCCGGGTGCTTCTTTCAGCATTGCAGGGTGGCCCCAGCCCGGAGTGTTTGGGGCTGGGCGAGGGGCTCCCTGCTGGGAAGAAGACAACCGTGAGCCTCCGGCCTCACCTGATCCCAGCCTTCTTCTTGTTCTCCTGTGCTTTTGTTTCCTTCAGCCGTTGGAGCTCGTATTTTGGGATACTCGAGCGAACAGTGAAAGGCATGTCGAGTAATCCCACTGAGGCTGGAAAGGACGGACATGGTCAGAAGTGGGGTGCTGCTGCTGCCGACGTTGGTCCCGGGGGGTGCATAGGGTCTAGGATCCCCATATTCCTGCCCTCCCCATGCACAGGCACTGTGGCCACTTCCCATCCCAGGGCTCAGTTTTGGGGAAGCCACCAAGATGTGGGGACAAAAGGCTGTGCCCAGCTGGCGGGCAGAGTTTTGGGGCAGGCTGGAGCCTTGGGAGCACCCTCAGCAGGGCATGAGCCCACTGGATCCCAGAACTGGGCCGCCCGTGCCACGGGAAGGAGCCGGCCGCTGCTTTACCTTTCTTGCCCTGGCTGAGGGGTGGCAAGACCCCATCTTTCTTCTTCTTCTCCTCCCCGGGGAGTTTTCCTGAGGCCTTGGATGATTTCCTGGATGACAGTTTGGGCACCAACTCCATTGCAAACCTGCACGCAAGGAGAGGACACTGGTGTGACATTCAGCACCAGCTGCCCTTTCCGCTCTCTGTCGTCTCCTACTCATGGGCACGTTTTCACATTCCATGAAGGCTGGTTTTGGCCAAATGGTACCAAAAATGAGCTGAGCAGCTGCACTGAGCAGCCAACTCGGCAAATATACTTACTCGGGGAAGATGACGACACGGCCAGAGGATGTCAGGGAGGCTATGACTGCCACCCGCGACACCACGGTGTCCATCAGCTGCGGGACCTGCAGGGGGGAGAACAGAGCTGGGAGAACATCCCTGGTGGGGAGGATCCCAAGACCCCAGAGCGGGCAGGACTGTCACTTTGGCCTGGCCTGAGCCATTGGGACACCGCTTTTGGATTGCCCGGAGCAAAACAAAACCCCTCACCTTCAAAACCGCGTTCTGAAGGTCCTCCTTGCCACAAAGCATCTCCAGAACGTCGTAGTAGAATTTCATCTCCACCCTGGTGCCTTCAATGAGGAGCACGCCCAGGTCCCTCAGGACGAGGGCGACGTTCTCCCCCTCCCGCAGGCACTGGGAGATGAGGGCCATGGTGCCTCGGATGCAGCTCTCAGCTTTCTGCCAGGACACGCAGGCGTCCGCTGCCACCTCGGCACGTCTCAGGGGCTCCAGCTTCTTGTGGGCTGGAAAACCACACGGGAGGGATGGCGTTAGTCACCCGGTGGCCCTTCACACATCTCCCCCACGTGCTGCTCATTGCAGCCATCCCCCAAATTGCCCCTGCTTTGGGCTGGCTCCTTGGCTTGGCTTTTGAGCACGGAGGCGATGCCCCGTGTGCCCCGGCCGTGCAGCCAGCAAGGTTTCGTCCAGCGCCTTACCTGGCAGGCTGCCGTTGCTGTCCACAAGGTGGTGCATGTTTATGAGGTTTGTGGCCAGGTGAAACACTGGCCACTGCAAAATCATAGCCTTGTCCCCAGCTTGGATCCGTTTCTGGATTACATCGAAGGAGCCCAGAGTGGGGATTCGGACGCCCTGCGAGTGGAAGGGAAGGGCCAAAGGGTGAGGACAGGCCGGAGGAAGAGCTGGAGGTGGCCCCATCCCAGTCCTTTCCCTCCCCTTGCCCTTCCGAAAACGCTCTGCTGCAGTCAAGGCAGAAGCAGCCTGAGGGGACCCAGGGGCCTCCAATGACTGGGATCGGCCCTGAGACACAACACCACCTACCAGAAGGGATACCGCCCTTGCGTGGTGCCTGTCAGCCCCTTGGTGGGGACTTTTGGGGTGAGTTCCCTGCTTTCTGGGGAGGGCAAGGGTCACTATAGCCCGTGGCCCCGAGCTGTGGGGACTCCCCTGACTTGGAGAAGCCAAGCAGAGATGTTTGACGCGGCGCTGACCCACCTTGTATTGCAGGAGCTGCTGCAGCACGTAGTTGGCCACCGCATTCCAGACATCTGTTTGCTCTGGAAAGGAAAGGAAAACCTGGTCACGCTGGGTCTGGTGGTCCCACACCTTCAGCAGCACCCCCAGAGCCGGGGTTCGGTGGCAGATGAAAAGCCCCAATGGAGACACCCCGGGATGGCTCCGGCACTGGGTCTCGCCCAAGGAAAGCCCCAAATGTGGTTGCCAACACTCCTCCTGTGGTGCTGGGGGTGCCCGTACCTTTGGCGGTGATGTTGGGCATCAGGCACCTGCGCTGCATGCCGTCCCACAGTTCTACCCGGGTCGACTTCATGCAGGAGGATTTCCGATCCTTGGCAGAGGTCGCGTTCAAGCTCATCCCTGCGCTCGTCCTCTGAACAATCCAGAGTGCAGGAGTCCACGCCCATATCCCCTTTTATACTCTAGCCAGGCCGTGTCACAGGACCATTGTGACATCGCCACCGCTCTACTGTGACACGGCCACCGCTCTACTGTGACACGGCCACCGCGTTGCTGTGATACGGCCACTGCACTGCTGACCAGGGAGACGTGGGTTGTGAGGCGCCAGCACCTCCCAGTCCATACCAGGCGTTCTGTAATCATGGATCAAGATGTTTCGAGGCCCCTGGATCTTTCTCAGATAACCTCTGACGACCTTAACGTTGCGTGCTGTTAATACAAGAGGGCGCGATGGTGGGTGGAGAAGTGTGCTTTGGGTGGCTTTGTCCTTCTGTGGATCTCCACGTGCATCCTTTAAGCTGGTCAAGGAGTAATTAGCATACCTACGGGCACAGTAACACCGCCATACCTCGCTGTTTTGGGCCAGCTCACTTGACGTGGGGTTGCTGTATGATGGGGAGGACTGGTTTTGGGATGAGCACGAATACTGCAGCCAACTCAGCGGTCTGGTGCCGTGCGTACAGAGCTACTTCTATCACAGTGAAACCACTGAGGTCTGGGGGACTTGAACTCACCACACGTCTGCTAGGAAATACCTAGCCTTCACTTGGGCTTTTGACCCCATTTCCACAGCATTCTCTTGGAGAAACTGGCAGCTCGAGGCCTGGACGGGTGTACGCTTTGTTGGGTTAAAAACTGGGCCCAAAGAGTCGTGGTGAATGGGGTTAAATCCAGCTGGAGGCCGGTCACTGGTGCTGGCCCCCAGGCATCAGTGGTGGAACCACCAGCAGTGTTTTTTGCTCCTGGGCTCTGCCAGGCCCACCCAAAAAGCCCTTCTCTTCCCAACACGCCTCCAAAGCTGCAAACAAACCCTCTCCCCTCCGGCCACGAGCAGCCTCCTGCTTTGTTAGGCCTTCCCCACGCTGACAGGAGACGTGGCCTGCTGTGTCTGCGTGTCAGCAGAAGGGGGGACAACGCTGCAAAAGGGGGGACTTGTGTCTAAGGGCTGCAGGGAACGCAGCCACTCCATCGAGCAGCACCAAGGGGGCTCCCAACAGCCCCCACTGCCCTCCAAAACTCTGCCTTCCTACAAGGAGACAGCACCCAGCAAGGACTCAAATGTGAATCTACAGCTTCTCCCTGCTACTGCCTCAAAAGAGGTTGGAGCAGGGTAGGGATCATTCCAAGGATTCTGTGGTTGAAAACGTTGCTTTGGTCTGAAAAATAATCTTTTGGGGCCAAAAGTAGGCTTTTTGACCCCCCAAAGGGAAGCTTTAGACCATATAAAGAACTTTTGGGCGGCAAATATGAGGTCTCAGGTCCTAAGAATGAGACTTCGGGCCATACAGATGAGGCTTTTGACTCTAAAAATGAGACTTCGGATAATAAAGTGATTGGGCTCAAAAAAAATGGTGTTTTGGACATGAAAAGTTGAGGCTTTGAACATGCACATGAGGTTTTGGTTCACATATATGAGCCTTCGTGTGCTAAAAATGAAAGTTCTGAAAGACAAAACAGGCTTTGGATCCTAACGTTGGTCTTGACCCTGAAAATGAGTCTTTAGTCAGTAAAATGAGGCTTTGGACTGACCAAATGAGCATCTGGGCCCTAAAAACGTGACTTTGAGTCATGAAAATGAGGCTCTGGACCCTAAAAATGAGGTTTTAGTTACAAACAGATGACACCCCGGTGCCTAAAATGAAGATGTAGATGACAAAAATGAGACTTTAGACTCTAAAATGAGGGTGTGAGCTTAACACTGAGCTGGGATTCTCAGTGGAGGCTCTGGACACCGAAAATGAGGCTTTGAATCCCGAAACCGGAGCTTTGGACCCTCCAAAAGGGGCTGTGGGGTCGAAGAATGGGGCTTTGCGTCCTAAACATGAGGCTTTGGACTGAGCAAATGAGGATTTCAGCCCTAACGTTGAGGTTTTGGAAACTGAAAATGAGGCTCTGGACTTTAAAAGCGAACATTCATATGCTGGTGGAGTTTGTGGTCTTGAGGGTTACGGTGCTGGTGAAGAGTAAAGCCTGGCCTCTGAATTTTAGGAGAGCAAAATTCCAGATGTTTAAAGGATTAGTGGAGGAGATGATCCCCTGGGAAATGGTGTGTAGGTGTAAAGGAAATGAATGGAGCTGGCAACTTTTTAAGGACAATTCAAAGAACCACAGAATCACAGGATATCCTGAGTTGGAAGGGACCCACATGGATCGAAGAATCATAGAATGGCTCGGGTTGGAAGGGACCTTAAAGATCATCCAGTTCCAACCCCCCTGCCATGGGCAGGGATGCCACCCACTAGATCAGGATGCCCAGGGCCTCATCCAGCCTGGCCTTGAACACCTCTGCGGATGGGGCATCCAAAACCTCTCTGGGCAACCTGTTCCAGTGCCTCACCACCCTCTGAGTGAAGAATTTCCTCTTAATTTCTAATCTAAATCTCCCTTTTAGGTTAAAACCATTACCTCTTGCCCTCTCACTGTCTGCCCAAGCAAAAATTTGCTTCCCATCTTTTTTATGACCCCCCTTTAAGTACTGAAAAGCTGTGAAGCTCACCGGTCTGTAGTTCCCCAGGTCCTAACCCTTTCTAAAAATAAGAGTGATGTTTCCCTTTTTCCAGTCACCAGGGACTCACCTGACTGCCAGGACTTGTCAAATGTGATGGAGACGGGCTTGGCAACTCCACCAGCCAGTTCCTTCAGGACCCTGGGCTGCACGGCATCAGGTCCCATGGATTTGTGTATGGTCGTGGTCCTCAGGTGGTCCTGAACCCAACCTTCACTTACAGTCGGAGGGATTTGGGTCCCCCACTGCCTGCCAAAGAGGTTCTGGGACTTGAGAGATGGAGGAAGAGTGACAGCCAGTAGAGACGAGGCAAGAAAAGAATAAAATAAGTATTTCAGCCGTCCCTACAAGTCCGGTGGCAGTCCTGTACACTTCCTGGGCCACGTCTCTCCGAGCAAATTAGAGAGGACAGGACAAATGAGAGCGATGGGCAATCACCTGTATGAAGTCTAGATATCAGGAAGAGGTTCTCCACCTCTTGGTCGTGCACTGGGACAGGCTCCCCAGGGCAGTGGTGAATGCACCGAGCCTGCCGGGGTTCGAGCAGCCTTTGGACAACGCCTTTGGACACGTGGTCTGATTTTTTGGGTGGTCCTTTGGGGACGCAGGAGTTGGATTTGGTGGTTCTGTCCTCGGCGGCCTCGCTGAGATGATCGGCTTTGGGGCGGGTGCATTGTGCACCCCAGGCCCCCAGTTTTGGGGGCACCCCCGTCTGTGGAAGTTCCCATAAATTCTGAAGGCAGAAGTGGGTTTCACGGGTCCCAAAGGCTCATTTTTGGGATCAGAGCTTTGGTTTTGGGTTTCAAAGCTTTCAGCTGAGCATCCACAGCTGCATTTTAAGGGCCCAGACCCTCCGTTTTTTAGAACCCAAAGCCTCCTTTTAGGGTCCAGCCCCCATCTGAAGGGGCCAAGCCAAGCCATGAGTGCCTCTGGCTGTGTTGTCCGAGAAAAAATTCGAGTTCGTTACGGATGCAATGAGCCAAGGCAGACACTAGGGAGGGATATTGTTTTATGTCAGAACTGCACAAGCCTGGGTACCACCGGGTGGCTTCCCACCGCGCTGGCACACCTGAAGATTTTCCATGCCACCCTTTGCACAGTCTCTTATCGCTCTATTTACATATTAGCACAATCCTCTAGCTCCTAATTGGTTTTACAATTAGCATACCGTTGACACGACAAAATCCTTCCCCGCATCCTCAGAAGGGAAGAGTTCTCTGTCGGGCCGGGGTCTCTCAGTCTAGGGGTGTGATTTTTAGGATTCGAATGAGGATAGCTCACAGGAGCTCATATTATTACATCTTCTCATAGTTTTTCAGCCAATTGTTTCCAACAAGTTGATTTTTAACCAACTCGAGGGCATGCGTGTCTGACTTTTCCTTACAAAATGGTCTTCTTGATTAAATAGTTTCTTAGGTATTCGTCCTTCGGATATCCTCAAGGCCTGGCCATCTCTGTGCTTGCCTTGAAAGCATATTTTCCCCCTGACAGTCTTCCTCGACCTCTGGAACATGTGAGTGGGGACAGTGGGGTGACAGGGGGTGACAGGGACAGGGGGTGACCTCGCTGTTGTCCCCCCTTCCATGCTCCCCAACAACATGCACTCGCTGTCCCCCCCCAGCAATCCCCTGGCCACGGTAAGTGGGAGGTCCCGGTGTCCCCAGGGGGGTCCCAGTGTCCCCAAGGGACCCAGAGCTCTAGGCACTCCTTCCCCAAGGGACCCACGGGTCCCCAAAGTACCCCAGCACCTGGGTGACCCCAACGGGGTCCTGGATTTCCAGGGGTCCCCAAAAAGCACCCTGGTCTGTGGGCACTTCCCAGAAGGGGCCAAGGCACCCAGCTGTCCCCCAAAAGGGACCTGGGTGTCCCTAAAGGGGACCTGGCTGTCTGGCTGTGCTCCCAAAAGTGTCCCCATGGCACCCTGGGCTCTGGGTGACACCTGAAAAGGATCTGTGTGTCCCGAGAGGGACACGGGTGTCCCAGAAGGCACCCAGACCTCCAGCTGCTCCTTTCCTTGGATGAGGGACTCGGCTGTCCCCAAGAGGGACCTGGATGACCTCCAAAAGGGACCCTGGACCCCAGCTGTCCCCAAAAAGGGCTTGTGTGTCCCCAAAAGGGACCTGGATGACACCAAAAAGGGACCCTTTTAAGGGCCACAGAAAAAAAAAACAGGTATCTGGAATGCAGTGGCCAGCTACGTGCTGCAGCAGCTCCTGCAACGCAAGGTGGGTCGGTGCCGCGTGCAACTGCTCTGCTCGGCTTCTCCAAGTGAGGTCAGTCCCCACGGAGCATTTTCGGAAGGGCAAGGGGAGGGAAAGGACTGGGATGGGGCCACCTCCAGCTCTTCCTCCGGCCTCTCCTCACCCTTTGGCCCGTCCCTTGCACTCGCAGGGCATCTGAATCCCCACTCTGGGCTCCTTTGACATAATCCAAAAACAGATCCAGGCTGGGGACAAGGCGATGATTTTGCAGTGGCCGGTGTTTCACCTGGCCACACACCTCATAAACACGCACCACCTCATGGACAGCAAAGACAGCCTGCCAGGTAAGGGGGTGGAAGAAACCTTGCTGGCTGTCCCAGAAGGCACCCAGACCTCCAGCTGCTCCTTTCCTTGGATGAGGGACTCGGCTGTCCCCAAGAGGGACCTGGATGACCTCCAAAAGGGACCCTGGACCCCAGCTGTCCCTAAAAATGGCTTCTGTGTCCCTGAAAGGGACCTGGATAACCTGGGCATGCTCCTCATCGAAGGCACCGAGGTGGAAATGAAATTTTACTATGATATCCTGGAGATGCTCTGTGGAAAGGAGGACCTTCAGGACCTTCAGGAAGGAGGCTCATGCCCTGGTGAGGGTGCTCCCAAGGCTCCAGCCTGCCCCAAAACTCTGCCCGCCAGCTGGGCACAGCCTTTTGTCCCCGCATCTCGGTTGCTTCCCCAGAACTTAGCCCTGGGATGGGAAGTGGACACGGTGACTGTGTGTGGGGAGGGCAGGAATATGGGGATCCGAGACCCTGCGCACCCCCCTGGGACCGATGTTGGCAGCAGCACCAAACCCCAGCCTTTGGCCAGGGCAAACTCACAGCCAGAAGTGGAACAACAGGGATGGACCAAGCGCAGGCAGGAACACCTCAGGGGGTCACGGGAGAAGAACGAGGAGTGGACACTGTACTCTGTGGCGGTGGACTGCCAAAAACTCCAACAAAGACAACTTCCAAGAAGCTGTCTCTCCCTTTGAGACCTCCAACGGTGAAGAGACTCCCTACAATCGTCATATCATCACCAACGAATTCTGAGGAGAGCCTGCCCCGGAGGCCTCGCTATAACACCTCCCTGCTGCTGCCCACCCTGGACGGTACATCCAAGACGCTGGAACCCGAACCGTCCAGAGCAAGGCGCCTGGAACAGGAGAGACCCCTCTCACAATCTGAGATCTTGGAACTTTGGAAACGTTATCTCAAGAAGTAAAACCCAAAAACGATTGGGGTGTGTGTCCAAGTTTATTTCCAGCAGAACACAGAACAGACATGTCACAAATGGACACGAAGGGAGAGGGGAAAACCTCATTGCTGCTTTTGGTAGCAGTTTCTGGGTCTGAGCAGAGATCGAAGGCTGTTGGAGGCGAGATGAGAAAGTTTCAGGGCACAGCTGCAGGTATCTGCTGCGCAGCTGAAGCACGCTCGGGCAGGATGGAGCTCTGGGGCATCCAGCAAGAGCTGGTTCCCAACCCACGGCCCTCGGGTCACTCTCCAGTGATGGACCAAGCGCGGGAAGGAACACCTCAGGGGTCGTGGGAGAGAGCGAGGAGTGGACGCAGTCCTCCGTGCTGGTGGACTGCCAAAACTCCAACAAAGAAAACCTCCAAGAAGCTGTCTCTCCCTTTGAGACCTCCAACTGTGAAGAAACTCCCTACAATCGTCGTATCATCACCAACGAATTCTGAGGAGAGCCTGCCCCGGAGGCCTCGCTATAACACCTCCCTGCTGCTGCCCACCCTGGACGGTACATCTGAGACGCAGGAACCCGAATCATCCCGAGCAAGGTGCCCAGGACAGCAGAGACCCCATACAGAATCTGAGATTTTGGAACTTCGAAAGCATCACCTCAAAAAGTTAAACCCAAAAATGATTGGGGTATGTGTCCCTGTTGGGAACTGTCTCCTCATAGGCAGGCAGAGTTTGGGGGGCAGTGGGGGCTGTTGGGGGACCCCATGGTTCTGGTCAGCACTTGGATCACTCTCCAGGTACCATGGCACTCGGACATGACAAGGCAGTGCTTATAAACAAGGATTTGCATCCGGCTGACTTGGGGCAGGAGGCTGCAGATGCCGAAGGGGCAGGAATGGGACTTGTGCTGTGCAGTTTGTTATTTATTTCACCCTGGGAGGGATAATTAATTAGGGTTAATTTTTGTCACAGCAGCCCTTGTGGTGCCATTATGCATTTGTGCCCGGAGCAGTGCTGATGGCACACGGCTGCTTTGGCTGCTCTGAGCAGCGGTCCCATCGCACTCACCTAAAGCACCATTTGTAATGCCCCAAGCCCCTTTTGAGGGCCCAAAGCCTTCGTTTTGGAAACCAAAGACACATTTGAGTGTCCACAACCCCATTGTAAGAGTCCAAAGCTTCCTTTAAAGGTCCAAACCTCCAAACTGCTTTTGAGAGCCCAGTGCACTGGTTTTAAGATCAAAGTGTCTGTTTTAATATCCAAAACCTCAAGTTAGGATCCAGATCCAGCTCTTTATGGCCTAAAGACTAATTTTTTAGATCAAGGTTATTTCCAGTCTCCTATACCTCATTTTGGGGTCTAAAACTTCCTTCAGAGGGTTTCCACCGTCACTTTTAGAGCCTCATGCCTCCTATTTAGGCCCCAAACACTTCTTCCCTTTAGGGCCCAAATCCTTCTCTTTAGAGCCAGAACCCTTCCCTTCAGTGTCAAAACCCTTCTCCTCAGGGGAAAAAAAAAATTAAAAAAAAAATTCTTCAGGGCACAAAACCCTTTCTTGAGGGCTCAAACTCTTCACTTTAGGCCCAAACTCATCTCTTCAGGGCCCAAGCCCTTCTTCTCTTCAGGGCCTAAGCCCTTCTCTTTAAGGCCCAAACCCTTCTCTTTAAGGCCCAAACCCTTCTCTTTAGGACCCAATACCTACTTTACTTTATGGCACAAACCCCTCTCTTCAGGCCCCAAACCCCTCTCTTCAGGGCACAAACCCCTCTCTTTAGGGGCCCAGCCCTTCTCTTTCGGTCCAAGACCTCTTTAGCGCCCAAACCCCTGTATTGAGACCTCTAACCCTTCTCTTTAGGCCCAGGCACTTCCCTTTAGGGCCCAGGCCGTTCTCTTTAGGACCCAAACCATCTTTAGGGCCCAAAGCCTCTCTTTAGGCCCCAAACCCTTCTTCTCCTTAGGGCCCAAAGCCTTCTTCTAGTCAGGGCACAAAGCCTTCTCTTTAGGGACCAAGCCCTTCTCTTTAGGGCACAAAGCCCTCTCCTTAGACCCCAACCCTTCCTTTTTAGCCTCAAACTGTTCTTCCGTTTATGCCCCAAACCGTTCTTTTTTGGGCCCAAGCCCTTCTCTTCAGGGCACAAACACCCTCCTCTTCATGCCCCAACCCTTCCTTTTTGGCCTCAAACTCCTCTTCCCTTTAAGTCCCAAATCCTTCTCTTTCGTGCCCAAACCATTCTTCTTATTAGGCCCCAAGCCCCTCTCTTTAGGGCCCAAGCCCCTCTCTTCAGGGCCCAAGCCCCTCTCTTCAGGGCCCAAACCCCTCTCTTTAGGGACCATACCCTTCTCTTTAGGGAACAAACACTTCTCTGCACACCAAAAAACAACTATTATTCAGGGCCCAAAACTCTTTTGTTAGGGCCAAACCCCTGTATTGAGAGCTCTAACTCCTCTCTTTCGGGTGAAAGCCCATCTCTTTAGGGCCCAAGCTGTCTTTATAGCGCAAAAGCCTCTCTTTAGGGCCCAAAGCCTCTCTTCAGGCCCCAAACCCTTCTTCTCCTTAGGGCCCAAAGCCGCCTTCTAGTCAGGGCACAAAGCCTTCTCTTTAGGGACCAAACCTTTCTCTTTAGGGCCCAAGCCCTTCTCTTTAGGGCACAAAGCCCTCTCCTTAGACCCCAACCCTTCCTTTTTGGCCTCAAACTGTTCTTCCGTTTATGTCCCAAACCGTTCTCTTTTGGGCCCAAGCCCTTCTCTGTTTTGGGATCAAACCCTTCTCTTTCGGGTCCACACCCCCACTTTATGCCCCAAAACCTTATTCTCCTTAAGCCCCAAACCATTCTTCTCCTTAGGCCGCAAACCCCACTCTTTAGGCCCCAAGCCCTTCTCTTCAGGGCCCAAACCCTTCTCTTTCAGGCCCAAAACCCTCTCTTTAAGGATCAGACACCTCTCTTTACGCCCCAAGCCCTTCTCTTCAGGGCCTAAGGCCTGGTCTCTAGGCTTCAAGGGTGGATTGTTCAGAGGACGAGCGCAGGAATGAGCCTGAACGCGACCTCTGCCAAGGATCGGAAACCCTCCTGCATGAAGCCGACCCGGGTAGAACTGTGGGACGGCATGCAGCGCAGGTGCCTGATGCCCAACATCACCGCCAAAGGTACGGGCACCCCAGCACCACAGGAGGAGTGTTGGCAACCACATTTGGGGCATTCCTTGGGCGAGACCCAGTGCCGGAGACATCCCGGGGTGTCTCCGTTGGGGCTTTTCATCTGCCACCGAACCCCGGCTCTGGGGGTGCTGATGGAGCTGTGGGACCACCAGACCCAGCATGACCAGGCACCAAACCCTGGGTCTGGGGGTGCTGCTGGAGCTGTGGGACCACCAGACCCAGCGTGACCAGGTTTTCCTTTCCTTTCCTTTCCAGAGCAAACAGATGTCTGCAATGCAGTAGCCACTTGCAGGGCGTCCGAATCCCCACTCTGGGCTCCTTTGATGTAATCCAGAAACGGATCCAAGCTGGGGACAAGGCGATGATTTTGAAGTAGCCGGTGTTTCACCTGGCCACGAACCTCATAAACACGCACCACCTCGTGGACAGCAAAGACAGCCTGCCAGGTAAGGCAGAGGATGAAACCTTGCTGGCTGCACAGCCGGGGCACAGCGGGCATCGTCTCTGGCTCAAAAGCCAAGCCCATGGAGCTAACTGAAAGCTGGGGAAATTCGGGGGATGGCTGCAACGAGCAGCACGTGGGGGAGATTTGTGAAGGGCCGCCAGGTAACTAACGCCATCCCTCCCGTGTGGTTTTCCAGCGACAGGAAGCTGGAGCCCCTGAGACGTGCCGAGGTGGCAGCGGACGCCTGCGTGTCCTGGCAGAAAGCTGAGAGCTGCATCTGAGGCACCATGGCCCTCATCTCTCAGTGCCTGCAGGAGGGGGAGAACGTCGCCCTCGTCCTGAGGGACCTGGGCGTGCTCCTCATCTACGGCACCAGGGTGGAAATGAAATATTACTATGACATCCTGGAGATGCTCTGTGGAAAGGAGGACCTTCAGGACCTTCAGGAAGGAGGCTCATGCCCTGCTGAGGGTGCTCCCAAGGCTCCAGCCTGCCCCAAAACTCTGCCCGCCAGCTGGGCACAGCCTTTTGTCCCCGCATCTCGGTGGCTTCCCAAAACTGAGCCCTGGGATGGGAAGTGGACACGGTGCGTGTGCAGGAGGATGGGGATCCGAGACCCCGCTCACCCCCCTAGGACCGATGTCGGCAGCAGCAGCACCCCACTTCTGACCATGTCCGTCCTTTCCAGCCTCAGTGGGATTGCTCGACATGCCTTTCACTGTGTGCTCGAGTATCCCAAAATACGAGCTCCCACGGCTGAGGGAAACCACAGGAGAACAAGAAGAAATGCGGGATCAGGTGAGGCCGGAGGCTCACAGCCGAAGCTTTGATGTGTTTTCAGCCAGCTGCCAGCAATCCCGGGGCTGCCTCCTGCCAAAAACCAGCCTTTGGCCAGCCAAGACCAGGGCAAACTCACAGCCTGAAGCGGAACACCACGGATGGACCGAGTGTGGGCAGCGACACCTCCGGGGGTCTCTGCAGAAGAGCGAGGAGTGGAGAAAGTCCTCTGTGGCGGTGGACTGCCAAAAACTCCAACAAAGACAACCTCCAAGAAGCTGTCTCTCCCTTTGAGACCTCCAACTGTGAAGAAACTCCCTAGAATCGTCATATCATCACCAACGAACTCCGAGGAGAGCCTGCCCCGGAGGCCTCACTATAACACCTCCCTGCTGCTGCCCACCCTGGACGGTACATCCAAGACGCTGGAACCCGAACCGTCCAGAATAAGGTGCCCGGGAGAGGAGAAACCCCCCACACAATCTGAGATCTTGGAACTATGGAAGAGTTATCTCAAAAAGTAAATCCCAAAAACGATTGGGGTGTGTGTCCAAGTTTATTTCCAGCACTACACAGCACAGACAGGTCACAAATGGACACGTAGGGAGAGGAGAAAACCTCATTGCTGCTTTTGGTAGCAGTTTCCGGGTCTGAGCAGAGATCGAAGGCTGTTGGAGGTGAGATGAGAAAGATTCAGGGCACAGCTGCAGGTATCTGCTGCGCAGCTGAAGCACGCTCGGGCAGGATGGAGCTCTGGGGCATCCAGCAAGAGCTGATTCCCAACCCACGGCCCTCGGGTCACTCTCCAGTGATGGACCAAGCACGGGAAGGAACACCTCAGGGGTCATGGGAGAGAGTGAGGAGTGGACACAGTCCTCCGTGCTGGTGGACTGCCAAAAATTCCAACAAAGACAACCTCCAAGAAGCTGTCTCTCCCTTTGAGACCTCCAACTGTGAAGAAAGTCCCCACAATCATAATATCATCATGAACGAGCTCTGAGGAGAGTCTGCCCCAGAGACCCCACTATAACACCTCCCTGCTGCTGCCCACCCTGGACGGTACATCTGAGACGCAGGAACCCGAATCATCCCGAGCAAGGTGCCCAGGACAGCAGAGACCCCATACAGAATCTGAGATTTTGGAACTTCGAAAGCATCACCTCAAAAAGTTAAACCCAAAAATGATTGGGGTATGTGTCCCTGTTGGGAACTGTCTCCTCATAGGCAGGCAGAGTTTGGGGGGCAGTGGGGGCTGTTGGGGGACCCCATGGTTCTGGTCAGCACTTGGATCACTCTCCAGGTACCATGGCACTCGGACATGACAAGGCAGTGCTTATAAACAAGGATTTGCATCCGGCAGACTTGGGGCAGGCAGCTGCAGATGCCGAAGGGGCAGGAATGGAACTTGTGCCATGCAGTTTATTTATTTCACCCCAAGAGGCATAATTAAATAGGGATAACTTTTGTCACAGTGGCCCTGGTGGGCCCCAAAGCCCCTTTTGAGGGCCCAAAGCCTTTGTTTTGGAAACCAAAGCCACATTTGAGTGTCCACAACCCCATTGTAAGAGACCAAAGCTTCCTTTAAAGGTCCAAACCTCCAAACTGCTTTTGAGAGCCCAGTGCACTGGTTTTAAGATCAAAGTATCTGTTTTAATATCCAAAACCTCAAGTTAGGATCCAGATCCAGCTCTTTATGGCCTAAAGACTAATTTTTTAGATCAAGGTTATTTCCAGTCTCCTATACCTCATTTTGGGGTCCAAAACTTCCTTCAGAGGGTTTCCACCGTCACTTTTAGAGCCTCATGCCTCCTATTTAGGCCCCAAACACTTCTTCCCTTTAGGGCCCAAATCCTTCTCTTTAGAGCCAGAACCCTTCCCTTCAGTGTCAAAACCCTTCTCCTCAGGGGAAAAAAAAAATTAAAAAAAAAATTCTTCAGGGCACAAAACCCTTTCTTGAGGGCTCAAACTCTTCACTTTAGGCCCAAACTCATCTCTTCAGGGCCCAAGCCCTTCTTCTCTTCAGGGCCTAAGCCCTTCTCTTTAAGGCCCAAACCCTTCTCTTTAAGGCCCAAACCCTTCTCTTTAGGACCCAATACCTACTTTACTTTATGGCACAAACCCCTCTCTTCAGGCCCCAAACCCCTCTCTTCAGGGCACAAACCCCTCTCTTTAGGGGCCCAGCCCTTCTCTTTCGGTCCAAGACCTCTTTAGCGCCCAAACCCCTGTATTGAGACCTCTAACCCTTCTCTTTAGGCCCAGGCACTTCCCTTTAGGGCCCAGGCCGTTCTCTTTAGGACCCAAACCATCTTTAGGGCCCAAAGCCTCTCTTCAGGCCCCAAACCCTTCTTCTCCTTAGGGCCCAAAGCCTTCTTCTAGTCAGGGCACAAAGCCTTCTCTTTAGGGAGCAAACCTGTCTCTTTAGGGCCCAAGCCCTTCTCTTTAGGGCACAAAGCCCTCTCCTTAGACCCAACCCTTCCTTTTTAGCCTCAAACTGTTCTTCCGTTTATGCCCCAAACTGTTCTTTTTTGGGCCCAAGCCCTTCTCTTTAGGGCACAAACACCCCCCTCTTTATGCCCCAACCCTTCTTTTTTGGCCTCAAACTCCTCTTCCCTTTAAGTCCCAAATCCTTCTCTTTCGTGCCCAAACCATTCTTCTTATTAGGCCCCAAGCCCCTCTCTTTAGGGCCCAAGCCCCTCTCTTCAGGGCCCAAACCCCTCTCTTCAGGGCCCAAACCCCCCTCTTTAAGGACCATACCCTTCTCTTTAGGGAGCAAACACTTCTCTGCACACCAAAAAAAACTATTATTCAGGGCCCAAAACTCTTTTTTTAGGGCCAAACCCCTGTATTGAGAGCTCTAACTCCTCTCTTTTGGGTGAAAGCCCACCTCTTTAGGGCCCAAGCTGTCTTTATAGTGCAAAAGCCTCTCTTTAGGGCCCAAAGCCTCTCTTTAGGCCCCAAACCCTTCTTCTCCTTAGGGCCCAAAGCCTTCTTCTAGTCAGGGCCCAAACCTTTCTCTTTAGGGCCCAAGCCCTTCTCTTTAGGAAACAAAGCCCTCTCCTTAGACCCCAACCCTTCCTTTTTGGCCTCAAACTCTTCTTCCATTTATGCCCCAAACCGTTCTCTTTTGGGCCCAAGCCCTTCTCTGTTTTGGGATCAAACCCTTCTCTTTTGGGTCCACACCCCCACTTTAGGCCCCAAAACCTTATTCTCCTTAAGCCCCAAACCATTCTTCTCCTTAGGCCGCAAACCCCACTCTTTACGCCACAAGCCCTTCTCTTCAGGGCCTAAGGCCTGGTCTCTAGGCTCCAAGGCTGGATTGTTCAGAGGACGAGCACAGGGATGAGCCTGAACGCGACCTCTGCCAAGGATCGGAAATCCTCCTGCATGAAGTCGACCCAGACAGAACTGTGGGACGGCATGCAGCGCAGGTGCCTGATGCCCAACATCACCACCAAAGGTACGGGCACCCCCAGCACCACAGGAGGAGTGTTGGCAACCACATTTGGGGCTTTCCTTGGGCAAGACCCAGTGCCGGAGCCATCCCGGGGTGTCTCCGTTGGGGCTTTTCATCTGCCACCGAACCCCGGCTCTGGGGGTGCTGCTGGAGCTGTGGGACCACCAGACCCAGCGTGATCAGGTTTTCCTTTGCCTTCCAGAGCAAACAGATGTCTGCAATGCAGTAGCCACTTGCAGGGCGTCCGAATCCCCACTCTGGGCTCCTTTGATGTAATCCAGAAACGGATCCAAGCTAGGGACAAGGCAATGATTTTGCAGTGGCCAGTGTTTCACCTGGCCATGAACCTCATAAACACGCACCACCTCATGGATAGCAATGGCAGCCTGCCAGGTAAGGCACTGGATGAAACCTTGCTGGCTGCACAGCCAGGGCACAGCGGGCATCGTCTCTGGCTCAAAAGCCAAGCCCATGGAGCTAACTGAAAGCTGGGGAAATTCGGGGGATGGCTGCAACGAGCAGCACGTGGGGGAGATTTGTGAAGGGCCGCCGGGTGACTAACGCCATCCCTCCCGTGTGGTTTTCCAGCCCACAGGAAGCTGGAGCCCCTGAGACATGCTGAGGTGGTGGCGGCGGACGCCTGTGTGTCCTGGCAGAAAGCTGAGAGCTGCATCCGAAGCACCATGGCCCTCATCACCCAGTGCCTGTGAGAGGGGGAGAACGTCGCCCTCGTCCTGAGGGACCTGGGCATGCTCCTCATTGAAGGCACCAAGGTGGAAATGAAATATTACTATGACATCCTGGAGATGCTTTGTGGGAAGGAGGACCTTCAGGACCTTCAGGAAGGAGGCTCATGCCCTGCTGAGGGTGCTCCCAAGGCTCCAGCCTGCCCCAAAACTCTGCCCGCCAGCTGGGCACAGCCTTTTGTCCCCACATCTTGGTGGCTTCCCCAAAACTGAGCCCTGGGATGGGAAGTGGACACGGTGCGTGTGCAGGAGAATGGGGATCCGAGACCCCACTCACCCCCCTAGGACCGATGTCGGCAGCAGCAGCACCCCACTTCTGACTATGTCTGTCCTTTCCAGCCTCAGTGGGATTGCTCAACATGCCTTTCACTGCGCGCTCGAGTATCCCGAAATACAAGCTCCCACAGCTGAGGGAAACCACAGGAGAACAAGAAGAAATCCGGGATCAGGTGAGGCCGGAGGCTCACAGCCGGAGCTTTGATGTGTTTTCAGCCAGCTGCCAGCAATCCCGGGGCTGCCTCCTGCCAAAAAACAGCCTTTGGCCAGCCAAGACCAGGGCAAACTCACAGCCTGAAGTGAAACACCACGGATGGACCAAGCAGGGCCATCGACATCTCAGGGGGTCACAGGAGAAGAGCGAGGAGTGGACGCAGTCCTCCGTGCTGGTGGACTGCCAAAAACTCCAACAAAGACAACCTCCAAGAAGCTGTCTCTCCTTTTGAGAGCTCCAACTGTGAAGAAAGTCCCCACAATCATCATATCACCATGAACGAGCTCTGAGGAGAGTCTGCCCCAGAGACCCCACTATAACACCTCCCTGCTGCTGCCCACCCTGGATGGTACATCCAAGATGCTGGAACCCGAACCATCCAGAGCAAGGCACCTGGAACAGGAGAGACCCCTCTCACAATCTGAGATCCTGGAACTTTGGAAGCGTTACCTCAAGAAGTAAAACACAAAAACAATTGGGGTGCGTGTCCAAGTTTATTTCCAGCACTACATGGCACAGACATGTCACAAATGGACACAAAGGGAGAGGAGAAAACCTCATTGCTGCTTTTGGTAGCAGTTTCCAGGTCTAAGAAGAGATCAAAGGCTGTTGGAGGCGAGATGAGAAAGATTCAGGGCACAGCTGCAGGTATCTGCTGCGCAGCTGAAGCACACACAGGCAGGATGGAGCTCTGGGGCATCCAGCAGGAGCTGGTTCCCAACCCACAGCACTCGGGTCACTCTCCAGGTGTCCACATCCCCATGGAAAGATCCCAAAGCATCCTTTAAGGGTCCAACCCCGAAACTGCTTTTGAGAGCCCAGTGCACTGGTTTTAAGATCAAAGCGTCTGTTTTAATATCCAAAACCTCACGTTTGGATCCAGATCCTGCTTTTTATGGCCTAAAGACTAATTTTTAGATCAGTGTTATTTCCAGTATTCTATACCTCTGTTTGGGGTCCAAACCTTCCTTTAGAGGGCTTCCACCGTCACTTATAGAGCCTCATGCCTCCTATTTAGGTCCCAAACACTTCTTCCCTTCAGGGCCGAATCCCTTCTCTTCACAGCCCAAACCCTTTTTACAGGGAAAAAAAAAAAAAAAAAAAAAAATCCTTCAGGGCCCAAACCCTTCTCTTTAGGGCCCAAGGCTTTCTTCTCTGTCGGGCCCAAATCCCTCCTTTTTGGGCCCAAACCCCTCTCCTCAGGGACTAAGCCCCGATTTTTAGGGCCCAAGCTCTTCTTTTTCATGCCCAAGACCTTCTCTTTAGGCCCCAAGACCTTCTCTACAGGGCAAAATGAAAAAACTATTCTTCAGGGCCCAAATCCATCTCTTTATGACACAAACCGTTCTCTTTCGAGCAGAAACCCTCTCTTTAGGCCCCAAGCCCTTCTCTTCAGGGCCTGAAACTCTTCTTCCCCTTATGCCCCAAACCCTTCTCCTCTTCTGGCCAAAGCCCCTCCCTTCAGGGCCCAAACTCCTCCCTTCCGGGCCCAAGCCCTTCTTCTATTTAGACCCCAAGCCCTTCTCTTCAGGGCAAAAAAAAAAAAAACAAAACTATTCTTCAGGGCCCAAACCCCTCGCTTCCTGGCTCAAACCCTTCTTCTCTTTCGAGCCCAAGCCCCTCCCTTTAGTGCCCAAACCCCTCCTTTTAGGGCCCAAACCGCTCCCTTCAGGGCCCAAACCCCTCCCTTCCGGGCCCAAGCCCTTCTTCTATTTAGGCCCCAAGCCCTTCTCTTCAGGGCAAAAAAAAAAAAACAAAACTATTTTTCAGGGCCCAAACCCCTCCCTTCAGGCCGCAAGCCCTTCTCTTTAGAGCCAAAACCCTTCTGCTCCTTAGGCCCCAAAACCCTCTCTTTAGGGCCCGAACCCTTCTCTTCAGGGCCCAAACCCCTCTCTTTAGGACCGAACCCTTCTCTTCAGGCCCAAACCCCTCTCTTTAGGGCCCAGACTCTCTCTTTACGCCCCAAGCCCTTCTCTTCAGGGCCTAAGCCCTGGTCTCTAGGCTCCAAGGGTGGATTGTTCAGAGGACGAGCGCAGGGATGAGCCTGAACGCGACCTCTGCCAAGGATCGGAAATCCTCCTGCATGAAGTCGACCCGGGTAGAACTGTGGGATGGCATGCAGCACAGGTGCCTGATGCCCAACATCACCGCCAAAGGTACGGGCACCCCCAGCACCACAGGAGGAGTGTTGGCAACCACATTTGGGGCTTTCCTTGGGCGAGACCCAGTGCCGGAGCCATCCCGGGGTGTCTCCGTTGGGGCTTTTCATCTGCCACCGAACCCCGGCTCTGGGGGTGCTGCTGGAGGTGTGGGACCACCAGACCCAGCGTGACCAGGCACCAAACCCTGGGTCTAGGGGTGCTGCTGGAGGTGTGGGACCACCAGACACACTGTCACCAGGTTTTCCTTTGCTTTCCAGAGCAAACAGATGTCTGGAATACGGTGGCCAGCTACGTGCTGCAGCAGCTCCTGCAATACAAGGTGTGTCAGCGCCACGTCCAACTTCTCTGCTTGGAGAAGTGTGGAGTCCCCACGGCCTGGGGCCATGGACTGTAGTGACCCTTCCCCTCTCCAGAAAGCAGGGAACTCACCCCAAAAGTCCCCACCAAGGGGCTGACAGGCACCACGCAAGGGCGGTATCCCTTCTGGTAGGTGGTGTCGTGTCTCAGGGCCGATCCCAGTCATTGGAGGCCCCTGGGTCCCCTCAGGCTGCTTCTGCCTTGACTGCAGCAGAGCGTTTTCGGAAGGGCAAGGGGAGGGAAAGGACTGGAATGGGGCCACCTCCAGCTCTTCCTCCGGCCTGTCCTCACCCTTTGGCCCTTCCCTTCAACTAGCAGGGCATCCGAATCCCCACTCTGGGCTCCTTTGACATAATCCAAAAACAGATCCATTTCACATGGCCACAAACCTCATAAACACACACCACCACGTGGACAGTATCGGCAGTCTGCCAGGTAAGGTGCTGGGTTAAACATTGCTGGCTGCATGACCAGGGCACACGGGGCAACACCTCTGTGCTCAAAAGCCAAGCCAAGGAGCCAGCCCAAAGCAGTGGCAATCTGGGGGATGGCTGCAATGAGCAGCACGTGGGGGAGATGTGTGAAGGGCCACCAGGTGACTAACGCCATCCCTCCCGTGTGGTTTTCCAGCGACAAGAAGCTGGAGCCCCTGAGACGTGCCGAGGTGGCAGCGGACGCCTGCGTGTCCTGGCAGAAAGCTGAGAGCTGCATCCGAGGCACCATGGCCTGCATGGACCTCCCAGTGCCTGCGGGAGGGGGAGAACGTCGCCCTCGTCCTGAGGGACCTGGGCGTGCTCCTCATAGAAGGCACCAGGGTGGAGATGAAATTCTACTACGACGTCCTGGAGATGCTGTGTGGGAAGGAGGACCTTCAGGACCTTCAGGAAGGAGGCTCATGCCCTGCTGAGGGTGCTCCCAAGGCTCCAGCCTGCTGCAAAACTCTGCCCGCCAGCTGGGCACAGCCTTTTGTCCCCGCATCTCGGTTGCTTCCCTAGAACTTAGCCCTGGGATGGGAAGTGGACACGGTGCCTCTGCATGGGGAGGGCAGGAGGATGGGGATCCGAGACCCCACGCACCCCCCTAGGACCCATGTCGGCGGCAGCAGCAGCACCCCACTTCCGACCATGTCCGTCCTTTCCAGCCTCAGTGGGATTGCTCGACCTGCCTTTCAATGTGTGCTCGAGTATCCCGAAATATGAGATCCCACGGCTGAAGGAAACAAAAGCACAAGAGAACAAGAAGAAATCCGGGATCAGGTGAAGCCGGACACTCACAGCCGTAGCTGTAGACGGATCTTTTCTTCCCAGCAGGGAGCCCCTCGCCCAGCCCCAAACACTCCGGGCTGGGGCCGCCCCACAGTGCTGAAGGCAGCACCCAGAGGGGTGGATGGGGCCGGTGGTGTGCAAGCAGGCACACGTCTTGACGGTGCAGGATGCGGCCCCAGCACCATCGTGTGCTCATGCAGTCTTTTTTGATTTGTTTTCAGCCAGCTGCCAGCAATCCCGGGGCTGCCTCCTGCCAAACCCCAGCCTTTGGCCAGGGCAAACTCACAGCCAGAAGTGGAACACCAGGGATGGACCAAGCACGGGCAGGAACACCTCCGGAGGTCACGGGAGAAAAACGAGGAGTGGACGCTGTACTCTGTGGCGGTGGACTGCCAAAAACTCCAACAAAGACAACCTCCAAGAAGCTGTCTCTCCCTTTGAGACCTCCAACGGTGAAGAAACTCCCTACAATCGTCGTATCATCACCAACATGTTCTGAGGAGAGCCTGCCCCAGAGGCCTCGCTATAACACCTCCCTGCTGCTGCCCACCCTGGACGGTACATCCAAGACGCTGGAACCTGAACCGTCCAGAGCAAGGCGCCCATGAGAGGAGAGACCCCCCCCACAATCTGAGCTCTTGGAACTATGGAAGCGTTATCTCAAAAAGTAAATCCCCAAAACGATTGGGGTGTGTGTCCAAGTTTATTTCCAGCAGTACACGGCACAGACATGTCACAAATGGACACGAAGGGAGAGGGGAAAACCTCATTGCTGCTTTTGGTAGCAGTTTCCGGGTCTGAGCACAGATCGAAGGCTGTTGGAGGTGAGATGAGAAAGATTCAGGGCACAGCTGCAGGTATCTGCTGCGCAGCTGAAGCATACTCAGGCAAGATGGAGCTCTGGGGCATCCAGCAGGAGCTGGTTCCCAACCCACGGCTCTCAGGTCACTCTTCAGGTGCCCAAGTCCATGCTGATATGCCAGGAAGCAGAAAGAGAGAGGCCAGAGGCCGTGGGACATGCTGCCCTCTCTCCACTGACAAGGGACATGACAAGGCAGTGCTTATAAACAAGGATTTGCATCCGGCTGACTTGGGGCAGGCGGCTGCAGATGCCGAAGGGGCAGGAATGGGACTTGTGCCGTGCAGTTTGTTATTTATTTCACCCGGGGAGGGATAGTTAATTAGGGTTAATTTTTGTCACAGCGGCCCTTGTGGTGCCATTCTGGATTTGTGCCCGGAGCAGTGCTGATGGCACACGGCTGCTTTGGCTGCTCTGAGCAGCGGTCTCATGGCACTCACCTAAAGCACCAGTTTTAATGCCCCAAGCCCCTTTTGAGGGCCCAAAGCCTTCGTTTTGGAACCCAAAGCCATATTTGAGATTCCACAACCCCATGGTAAGAGCCCAAAGCTTCCTTTATCGGTCCAAACCCCAAACTGCTTTCAAGAGTCCAGTGCATCAGTTTAAAGATCAAAGCGTCGGTTTTACTATCAAAAACACAAGTTAGGATCCAGATCCAGCTTGTTATGGCCCAAACACTAATTTTTTAGATCATGGTTATTTCCAGTCTGCTATACCTCAGTTTGGGGTCCAAAACATCCTTGTAAGGGCTCCCACCCTCAGTTTTAGAGCCTCATGCCTCCTATTTAGGGCCCAAACCCTTCTCATTAGGGCCCAAACCCTTCTCTTCAGGGCAAAAAAAAAAAAACAAATTCTTCAGGGCACAAAAATCTTTCCTGAGGGCTCAAACCCTTTCTTGACGGCCCAAACCCATCTCTTCAGGGCAAAAGCCCTTCTTCTCTTTAGGGCCCAAGCCTTTCTTCTCTTTAGGGCCCAAAGCCTTATCTTCAGAAAAAAATAAAAATAAAATAAAATTCTTCAGGGCACAAAACCGTTTTGAGGGCTCAAACCCTTCTCTCTAAGGCCCAAACCCTTCTCATTAGGACCCAATACCTTCTTCACTTAATGGCCCAAACCCCTCTCTTCAGGGCCCAAGCCCTTCTCTTTCGGTCCAAGACCGTCTCTTTAGGGCCCAAACCCCTGTACTGAGAGGTCTAACCCTTCTCTTTCAGGCCCAAACCCTTCTCTTTAGCGTACAAACAGTTCTCTTTAGGGCCCAAGCCCTCTTTATGGCCCAAAAGCCTCTCTTGAGGGCTTAAAGCCTCTCTTTAGGCCCCAAACCCTTCTTCTCCTTAGGGCCCTAATCATTCTTCTATTCAGGTCACAAAGCCTTCTCTTTAGGGACCAAACCCCTCTCTTTAGACCCCAACCCTTCCTTTTTGGCCTCAACCTGTTCTTCCGTTTATGCCCCAAACCGTTCTCTTTCGGGCTCAAACCCTTCTCTTAAGGGCCTAAGCCCCTCTCTTTCGGGCCCAAGTCCTTCTCTGTAGAGCACAACCACCCCGCTCTATAGGCCCCAACCCTTCTTTTTTGGCCTCAAACTCTTCTTCCATTTAGGCCCAAAACCTTCACTTTCGGGCCCAAACCCTTCTTCTTTTTAGGCCCCAAAGACTTCTCTTTAGGGCCCAAACCCCTCTCTTTAGGGACCAAACCCTGCTCTTTGAGACCCAAACCCTGCTCTTTGGGCCCCAAATCCTCCTTAAGGCCCAAAACCCTCTCTTTAGGGCCCAAACCCATCTGTCTGGGACCCAAAGCCCTCTCTTTAGACCCAAACTGCTTTTGAGAGCCCAGTGCACTGGTTTTAAGATCAAAGCGTCTATTTTACTATCCAAAACCTCAAGTTAGGATCCAGATCCTGCTTTTTATGGCCCAAATACTAATTTTTTAGATCAGTGTTATTTCCAGCATCCTATACCTCATTTTGGGGTCCAAAACATCCTTGTAAGGGCTTCCACCATCAGTTTTAGAGCCTCATGCCTCCTATTTAGGGCCCAAACCCTTACCTTTTGGGCCCAAATCCTTCTCTTTAGAGCCTGAACCCTTCCCTACAGTGTCAAAATCCTTCTGTTACGGGCAAAAAAAAAAAAAAAAAAAAAAAAAAAAAAAAAATTCTTCAGGGCACAAAACCCTTACTTGAGGGCTCAAACCCTTCTCTTTAAGGCCCGAACTCATCTTTTCAGGGCCCAAGCCCTTCTTCTCTTCAGGGCCCACGCCCTTCTTCTCTTTCAGGCCCAACCCCTTCTCTTTAAGACCCAAACCCTTCTCTTCAGAAAAAAAAAAAATTCAGGGCACAAAACCCTTTTTGATGGCTCAATCCTGTCTCTCTAAGGCCCAAACCCTTCTCTTTAGGACCCAATACCTTCTTTACTTTATGGCCCAAACCCCTCTCTTCAGGGCCCAAACCCCTCTCTTTAGGGCCCAGCCCTTCTCTTTCGGTCTGAACTGTTCTCTTCAGGGCAAAAAATAAAAATAAAAAAACTATTATTCAGGGCCCTAAACCCTCTCTTTATGACCCAGGCCCTTCTCTTTAGGACCCAATACCTTCTTTACTTTATGGCCCAAACCCCTCTCTTCAGGGCCCAAACCCCTCTCTTTAGGGCCCAGCCCTTCTCTTTCGGTCTGAACTGTTCTCTTCAGGGCAAAAAATAAAAATAAAAAAACTATTATTCAGGGCCCTAAACCCTCTCTTTATGACCCAGGCCCTTCCCTTTAGGGCCCAGGCCGTTCTCTTTAGGACCCAAGCCGTCTTTAGGGCCCAAAGCCTCTCTTTAGGCCTCAAACCCTTCTTCTCCATAGGGCCCAAATCCTTCTTCTATTCAGGGCAAAAAATCTTTTCTTTAGGGCCCAAAGCCTCTCCTTAGGCCCCAAACCCTTCCTCTCCTTAGGCCCCAAACCCTCTGTTTCGGGCCCAAACCCTTCTCTGAAGAGCCTAAGCCCCTCTATTTTGGGCCCTAGCCCTTCTCTTTAGGGCACAACCACCCCCCTCTTTAGGCCCCAACTCTCCTTTTTTAGTCTCAAACTCTTCTTCCCTTTAGGTCCCAAGCCATTCTTCTTTTATGAACCCAAACCCCTCCCTTCATGGCGCAAGCCCTTCTCTTTAGAGCTCAAACCCTTCTGCTCCTTATGCCCCAAAACCCTCTCTTTAGGGCCCAAAACTTTCTCTTCAGGCCCCAAACCCCTCTCTTTAGGGCCCAGACCCCTCTCTTTAGGCCTCAAGCCCTTCTCTTCAGGGCCCAAACCCTTCTCGTTCAGGACCAAACCCCTCTCTTTAGGGCCCAGACCCCTCTCTTTACGCCCCAAACCTTCTCTTCAGGGCCTAAGCCCTGGTCTCTAGGCTCCAAGGGTGGATTGTTCAGAGGACGAGCGCAGGGATGAGCCTGAACGCGACCTCTGCCAAGGAGAGGAAATCCTCCTGCATGAAGCCGACCCGGGTAGAACTGTGGGACGGCATGCAGCACAGGTGCCTGATGCCCAACATCACTGCCAAAGGTACGGGCACCCCCAGCACCACAGGAGGAGTGTTGGCAACCACATTTGGGGCTTTCCTTGGGCGAGACCCAGTGCCGGAGCCATCCCGGGGTGTCTCCGTTGGGGCTTTTCATCTGCCACCGAACCCCGGCTCTGGGGGTGCTGCTGGAGCTGTTCGACTGTAATATACCATAAATGTTTGTTCATTGTCTTTTGTGTTAGAAAAACAAGGAGTTCTGTTTGAGGAGCGGGAGTTGCGAAAGCCCCCTGCTGAAGTAAGGAGCTGTGTAATGCTTGGCTAGACACTATGAAAATTCTTTTGCTTAATGTAACAGAAAGAGAACCCCCTCCCCTTCTCTCCTTCTGCATCTCAGTTGCCTCTTTTGTTCAAAGACACTGTTGCAAAGCTCAGGTAACCATCTCCTGGTAAGTTGCTAAACTAGTGTATCTACATCCTGCCTTCCTGTCTCACGCTGGGCCAACATGACCAAACAAAAAAAGAAGTTGGACCACAACGCCGAGGAAGACTACGGCCTTCATCTTCACGACCACCAGAGGGACAGAGACGAACCCCTGGGAACTGTGCGCGCAGTCGCAGAATACACCAGGATGTGCTGCGTAATCCTGGAATTACCAAGATAGAAAAAGGGACCCTGGTGGGGGTGAGGTGCGCGCTGTTGGTGGAGCCGAGACTCCCCGGCCGCCCAGCACTGTTTTGCTTGCTTTTGGCTTACTCAAAAAATTCCTTTCTATGATTAATACTATGCTTTCTGAAAATTAACTAAGAGGGCAATTTATAACAGGACCACCAGACCCAGCGTGACCAGGCACCAAACCCCGGGTCTGGGGGTGCTGCTGAAGGTGTGGGACCACCAGACCCACTGTCACCAGGTTTTCCTTTGCTTTCCAGAGCAAACAGATGTCTGGAATACGGTGGCCAGCTACGTGCTGCAGCAGCTCCTGCAATGCAAGGTGGGTCGGCGCCGCGTGCAACTTCTTTGCTTGGAGAAGTGTGAAGTCCCCACGGCCTGGGGCCATGGACTGTAGTGACCCTTGCCCTCCCCAGAAAGCAGGGAACTCACCCCAAAAGTCCCCACCAAGGGGCTGACAGGCGCCACGCAAGGGCGGTATCCCTTCTGGTAGGTGGTGTCGTGTCTCAGGGCCGATCCCAGTCATTGGAGGCCCCTGGGTCCCCTCAGGCTGCTTCTGCCTTGACTGCAGCAGAGCGTTTTCGGAAATGCAAGGGGAGGGAAAGGACTGGAATGGGGCCACCTCCAGCTCTTCCTCCGGCCTGTCCTCACCCTTTGGCCCTTCCCTTCCACTCACAGGGCATCCGAATCCCCACTCTGGGCTCCTTTGACATAATCCAAAAACAGATCCAAGCTGGGGACAAGGCGATGATTTTGCCATGGCCAGTGTTTCACCTGGCCACAAACCTCATAAACACGCACCACCTCGTGGACAGCAACGGCAGCCTGCCAGGTAAGGCGGTGGAAGAAACTTGCTGGCTGTCCCAGAAGGCACCCAGACCTCCAGCTGCTCCTTTCCTCGGATGAGGGACTCGGCTGTCCCCAAGAGGGACCTAGATGACCTCCAAAAGGGACCCTGGACCCCAGCTGTCCCTAAAAGGGGCTTCTGTGTCCCCAAAAGGGACCTGGATGACACCAAAAAGGGACCCTGACACCCCGCTGTCCGCAAAAGAGACCTGGATGACCTCCAAAAGGGACCCTGGACCCCAGCTGTCCCTAAAAGGGGCTTCTGTGTCCCCAAAAGGGACCTGGATGACCTGGGCATGCTCCTCATCGAAGGCACCGAGGTGGAAATGAAATTTTACTATGATATCCTGGAGATGCTGTGTGGGAAGGAGGACCTTCAGGACCTTCAGGAAGGAGGCTCATGCCCTGCTGAGGGTGCTCCCAAGGCTCCAGCCTGCCCCAAAACTCTGCCCGCCAGCTGGGCACAGCCTTTTGTCCCCGCATCTCGGTTGCTTCCCCAGAACTTAGCCCTGGGATGGGAAGTGGACACGGTGACTGTGCGTGGGGAGGGCAGGAATATGGGGATCCTAGACCCTGCGCACCCCCCTGGGACCGATGTTGGCAGCAGCACCAAACCCCAGCCTTTGGCCAGGGCAAACTCACAGCCAGAAGTGGAACACCAGGGATGGACCAAGCGTGGGCAGGAACACCTCAGGGGGTCACGGGAGTAAAACGAGGAGTGGACACTGTACTCTGTGGCGGTGGACTGCCAAAAACTCCAACAAAGACAACCTCCAAGAAGCTGTCTCTCCCTTTGAGACCTCCAACTGTGAAGAAAGTCCCCACAATCATAATATCATCATGAACGAGCTCTGAGGAGAGTCTGCCCCAGAGACCCCACTATAACACCTCCCTGCTGCTGCCCACCCTGGACGGTACATCTGAGACGCAGGAACCCGAATCATCCAGAGCAAGGCGCCCAGGACAGCAGAGACCCCATACAGAATCTGAGATTTTGGAACTTCGAAAGCATCACCTCAAAAAGTTAAACCCAAAAATGATTGGGGTATGTGTCCCTGTTGGGAACTGTCTCCTCATAGGCAGGCAGAGTTTGGGGGGCAGTGGGGGCTGTTGGGGGACCCCATGGTTCTGGTCAGCACTTGGATCACTCTCCAGGTACCATGGCACTCGGACATGACAAGGCAGTGCTTATAAACAAGGATTTGCATCCGGCTGACTTGGGGCAGGCGGCTGCAGATACCGAAGGGGCAGGAATGGGACTTGTGCCGTGCAGTTTATTTATTTCACCCCAAGAGGCATAATTAAATAGGGATAATTTTTGTCACAGTGGCCCTGGTGGGCCCCAAAGCCCCTTTTGAGGGCCCAAAGCCTTCGTTTTGGAAACCAAAGCCACATTTGAGTGTCCACAACCCCACTGTAAGAGACCAAAGCTTCCTTTAAAGGTCCAAACCTCCAAACTGCTTTTGAGAGCCCAGTGCACTGGTTTTAAGATCAAAGTGTCTGCTTTAATATCCAAAACCTCAAGTTAGGATCCAGATCCAGCTCTTTATGGCCTAAAGACTAATTTTTTAGATCAAGGTTATTTCCAGTCTCCTATACCTCATTTTGGGGTCCAAAACTTCCTTCAGAGGGTTTCCACCGTCACTTTTAGAGCCTCATGCCTCCTATTTAGGGCCCAAACACTTCTTCCCTTTTGGGCCCAAATCCTTCTCTTTAGAGCCTGAACCCTTCCCTACAGTGTCAAAACCCTTCTATTACGGGCAAAAAAAAAAAAAAAAAAAAAAAAAATCTTTGGGGCACAAAACCCTTTCTTAAGGGCTCAAACCCTTCTCTTTAAGGCCCAAACTCATCTTTTCAGGGCCCAAGCCCTTCTTCTCTTCAGGGCCCACGCCCTTCTTCTCTTTCAGGCCCAACCCCTTCTCTTTAAGGCCCAAACCCTTCTCTTCAGAAAAAAAAAAAAAAAAATCAGGGCACAAAACCCTTTTTGAGGGCTCAATCCTGTCTCTCTAAGGCCCAAACCCTTCTCTTTAGGACCCAATACCTTCTTTACTTTATGGCCCAAACCCCTCTCTTCAGGGCCCAAACCCCTCTCTTTAGGGCCCAGCCCTTCTCTTTCGGTCTGAACTGTTCTCTTCAGCGCAAAAAATAAAAATAAAAAAACTATTATTCAGGGCCCTAAGACCTCTCTTTAGGACCCAGGCCCTTCCCTTTAGGGCCCAGGCCGTTGTCTTTAGGACCCAAGCCGTCTTTAGGGCCCAAAGCCTCTCTTTAGGCCTCAAACCCTTCTTCTCCTTAGGGCCCAAATCCTTCTTCTATTCAGGGCAAAAAGCCTTCTCTTTAGGGCCCAAATCCTTCTTCTATTCAGGGCAAAAAGCCTTCTCTTTAGGGCCCAAAGCCTCTCCTTAGGCCCCAAACCCTTCCTCTCCTTAGGCCCCAAACCCTCTGTTTCGGGCCCAAACCCTTCTCTGAAGGGCCTAAGCCCCTCTATTTTGGGCCCTAGCCCTTCTCTTTAGGGCACAACCACCCCCCTCTTTAGGCCCCAACTCTCCTTTTTTAGTCTCAAACTCTTCTTCCCTTTAGGTCCCAAGCCATTCTTCTTTTATGAACCCAAACCCCTCCCTTCATGGCGCAAGCCCTTCTCTTTAGAGCTCAAACCCTTCTGCTCCTTATGCCCCAAAACCCTCTCTTTAGGGCCCAAAACTTTCTCTTCAGGCCCCAAACCCCTCTCTTTAGGGCCCAGACCCCTCTCTTTAGGCCTCAAGCCCTTCTCTTCAGGGCCCAAACCCTTCTCGTTCAGGACCAAACCCCTCTCTTTAGGGCCCAGACCCCTCTCTTTACGCCCCAAACCTTCTCTTCAGGGCCTAAGCCCTGGTCTCTAGGCTCCAAGGGTGGATTGTTCAGAGGACGAGCGCAGGGATGAGCCTGAACGCGACCTCTGCCAAGGAGAGGAAATCCTCCTGCATGAAGCCGACCCGGGTAGAACTGTGGGACGGCATGCAGCACAGGTGCCTGATGCCCAACATCACTGCCAAAGGTACGGGCACCCCCAGCACCACAGGAGGAGTGTTGGCAACCACATTTGGGGCTTTCCTTGGGCGAGACCCAGTGCCGGAGCCATCCCGGGGTGTCTCCGTTGGGGCTTTTCATCTGCCACCGAACCCCGGCTCTGGGGGTGCTGCTGGAGCTGTTCGACTGTAATATACCATAAATGTTTGTTCATTGTCTTTTGTGTTAGAAAAACAAGGAGTTCTGTTTGAGGAGCGGGAGTTGCGAAAGCCCCCTGCTGAAGTAAGGAGCTGTGTAATGCTTGGCTAGACACTATGAAAATTCTTTTGCTTAATGTAACAGAAAGAGAACCCCCTCCCCTTCTCTCCTTCTGCATCTCAGTTGCCTCTTTTGTTCAAAGACACTGTTGCAAAGCTCAGGTAACCATCTCCTGGTAAGTTGCTAAACTAGTGTATCTACATCCTGCCTTCCTGTCTCACGCTGGGCCAACATGACCAAACAAAAAAAGAAGTTGGACCACAACGCCGAGGAAGACTACGGCCTTCATCTTCACGACCACCAGAGGGACAGAGACGAACCCCTGGGAACTGTGTGCGCAGTCGCAGAATACACCAGGATGTGCTGCGTAATCCTGGAATTACCAAGATAGAAAAAGGGACCCTGGTGGGGGTGAGGTGCGCGCTGTTGGTGGAGCCGAGACTCCCCGGCCGCCCAGCGCTATTTTGCTTGCTTTTGGCTTACTCAAAAAATTCCTTTCTATGATTAATACTATGCTTTCTGAAAATTAACTAAGAGGGCAATTTATAACAGGACCACCAGACCCAGCGTGACCAGGCACCAAACCCCGGGTCTGGGGGTGCTGCTGAAGGTGTGGGACCACCAGACCCACTGTCACCAGGTTTTCCTTTGCTTTCCAGAGCAAACAGATGTCTGGAATACGGTGGCCAGCTACGTGCTGCAGCAGCTCCTGCAATGCAAGGTGGGTCGGCGCCGCGTGCAACTTCTTTGCTTGGAGAAGTGTGAAGTCCCCACGGCCTGGGGCCATGGACTGTAGTGACCCTTGCCCTCCCCAGAAAGCAGGGAACTCACCCCAAAAGTCCCCACCAAGGGGCTGACAGGCGCCACGCAAGGGCGGTATCCCTTCTGGTAGGTGGTGTCGTGTCTCAGGGCCGATCCCAGTCATTGGAGGCCCCTGGGTCCCCTCAGGCTGCTTCTGCCTTGACTGCAGCAGAGCGTTTTCGGAAATGCAAGGGGAGGGAAAGGACTGGAATGGGGCCACCTCCAGCTCTTCCTCCGGCCTGTCCTCACCCTTTGGCCCTTCCCTTCCACTCACAGGGCATCCGAATCCCCACTCTGGGCTCCTTTGACATAATCCAAAAACAGATCCAAGCTGGGGACAAGGCGATGATTTTGCCATGGCCAGTGTTTCACCTGGCCACAAACCTCATAAACACGCACCACCTCGTGGACAGCAACGGCAGCCTGCCAGGTAAGGCGGTGGAAGAAACTTGCTGGCTGTCCCAGAAGGCACCCAGACCTCCAGCTGCTCCTTTCCTCGGATGAGGGACTCGGCTGTCCCCAAGAGGGACCTAGATGACCTCCAAAAGGGACCCTGGACCCCAGCTGTCCCTAAAAGGGGCTTCTGTGTCCCCAAAAGGGACCTGGATGACACCAAAAAGGGACCCTGACACCCCGCTGTCCGCAAAAGAGACCTGGATGACCTCCAAAAGGGACCCTGGACCCCAGCTGTCCCTAAAAGGGGCTTCTGTGTCCCCAAAAGGGACCTGGATGACCTGGGCATGCTCCTCATCGAAGGCACCGAGGTGGAAATGAAATTTTACTATGATATCCTGGAGATGCTGTGTGGGAAGGAGGACCTTCAGGACCTTCAGGAAGGAGGCTCATGCCCTGCTGAGGGTGCTCCCAAGGCTCCAGCCTGCCCCAAAACTCTGCCCGCCAGCTGGGCACAGCCTTTTGTCCCCGCATCTCGGTTGCTTCCCCAGAACTTAGCCCTGGGATGGGAAGTGGACACGGTGACTGTGCGTGGGGAGGGCAGGAATATGGGGATCCTAGACCCTGCGCACCCCCCTGGGACCGATGTTGGCAGCAGCACCAAACCCCAGCCTTTGGCCAGGGCAAACTCACAGCCAGAAGTGGAACACCAGGGATGGACCAAGCGTGGGCAGGAACACCTCAGGGGGTCACGGGAGTAAAACGAGGAGTGGACACTGTACTCTGTGGCGGTGGACTGCCAAAAACTCCAACAAAGACAACCTCCAAGAAGCTGTCTCTCCCTTTGAGACCTCCAACTGTGAAGAAAGTCCCCACAATCATAATATCATCATGAACGAGCTCTGAGGAGAGTCTGCCCCAGAGACCCCACTATAACACCTCCCTGCTGCTGCCCACCCTGGACGGTACATCTGAGACGCAGGAACCCGAATCATCCAGAGCAAGGCGCCCAGGACAGCAGAGACCCCATACAGAATCTGAGATTTTGGAACTTCGAAAGCATCACCTCAAAAAGTTAAACCCAAAAATGATTGGGGTATGTGTCCCTGTTGGGAACTGTCTCCTCATAGGCAGGCAGAGTTTGGGGGGCAGTGGGGGCTGTTGGGGGACCCCATGGTTCTGGTCAGCACTTGGATCACTCTCCAGGTACCATGGCACTCGGACATGACAAGGCAGTGCTTATAAACAAGGATTTGCATCCGGCTGACTTGGGGCAGGCGGCTGCAGATACCGAAGGGGCAGGAATGGGACTTGTGCCGTGCAGTTTATTTATTTCACCCCAAGAGGCATAATTAAATAGGGATAATTTTTGTCACAGTGGCCCTGGTGGGCCCCAAAGCCCCTTTTGAGGGCCCAAAGCCTTCGTTTTGGAAACCAAAGCCACATTTGAGTGTCCACAACCCCACTGTAAGAGACCAAAGCTTCCTTTAAAGGTCCAAACCTCCAAACTGCTTTTGAGAGCCCAGTGCACTGGTTTTAAGATCAAAGTGTCTGCTTTAATATCCAAAACCTCAAGTTAGGATCCAGATCCAGCTCTTTATGGCCTAAAGACTAATTTTTTAGATCAAGGTTATTTCCAGTCTCCTATACCTCATTTTGGGGTCCAAAACTTCCTTCAGAGGGTTTCCACCGTCACTTTTAGAGCCTCATGCCTCCTATTTAGGGCCCAAACCCTTCCCTTTTGGGCCCAAATCCTTCTCTTTAGAGCCTGAACCCTTCCCTACAGTGTCAAAACCCTTCTATTACGGGCAAAAAAAAAAAAAAAAAAAAAAAAAAAATCTTTGGGGCACAAAACCCTTTCTTAAGGGCTCAAACCCTTCTCTTTAAGGCCCAAACTCATCTTTTCAGGGCCCAAGCCCTTCTTCTCTTCAGGGCCCACGCCCTTCTTCTCTTTCAGGCCCAACCCCTTCTCTTTAAGGCCCAAACCCTTCTCTTCAGAAAAAAAAAAAAAAAAATCAGGGCACAAAACCCTTTTTGAGGGCTCAATCCTGTCTCTCTAAGGCCCAAACCCTTCTCTTTAGGACCCAATACCTTCTTTACTTTATGGCCCAAACCCCTCTCTTCAGGGCCCAAACCCCTCTCTTTAGGGCCCAGCCCTTCTCTTTCGGTCTGAACTGTTCTCTTCAGCGCAAAAAATAAAAATAAAAAAACTATTATTCAGGGCCCTAAGACCTCTCTTTAGGACCCAGGCCCTTCCCTTTAGGGCCCAGGCCGTTGTCTTTAGGACCCAAGCCGTCTTTAGGGCCCAAAGCCTCTCTTTAGGCCTCAAACCCTTCTTCTCCTTAGGGCCCAAATCCTTCTTCTATTCAGGGCAAAAAGCCTTCTCTTTAGGGCCCAAAGCCTCTCCTTAGGCCCCAAACCCTTCCTCTCCTTAGGCCCCAAACCCTCTGTTTCGGGCCCAAACCCTTCTCTGAAGGGCCTAAGCCCCTCTATTTTGGGCCCTAGCCCTTCTCTTTAGGGCACAACCACCCCCCTCTTTAGGCCCCAACTCTCCTTTTTTAGTCTCAAACTCTTCTTCCCTTTAGGTCCCAAGCCATTCTTCTTTTATGAACCCAAACCCCTCCCTTCATGGCGCAAGCCCTTCTCTTTAGAGCTCAAACCCTTCTGCTCCTTATGCCCCAAAACCCTCTCTTTAGGGCCCAAAACTTTCTCTTCAGGCCCCAAACCCCTCTCTTTAGGGCCCAGACCCCTCTCTTTAGGCCTCAAGCCCTTCTCTTCAGGGCCCAAACCCTTCTCGTTCAGGACCAAACCCCTCTCTTTAGGGCCCAGACCCCTCTCTTTACGCCCCAAACCTTCTCTTCAGGGCCTAAGCCCTGGTCTCTAGGCTCCAAGGGTGGATTGTTCAGAGGACGAGCGCAGGGATGAGCCTGAACGCGACCTCTGCCAAGGAGAGGAAATCCTCCTGCATGAAGCCGACCCGGGTAGAACTGTGGGACGGCATGCAGCACAGGTGCCTGATGCCCAACATCACTGCCAAAGGTACGGGCACCCCCAGCACCACAGGAGGAGTGTTGGCAACCACATTTGGGGCTTTCCTTGGGCGAGACCCAGTGCCGGAGCCATCCCGGGGTGTCTCCGTTGGGGCTTTTCATCTGCCACCGAACCCCGGCTCTGGGGGTGCTGCTGGAGCTGTTCGACTGTAATATACCATAAATGTTTGTTCATTGTCTTTTGTGTTAGAAAAACAAGGAGTTCTGTTTGAGGAGCGGGAGTTGCGAAAGCCCCCTGCTGAAGTAAGGAGCTGTGTAATGCTTGGCTAGACACTATGAAAATTCTTTTGCTTAATGTAACAGAAAGAGAACCCCCTCCCCTTCTCTCCTTCTGCATCTCAGTTGCCTCTTTTGTTCAAAGACACTGTTGCAAAGCTCAGGTAACCATCTCCTGGTAAGTTGCTAAACTAGTGTATCTACATCCTGCCTTCCTGTCTCACGCTGGGCCAACATGACCAAACAAAAAAAGAAGTTGGACCACAACGCCGAGGAAGACTACGGCCTTCATCTTCACGACCACCAGAGGGACAGAGACGAACCCCTGGGAACTGTGCGCGCAGTCGCAGAATACACCAGGATGTGCTGCGTAATCCTGGAATTACCAAGATAGAAAAAGGGACCCTGGTGGGGGTGAGGTGCGCGCTGTTGGTGGAGCCGAGACTCCCCGGCCGCCCAGCACTGTTTTGCTTGCTTTTGGCTTACTCAAAAAATTCCTTTCTATGATTAATACTATGCTTTCTGAAAATTAACTAAGAGGGCAATTTATAACAGGACCACCAGACCCAGCGTGACCAGGCACCAAACCCCGGGTCTGGGGGTGCTGCTGAAGGTGTGGGACCACCAGACCCACTGTCACCAGGTTTTCCTTTGCTTTCCAGAGCAAACAGATGTCTGGAATACGGTGGCCAGCTACGTGCTGCAGCAGCTCCTGCAATGCAAGGTGGGTCGGCGCCGCGTGCAACTTCTTTGCTTGGAGAAGTGTGAAGTCCCCACGGCCTGGGGCCATGGACTGTAGTGACCCTTGCCCTCCCCAGAAAGCAGGGAACTCACCCCAAAAGTCCCCACCAAGGGGCTGACAGGCGCCACGCAAGGGCGGTATCCCTTCTGGTAGGTGGTGTCGTGTCTCAGGGCCGATCCCAGTCATTGGAGGCCCCTGGGTCCCCTCAGGCTGCTTCTGCCTTGACTGCAGCAGAGCGTTTTCGGAAATGCAAGGGGAGGGAAAGGACTGGAATGGGGCCACCTCCAGCTCTTCCTCCGGCCTGTCCTCACCCTTTGGCCCTTCCCTTCCACTCACAGGGCATCCGAATCCCCACTCTGGGCTCCTTTGACATAATCCAAAAACAGATCCAAGCTGGGGACAAGGCGATGATTTTGCCATGGCCAGTGTTTCACCTGGCCACAAACCTCATAAACACGCACCACCTCGTGGACAGCAACGGCAGCCTGCCAGGTAAGGCGGTGGAAGAAACTTGCTGGCTGTCCCAGAAGGCACCCAGACCTCCAGCTGCTCCTTTCCTCGGATGAGGGACTCGGCTGTCCCCAAGAGGGACCTAGATGACCTCCAAAAGGGACCCTGGACCCCAGCTGTCCCTAAAAGGGGCTTCTGTGTCCCCAAAAGGGACCTGGATGACACCAAAAAGGGACCCTGACACCCCGCTGTCCGCAAAAGAGACCTGGATGACCTCCAAAAGGGACCCTGGACCCCAGCTGTCCCTAAAAGGGGCTTCTGTGTCCCCAAAAGGGACCTGGATGACCTGGGCATGCTCCTCATCGAAGGCACCGAGGTGGAAATGAAATTTTACTATGATATCCTGGAGATGCTGTGTGGGAAGGAGGACCTTCAGGACCTTCAGGAAGGAGGCTCATGCCCTGCTGAGGGTGCTCCCAAGGCTCCAGCCTGCCCCAAAACTCTGCCCGCCAGCTGGGCACAGCCTTTTGTCCCCGCATCTCGGTTGCTTCCCCAGAACTTAGCCCTGGGATGGGAAGTGGACACGGTGACTGTGCGTGGGGAGGGCAGGAATATGGGGATCCTAGACCCTGCGCACCCCCCTGGGACCGATGTTGGCAGCAGCACCAAACCCCAGCCTTTGGCCAGGGCAAACTCACAGCCAGAAGTGGAACACCAGGGATGGACCAAGCGTGGGCAGGAACACCTCAGGGGGTCACGGGAGTAAAACGAGGAGTGGACACTGTACTCTGTGGCGGTGGACTGCCAAAAACTCCAACAAAGACAACCTCCAAGAAGCTGTCTCTCCCTTTGAGACCTCCAACTGTGAAGAAAGTCCCCACAATCATAATATCATCATGAACGAGCTCTGAGGAGAGTCTGCCCCAGAGACCCCACTATAACACCTCCCTGCTGCTGCCCACCCTGGACGGTACATCTGAGACGCAGGAACCCGAATCATCCAGAGCAAGGCGCCCAGGACAGCAGAGACCCCATACAGAATCTGAGATTTTGGAACTTCGAAAGCATCACCTCAAAAAGTTAAACCCAAAAATGATTGGGGTATGTGTCCCTGTTGGGAACTGTCTCCTCATAGGCAGGCAGAGTTTGGGGGGCAGTGGGGGCTGTTGGGGGACCCCATGGTTCTGGTCAGCACTTGGATCACTCTCCAGGTACCATGGCACTCGGACATGACAAGGCAGTGCTTATAAACAAGGATTTGCATCCGGCTGACTTGGGGCAGGCGGCTGCAGATACCGAAGGGGCAGGAATGGGACTTGTGCCGTGCAGTTTATTTATTTCACCCCAAGAGGCATAATTAAATAGGGATAATTTTTGTCACAGTGGCCCTGGTGGGCCCCAAAGCCCCTTTTGAGGGCCCAAAGCCTTCGTTTTGGAAACCAAAGCCACATTTGAGTGTCCACAACCCCACTGTAAGAGACCAAAGCTTCCTTTAAAGGTCCAAACCTCCAAACTGCTTTTGAGAGCCCAGTGCACTGGTTTTAAGATCAAAGTGTCTGCTTTAATATCCAAAACCTCAAGTTAGGATCCAGATCCAGCTCTTTATGGCCTAAAGACTAATTTTTTAGATCAAGGTTATTTCCAGTCTCCTATACCTCATTTTGGGGTCCAAAACTTCCTTCAGAGGGTTTCCACCGTCACTTTTAGAGCCTCATGCCTCCTATTTAGGGCCCAAACCCTTCCCTTTTGGGCCCAAATCCTTCTCTTTAGAGCCTGAACCCTTCCCTACAGTGTCAAAACCCTTCTATTACGGGCAAAAAAAAAAAAAAAAAAAAAAAAAATCTTTGGGGCACAAAACCCTTTCTTAAGGGCTCAAACCCTTCTCTTTAAGGCCCAAACTCATCTTTTCAGGGCCCAAGCCCTTCTTCTCTTCAGGGCCCACGCCCTTCTTCTCTTTCAGGCCCAACCCCTTCTCTTTAAGGCCCAAACCCTTCTCTTCAGAAAAAAAAAAAAAAAAATCAGGGCACAAAACCCTTTTTGAGGGCTCAATCCTGTCTCTCTAAGGCCCAAACCCTTCTCTTTAGGACCCAATACCTTCTTTACTTTATGGCCCAAACCCCTCTCTTCAGGGCCCAAACCCCTCTCTTTAGGGCCCAGCCCTTCTCTTTCGGTCTGAACTGTTCTCTTCAGCGCAAAAAATAAAAATAAAAAAACTATTATTCAGGGCCCTAAGACCTCTCTTTAGGACCCAGGCCCTTCCCTTTAGGGCCCAGGCCGTTGTCTTTAGGACCCAAGCCGTCTTTAGGGCCCAAAGCCTCTCTTTAGGCCTCAAACCCTTCTTCTCCTTAGGGCCCAAATCCTTCTTCTATTCAGGGCAAAAAGCCTTCTCTTTAGGGCCCAAAGCCTCTCCTTAGGCCCCAAACCCTTCCTCTCCTTAGGCCCCAAACCCTCTGTTTCGGGCCCAAACCCTTCTCTGAAGGGCCTAAGCCCCTCTATTTTGGGCCCTAGCCCTTCTCTTTAGGGCACAACCACCCCCCTCTTTAGGCCCCAACTCTCCTTTTTTAGTCTCAAACTCTTCTTCCCTTTAGGTCCCAAGCCATTCTTCTTTTATGAACCCAAACCCCTCCCTTCATGGCGCAAGCCCTTCTCTTTAGAGCTCAAACCCTTCTGCTCCTTATGCCCCAAAACCCTCTCTTTAGGGCCCAAAACTTTCTCTTCAGGCCCCAAACCCCTCTCTTTAGGGCCCAGACCCCTCTCTTTAGGCCTCAAGCCCTTCTCTTCAGGGCCCAAACCCTTCTCGTTCAGGACCAAACCCCTCTCTTTAGGGCCCAGACCCCTCTCTTTACGCCCCAAACCTTCTCTTCAGGGCCTAAGGCCTGGTCTCTAGGCTCCAAGGGTGGATTGTTCAGAGGACGAGCGCAGGGATGAGCCTGAACGCGACCTCTGCCAAGGAGAGGAAATCCTCCTGCATGAAGCCGACCCGGGTAGAACTGTGGGACGGCATGCAGCACAGGTGCCTGATGCCCAACATCACTGCCAAAGGTACGGGCACCCCCAGCACCACAGGAGGAGTGTTGGCAACCACATTTGGGGCTTTCCTTGGGCGAGACCCAGTGCCGGAGCCATCCCGGGGTGTCTCCGTTGGGGCTTTTCATCTGCCACCGAACCCCGGCTCTGGGGGTGCTGCTGGAGCTGTTCGACTGTAATATACCATAAATGTTTGTTCATTGTCTTTTGTGTTAGAAAAACAAGGAGTTCTGTTTGAGGAGCGGGAGTTGCGAAAGCCCCCTGCTGAAGTAAGGAGCTGTGTAATGCTTGGCTAGACACTATGAAAATTCTTTTGCTTAATGTAACAGAAAGAGAACCCCCTCCCCTTCTCTCCTTCTGCATCTCAGTTGCCTCTTTTGTTCAAAGACACTGTTGCAAAGCTCAGGTAACCATCTCCTGGTAAGTTGCTAAACTAGTGTATCTACATCCTGCCTTCCTGTCTCACGCTGGGCCAACATGACCAAACAAAAAAAGAAGTTGGACCACAACGCCGAGGAAGACTACGGCCTTCATCTTCACGACCACCAGAGGGACAGAGACGAACCCCTGGGAACTGTGCGCGCAGTCGCAGAATACACCAGGATGTGCTGCGTAATCCTGGAATTACCAAGATAGAAAAAGGGACCCTGGTGGGGGTGAGGTGCGCGCTGTTGGTGGAGCCGAGACTCCCCGGCCGCCCAGCACTGTTTTGCTTGCTTTTGGCTTACTCAAAAAATTCCTTTCTATGATTAATACTATGCTTTCTGAAAATTAACTAAGAGGGCAATTTATAACAGGACCACCAGACCCAGCGTGACCAGGCACCAAACCCCGGGTCTGGGGGTGCTGCTGAAGGTGTGGGACCACCAGACCCACTGTCACCAGGTTTTCCTTTGCTTTCCAGAGCAAACAGATGTCTGGAATACGGTGGCCAGCTACGTGCTGCAGCAGCTCCTGCAATGCAAGGTGGGTCGGCGCCGCGTGCAACTTCTTTGCTTGGAGAAGTGTGAAGTCCCCACGGCCTGGGGCCATGGACTGTAGTGACCCTTGCCCTCCCCAGAAAGCAGGGAACTCACCCCAAAAGTCCCCACCAAGGGGCTGACAGGCGCCACGCAAGGGCGGTATCCCTTCTGGTAGGTGGTGTCGTGTCTCAGGGCCGATCCCAGTCATTGGAGGCCCCTGGGTCCCCTCAGGCTGCTTCTGCCTTGACTGCAGCAGAGCGTTTTCGGAAATGCAAGGGGAGGGAAAGGACTGGAATGGGGCCACCTCCAGCTCTTCCTCCGGCCTGTCCTCACCCTTTGGCCCTTCCCTTCCACTCACAGGGCATCCGAATCCCCACTCTGGGCTCCTTTGACATAATCCAAAAACAGATCCAAGCTGGGGACAAGGCGATGATTTTGCCATGGCCAGTGTTTCACCTGGCCACAAACCTCATAAACACGCACCACCTCGTGGACAGCAACGGCAGCCTGCCAGGTAAGGCGGTGGAAGAAACTTGCTGGCTGTCCCAGAAGGCACCCAGACCTCCAGCTGCTCCTTTCCTCGGATGAGGGACTCGGCTGTCCCCAAGAGGGACCTAGATGACCTCCAAAAGGGACCCTGGACCCCAGCTGTCCCTAAAAGGGGCTTCTGTGTCCCCAAAAGGGACCTGGATGACACCAAAAAGGGACCCTGACACCCCGCTGTCCGCAAAAGAGACCTGGATGACCTCCAAAAGGGACCCTGGACCCCAGCTGTCCCTAAAAGGGGCTTCTGTGTCCCCAAAAGGGACCTGGATGACCTGGGCATGCTCCTCATCGAAGGCACCGAGGTGGAAATGAAATTTTACTATGATATCCTGGAGATGCTGTGTGGGAAGGAGGACCTTCAGGACCTTCAGGAAGGAGGCTCATGCCCTGCTGAGGGTGCTCCCAAGGCTCCAGCCTGCCCCAAAACTCTGCCCGCCAGCTGGGCACAGCCTTTTGTCCCCGCATCTCGGTTGCTTCCCCAGAACTTAGCCCTGGGATGGGAAGTGGACACGGTGACTGTGCGTGGGGAGGGCAGGAATATGGGGATCCTAGACCCTGCGCACCCCCCTGGGACCGATGTTGGCAGCAGCACCAAACCCCAGCCTTTGGCCAGGGCAAACTCACAGCCAGAAGTGGAACACCAGGGATGGACCAAGCGTGGGCAGGAACACCTCAGGGGGTCACGGGAGTAAAACGAGGAGTGGACACTGTACTCTGTGGCGGTGGACTGCCAAAAACTCCAACAAAGACAACCTCCAAGAAGCTGTCTCTCCCTTTGAGACCTCCAACTGTGAAGAAAGTCCCCACAATCATAATATCATCATGAACGAGCTCTGAGGAGAGTCTGCCCCAGAGACCCCACTATAACACCTCCCTGCTGCTGCCCACCCTGGACGGTACATCTGAGACGCAGGAACCCGAATCATCCAGAGCAAGGCGCCCAGGACAGCAGAGACCCCATACAGAATCTGAGATTTTGGAACTTCGAAAGCATCACCTCAAAAAGTTAAACCCAAAAATGATTGGGGTATGTGTCCCTGTTGGGAACTGTCTCCTCATAGGCAGGCAGAGTTTGGGGGGCAGTGGGGGCTGTTGGGGGACCCCATGGTTCTGGTCAGCACTTGGATCACTCTCCAGGTACCATGGCACTCGGACATGACAAGGCAGTGCTTATAAACAAGGATTTGCATCCGGCTGACTTGGGGCAGGCGGCTGCAGATACCGAAGGGGCAGGAATGGGACTTGTGCCGTGCAGTTTATTTATTTCACCCCAAGAGGCATAATTAAATAGGGATAATTTTTGTCACAGTGGCCCTGGTGGGCCCCAAAGCCCCTTTTGAGGGCCCAAAGCCTTCGTTTTGGAAACCAAAGCCACATTTGAGTGTCCACAACCCCACTGTAAGAGACCAAAGCTTCCTTTAAAGGTCCAAACCTCCAAACTGCTTTTGAGAGCCCAGTGCACTGGTTTTAAGATCAAAGTGTCTGCTTTAATATCCAAAACCTCAAGTTAGGATCCAGATCCAGCTCTTTATGGCCTAAAGACTAATTTTTTAGATCAAGGTTATTTCCAGTCTCCTATACCTCATTTTGGGGTCCAAAACTTCCTTCAGAGGGTTTCCACCGTCACTTTTAGAGCCTCATGCATCCTATTTAGGCCCCAAACACTTCTTCCCTTTAGGGCCCAAATCCTTCTCTTTAGAGCCAGAACCCTTCCCTTCAGTGTCAAAACCCTTCTCCTCAGGGGAAAAAAAAAAATAAAAAAAAATTCTTCAGGGCACAAAACCCTTTCTTGAGGGCTCAAACTCTTCACTTTAGGCCCAAACTCATCTCTTCAGGGCCCAAGCCCTTCTCTTTAAGGCCCAAACCCTTCTCTTTAGGACCCAATACCTTCTTTACTTTATGGCCCAAACCCCCCTCTTCAGGCCCCAAACCCCTCTCTTCAGGGCACAAACCCCTCTCTTTAGGGGCCCAGCCCTTCTCTTTCGGTCCAAGACCTCTTTAGCGCCCAAACCCCTGTATTGAGACCTCTAACCCTTCTCTTTAGGCCCAGGCACTTCCCTTTAGGGCCCAGGCCGTTCTCTTTAGGACCCAAACCATCTTTAGGGCCCAAAGCCTCTCTTTAGGCCCCAAACCCTTCTTCTCCTTAGGGCCCAAAGCCTTCTTCTAGTCAGGGCACAAAGCCTTCTCTTTAGGGACCAAACCTTTCTCTTTAGGGCCCAAGCCCTTCTCTTTAGGGCACAAAGCCCTCTCCTTAGACCCCAACCCTTCCTTTTTAGCCTCAAACTGTTCTTCCGTTTATGCCCCAAACCGTTCCTTTTTGGGCCCAAGCCCTTCTCTTTAGGGCACAAACACCCCCCTCTTTATGCCCCAACCCTTCTTTTTTGGCCTCAAACTCCTCTTCCCTTTAAGTCCCAAATCCTTCTCTTTCGTGCCCAAACCATTCTTCTTATTAGGCCCCAAGCCCCTCTCTTTAGGGCCCAAGCCCCTCTCTTCAGGGCCCAAACCCCTCTCTTCAGGGCCCAAACCCCTCTCTTTAGGGACCATACCCTTCTCTTTAGGGAACAAACACTTCCCTGCACACCACAAAAAAACTATTATTCAGGGACCAAAACTCTTTTTTAAGGGCCAAACCCCGGTATTGAGAGCTCTAACTCCTCTCTTTCGGGTGAAAGCCCATCTCTTTAGGGCCCAAGCTGTCTTTATAGCGCAAAAGCCTCTCTTTAGGGCCCAAAGCCTCTCTTTAGGCCACAAACCCTTCTTCTCCTTAGGGCCCAAAGCCGCCTTCTACTCAGGGCACAAAGCCTTCTCTTTAGGGACCAAACCTTTCTCTTTAGGGCCCAAGCCCTTCTCTTTAGGACACAAACCCCTCTCCTTAGACCCCAACCCTTCCTTTTTGGCCTCAAACTCTTCTTCCATTTATGCCCCAAACCGTTCTCTTTGGGGCCCAAGCCCTTCTCTGTTTTGGGATCAAACCCTTCTCTTTCGGGTCCACACCCTCACTTTAGGCCCCAAAACCTTATTCTCCTTAAGCCCCAAACCATTCTTCTCCTTAGGCCGCAAACCCCACTCTTTAGGCCCCAAGCCCTTCTCTTCAGGGCCCAAACCCTTCTCGTTCAGGCCCAAACCCCTCTCTTTAGGGCCCAGACACCTCTCTTTACGCCCCAAGCCCTTCTCTTCAGGGCCTAAGCCCTGGTCTCTAGGCTCCAAGGGTGGATTGTTCAGAGGACAAGCGCAGGGATGAGCCTGAACGCGACCTCTGCCAAGGATCAGAAATCCTCCTGCATGAAGCCGACCCGGGTAGAACTGTGGGACGGCATGCAGCACAGGTGCCTGATGCCCAACAACACTGCCAAAGGTACGGGCACCCCAGCACCATCAGCTCCGAGAAGAGCCTGCCCCAGAGGCCCCACTATAACACCTCCCTGCTGCTGCCCACCCTGGACGGTACATCCAAGATGCTGGAACCGGAACCGTCCAGAGCAAGGCACCTGGAACAGGAGAGACCCCTCTCACAATCTGAGATCCTGGAAATTTGGAATCATTACCTCAAGAAGTAAAACACAAAAAAAATTGGGGTGCGTGTCCAAGTTTATTTCCAGCACTACACGGCACAGACATGTCACAAATGGACACGAAGGGAGAGAAGAAAACCTCATTGCTGCTTTTGGTAGCAGTTTCCAGGTCTAAGAAGAGATCAAAGGCTGTTGGAGGCGAGATGAGAAAGATTCAGGGTACAGCTGCAGGTATCTGCTGTGCAGCTGAAGCACACTTGGGCAGGATGGAGCTCTGGGGCATCCAGCAGGAGCTGGTTCCCAACCCACGGCACTCGGGTCACTCTCCAGGTGTCCACATCCCCATGGAAAGATCCCAAAGCATCCTTTAAGGGTCCAACCCCAAAACTGCTTTTGAGAGCCCAGTGCACTGGTTTTAAGATCAAAGCGTCTGTTTTACTATCCAAAACCTCACATTCGGATCCAGATCCTGCTTTTTATGGCCTAAAGACTAATTTTTAGATCAGTGTTATTTCCAGTCTCCTATACCTCTGTTTGGGGTCCAAACCTTCCTTTAGAGGGCTTCCACCGTCACTTATAGAGCCTCATGCCTCCTACTTAGGCCCCAAACACTTCTCCCCTTCAGGGCCGAATCCCTTCTCTTCACAACCCAAACCCTTTTTACAGGGAAAAAAAAAAAAAAAATAAAAAAATCCTTCAGGGCCCAAACCCTTCTTTTTAGGGCCCAAGGCTTTCTTCTCTGTCGGGCCCAAATCCCTCCCTTTTGGGCCCAAACCCCTCTCTTCAGGGACTAAGCCCCAATTTTTAGGGCCCAAGCTCTTCTTTTTCATGCCCAAGACCTTCTCTTTAGGGCCCAAGACCTTCTCTTTAGGACCCAAGACCTTCTCTACAGGGCAAAATGAAAAAACTATTCTTCAGGGCCCAAACCCATCTCTTTATGACACAAACCGTTCTCTTTCGGGCAGAAACCCTCTCTTTACGCCCCAAGCCCTTCTCTTCAGAGCCTGAAACTCTTCTTCCCCTTATGCCCCAAACCCTTCTCCTCTTCTGGCCAAAGCCCCTCCCTTCAGGGCCCAAACCCCTCCCTTCCGGGCCCAAGCCCTTCTTCTATTTAGGCCCCAAGCCCTTCTCTTCAGGGCAAAAAAAAAAAACAAAACTATTCTTCAGGGCCCAAACCCCTCGCTTCCTGGCCCAAACCCTTCTTTTCTTTCGAGCCCAAGCCCCTCCCTTTAGTGCCCAAACGCCTCCTTTTAGGGCCCAAACCGCTCCCTTCAGGGCCCAAACCCCTCCCTTCAGGCCGCAAGCCCTTCTCTTTAGAGCCCAAACCCTTCTGCTCCTTAGGCCCCAAAACCCTCTCTTTAGGGCCCGAACCCTTCTCTTCAGGGCCCAAACCCCTCTCTTTAGGACCGAACCCTTCTCTTCAGGCCCAAACCCCTCTCTTTAGGGCCCAGACCCTCTCTTTAGGCGCCAAGCCCTTCTCTTCAGGGCCTAACGCCTGGTCTCTAGGCTCCAAGGGTGGATTGTTCAGAGGATGAGTGCAGGGATGAGCCTGAACGCGACCTCTGCCAAGGAGAGGAAATCCTCCTGCATGAAGCCGACCCAGACAGAACTGTGGGACGGCATGCAGCGCAGGTGCCTGATGCCCAACATCACCGCCAAAGGTACGGGCACCCCCAGCACCACAGGAGGAGTGTTGGCAACCACATTTGGGGCTTTCCTTGGGCGAGACCCAGTGCCGGAGCCATCCCGGGGTGTCTCTGTTGGGGCTTTTCATCTGCCACCGAACCCCGGCACTGGGGGTGCTGCTGGAGGTGTGGGACCACCAGACACACTGTCACCAGGTTTTCCTTTGCTTTCCAGAGCAAACAGATGCCTGCAATACGGTGGCCAGCTACGTGCTGCAGCAGCTCCTGCAATGCAAGGTGGGTCGGCGCCACGTGCAACTTCTCTGCTTGGAGAAGTGTGGAGTCCCCACGGCCTGGGGCCACGGGCTGTAGTGACCCTTGCCCTCCCCAGAAAGCAGGGAACTCACCCCAAAAGGCCCCACCAAGGGGCTGACAGGCGCCACGCAAGGGCGGTATCCCTTCTGGTAGGTGGTGTCGTGTCTCAGGGCTGATCCCAGTCATAAGAGGCCCCTGGGTCCCCTCAGGCTGCTTCTGCCTTGACTGCAGCAGAGCATTTTCGGAAGGGCAAGGGGAGGGAAAGGACTGGGATGGGGCCACCTCCAGCTCTTCCTCCGGCCTGTCCTCACCCTTTGGCCCTTCCCTTCCACTCGCAGGGCGTCCGAATCCCCTCTCTGGGCTCCTTTGACATAATCCAAAAACAGATCCATTTCACAAGGCCACACACCTCATAAACACACACCACCTCGTGGACAGCAACGGCAGTCTGCCAGGTAAGGCGGTGGAAGAAACTTTGCTGGCTGCATGACCGGGGCACACGGGGCATCGCCTCCGTGCTCAGAAGCCAAGCCAAGGAGCCAGCCCAAAGCAGGGGCAATTTGGGCTATGGCTGCAACGAGCAGCGCGTGTGGGAGACGCGTGAAGGGCCGCTGGGTGACAAATGCCATCTCTCCCGTGTGGTTTTCCAGCCCACAAGAAGCTGGAGCCCCTGAGACGTGCCGAGGTGGCAGCGGACGCCTGCGTGTCCTGGCAGAAAGCTGAGAGCTGCATCCGAGGCACCATGGCCCTCATCTCCCAGTGCCTGCGGGAGGGGGAGAACGTCGCCCTCGTCCTGAGGGACCTGGGCGTGCTCCTCATAGAAGGCACCAGGGTGGAGATGAAATTCTACTACGACGTCCTGGAGATGCTGTGTGGCAAGGAGGACCTTCAGAACGCGGTTTTGAAGGTGAGGGGCTTTCTTTTGCTCTGGGCAATCCAAAAGCGGTGTCCCAATGGCTCAGGCCAGGCCAAAGTGACGGTCCTGCCCGCTCTGGGGTCTTGGGATCCCCCCCACCAGGGATGTTCTCCCAGCTCTGTTCTCCCCCCTGCAGGTCCCGCAGCTGATGGACACCGTGGTGTCGCGGGTGGCAGTCATAGCCTCCCTGACATCCTCTGGCCGTGTCGTCATCTTCCCCGAGTAAGTATATTTGCCGAGTTGGCTGCTCAGTGCAGCTGCTCAGCTCCTTCTGGTACCATTTGGCCAAAACCAGCCTTCATGGAATGTGAAAACGTGCCCATGAGCAGGCGACGACACAGAGCAGAAAGGGCAGCTGGTGCTGAATGTCACACCAGTGTCCTCTCCTTCTGTGCAAATTTGCAGTGGAGTTGGTGCCCAAACTGTCATCCAGGAAATCATCCAAGGCCTCAGGAAAACTCCCTGGGGAGGAGAAGAAGAAGAAAGACGGGGTCTTGCCACCCCTCAGCCAGGGCAAGAAAGGTAAAGCAGTGGCCGGCTCCTTCCCGTGGCACGGGTGGCCCAGTTCTGGGATCCAGTGGGCTCATGCCCTGCTGAGGGTGCTCCCAAGGCTCCAGCCTGCCCCAAAACTCTGCCTGCCAGCTGGGCACAGCCTTTTGTCCCCATATCTCAGTGGCTTCCCCAAAACCGAGCCCTGGGATGGGAAGTGGACACGGTGCCTGTGCAGGAGGACGGGGGTCCAAGACCCTGTGCACCCCCCTAGGACCGATGTCGGCAGCAGCAGCACCCCACTTCTGACCATGTCCGTCCTTTCCAGCCTCAGTGGGATTGCTCGACCTGCCTTTCACCGTGCGCTCAAGTATCCTGAAATAAGAACTCCCACGGCTGAGGGAAACAAAAGCACAGGAGAACAAGAAGAAATCCGGGATCAGGTGAGGCCGGAGGCTCACAGCCGGAGCTTTGATGTGTTTTCAGCCTGCTGCCAGCAATCCCGGGGCTGCCTCCTGCCAAAAACCAGCCTTTGGCCAGCCAAGACCAGGACAAACGCACAGCCAGAAGCAGAACACCAGGGATGGACCAAGTGTGGGCAGCGACACCTCCGGAGGTCACTGGAGAAGAGTCAGGAGTGGACGCAGTCCTCCGTGCCGGTGGACTGCCAAAAACTCCAACAAAGACAACCTCCAAGAAGCTGTCTCTCCTTTTGAGACCTCCAACTGCAAAGAGACTCCCTGGAATCGTGATATCATCACCAACGAGTTCTGAGGAGGGCCTGCCCCGGAGGCCTCGCTATAACACCTCCCTGCTGCTGCCCACCCTGGACGGTACATCCAAGACGCTGGAACCCAAACCGTCCAGAGCAAGGCGCCCGGAACAGCAGAGACCCCACTCACAATCTGAGATTTTGCAACTTTGGAAGCGTCACCTCAAAAAATAAAACCTGAAAACAACTGGGGTGTGTGTCCCTGCTGGGAGCTGTCTCCTCGTAGGCAGGCAGAGTTTGGGGGGCAGTGGAGGCTGTTGGGGGACCCCATGGTACTGGTCGGCATGTGGATCACTCTCCAGGTGCCCAAGTCCAAGCTTTTATGCCAAGAAGCAGAAAGACAGAGGCCAGAGGCCATGGGACATGCTGCCCTCTCTCCACTGGGAGAGGGAAGTTGGCTGGGGAGAGGTGGAGATGCTGGCAGCTGGGCGATCCCTGCAGCTCTCACCAGGGCTCTTGTGTTCAGTTTGGAGGCTGCTGGTGGTTGAGGTCCGGAGGTCGCTTGCTTTTTTCACATTAGCAAAAAAAAGGCACCAAACCAAACCAAAAACCATAGTGCTGGCAAGTTTGCTCTATTTATTTTGCTCCCAGATTGCTTTAATTTTTACTTTCATTTTCCCCAAAGAGCTATTTTAATTGGGACATGACAAGCCAGTGCTTATAAACAAGGATTTGCATCCGGCTGACTTGGGGCAGGCGGCTGCAGATGCTGAAGGGGCAGGAATGGGACATGTGCCGTGCAGTTTGTTATTTATTTCACCCTGGGAGGGATAATTAATTAGGGTTAATTTTCATCACACCGGCCCTTGTGGTGCCATTCTGGATTTGTGCCCAGAGCAGTGCTGATGGCACACAGCTGCTTTGGCTGCTCTGAGCAGCGGTCTCATGGTACTCACCTAAAGCACCATTTTTAATGCCCCAAGCCCCTTTTGAGGGACCAAAGCCTTCGTTTTGGAACTCAAAGCAACATTTGAGTGTCCGCATCCCCATTGTAAGAGCCCAAAGCTTCCTTTATGGGTCCGTACCCCAAACAGCTTTCAAGAGTCCAATGCATCAGTTTAAAGATCAAAGCATCTGTTTTACTATCAAAAACACAAGTTTGGATCCAGATCCAGCTTGTTATGGCCCAAACACTAATTTTTTAGATCAGGGTTATTTCCAGTCTCCTATACCTCATTTTGGGGTCCAAAACATCCTTGTAAGGGCTTCCACCCTCAGTTTTAGAGCCTCATGCCTCCTATTTAGGGCCCAAATCCTTCCCTTTAAGGCCCAAACCCTTCTCTTCAGGGCAAAAAAAAAAAAACAAACAAATTCTTCAGGGCACAAAAATCTTTCTTGAGGGCTCAAACCCTTTCTTGACGGCCCAAACCCATCCCTTCAGGGCAAAAGCCCTTCTTCTCTTTAGGGCCCAAGCCTTTCTTCTCTTTAGAGCCCAAAGCCTTCTCTTCAGCAAAAAATAAAAATAAAATAAAATTCTTCAGGGCACAAAAACCGTTTTTGAGGGCTCAAACCCTTCTCTCTAAGGCCCAAACCCTTCTCATTAGGACCCAATACCTTCTTCACTTAATGGCCCAAACCCCTCTCTTCAGGGCCCAAGCCCTTCTCTTTCGGTCCAAGACTGTCTCTTTAGGGCCCAAACCCCTGTATTGAGAGGTCTAACCCTTCTCTTTCAAGCCCAAGCCCTTCTCTTTAGGGCCCAGCCCCTTCTCTTTAGGGCCCAAGCCCTCTTTATGGCCCAAAAGCCTCTCTTTAGGGCTTAAAGCCTCTCTTTAGGCCCCAAACACTTCTTCTCCTTAGGGCCCAAATCCGTCTTCTATTCAGGGCACAAAACCTTCTCTCTAGTGACCAAACCTTTCTCTTTAGGGCCCAAGCCCTTCTCCTCTTTCGGGCCCAACCCCTTCTCTTTTGGGCCCAAGCCCTTCTTCTCTTTTGGGCTCTCACCCTCTCTTTTAGGCCCTAGACCTTCTTCTCTTTTGGGCCCAAACCCTTCTTCTCTTTTGGGCTCAAACCCTTCTTCTCCTTAGGCCCCAAACCCTCTCTTTAGGGCCCAAGCCCTTCTCTTTAGGGCACAAACCATCCCTCTTTAGGCCGCAACCCATTTTTTTGGCCTCAAATTCTGCTTCCATTTCAGTCCAAAACCTCCTCTTTAGGCCCCAAACCCCTCTCTTTGCGGCCCAAACCCTTCTCTTTCAGGCCCAAAACCCTCTGTTTAGGGCCCAGACCCCTCTCTTTAGGCCCCAAGCCCTTCTCTTCAGGGCCTAAGGCCTGGTCTCTAGGCTCCAAGGGTGGATTGTTCAGAGGACGAGCGCAGGGATGAGCCTGAACGCGACCTCTGCCAAGGATCAGAAATCCTCCTGCATGAAGCCGACCCAGGTAGAACTGTGGGACGCGCATGCAGCGCAGGTGCCTGATGCCCAACATCACCGCCAAAGGTACGGGCACAGCTGTGCACAGCCTTTTGTCCCCATATCTTGGTGGCTTCCCCAGAACCGAGCCCTGGGATGGGAAGTGGCCAGAGTGCCTTTGCAGGAGGATGGGGATCCGAGACCCCGCTCACCCCCCTGGGACCAATGTTGGCAGTGTGAGCCCTTTTTGCGGGCTCAAACCCGACTCTCTAAGGCCGAAACCCTTCTCTTTACGACCAAATTCCTTCTTTACTTTATGGCCCAAACCCCTCTCTTCAGGTCCCAAACCCCTCTCTTTAGGGCCCAGCCCTTCTCTTTCGGTCTGAACCCTTATTTTCAGGGCAAAAAAAAAAAACCAAACTATTATTCAGGGCCCCAAATCCTCTCTTAAGGGCCCAAACCCCTGTGTTGAGAGCTCTAACCCTTCTCTTTCGGGTGAAAGCCCATCTCTTTAGGGCCCAAGCTGTCTTTATGGCGCAAAAGCCTCTCTTTAGGGCCCAAACCCTTCTTCTCCTTAGGGCCCAAAGCCTTCTTCTATTCGGGGCACAAAGCCTTCTCTTTAGGGACCAAACCTTTCTCTTTAGGGCCCAAGCCCTTCTCTGTAGGACACAAACCCCTCTCTTTAGACCCCAACCCTTCCTTTTTGGCCTCAAACTGTTCTTCCATTTATGCCCCAAACCGTTCTCTTTCGGACCCAAGGCCTTCTTCTCTTTTGGGCTCAAACCCTTCTCTTTCGGGCACACACACGCTCTTTCGGGCCCAAACCCTTCTTCTCCTTAGGCCCCAAACCCTTCTTCTCCTTCGGCCACAAACCCCTCTCTTTAGGGCCCCATTCCTTTCTCTTCAGGCCCAAACCCTTCTCTTTAGGGCCCAGACCCCTCTCTTTAGGGCCCAAGCCCTTCTCTTTAGGCCCAAACCCTTCTCTTTAGGGCCCAAACCCCTCTCTTTAGGGCCCATACCCCTCTCTTTAGGGCCCAAACCCTTCTCTTTAGGCCCAAACCCTTCTCTTTAGGGCCCAAACCCTTCTCTTTAGGGCCCCATACGTTTCTCTTCAGGCCCAAACCCTTCTCTTTAGGGCCCAGACCCCTCTCTTTAGGGCCCAAGCCCTTCTCTTTAGGCCCAAACCCTTCTCTTTAGGGCCCAAACCCCTCTCTTTAGGGCCCATACCCCTCTCTTTAGGGCCCAAACCCTTCTCTTTAGGGCCCAGACCCCTCTCTTTAGGGCCCAAGCCCTTCTCTTCAGGGCCTAAGGCCTGGTCTCTAGGCTCCAAGGGTGGATTGTTCAGAGGACGAGCGCAGGGATGAGCCTGAACGCGACCTCTGCCAAGGATCGGAAATCCTCCTGCATGAAGCCGACCCGGGTAGAACTGTGGGACGGCATGCAGCGCAGGTGCCTGATGCCCAACATCACCACCAAAGGTACGGGCACCCCCAGCACCACAGGAGGAGTGTTGGCAACCACATTTGGGGCTTTCCTTGGGCGAGACCCAGTGCCGGAGCCATCCCGGGGTGTCTCCGTTGGGGCTTTTCATCTGCCACCGAACCCCGGCTCTGGGGGTGCTGCTGGAGCTGTGGGACCACCAGACCCAGCGTGACCAGGCACCAAACACCAGGTGTGGGGGTGCTGCTGGAAGTTTCGGGCCACCAGACCCAGCGTTACCAGGTTTTCCTTTGCCTTCCAGAGCAAACATATGTCTGGAATACGGTGGCCAGCTACGTACTGCAGCAGCACCTGCAACGCAAGGTGGGTCGGCGCCACGTGCAACTGCTCTGCTCGGCTTCTCCAAGTGAGGGAAGTCCCCACAGAGCATTTTCAGAAGGGCAAGAGGAGGGAAAGGACTGGAATGGGGCCACCTCCAGCTCTTCCTCCGGCCTGTCCTCACCCTTTGGCCCTTCCCTTCCACTCACAGGGCGTCTGAATCCACACTCTGGGCTCCTTTGACGTAATCCAGAAACAGATCCAAGCTGGGGACAAGGCAATGATTTTGCCGTGGCCAGTGTTTCACGTGGCCACGAACCTCATAAACACACACCACCTCATGGACAGTAACGGCAGCCTGCCAGGTAAGGTGGACGTTGAAACCTTGTTGGCTGCACTGCCAGGGCACACAGGGAATTGCCTCTGGCTCAAAGGCCAAGCCCATGGAGCCAGCCCAAAGGTGGGGTAATTTGGGGGATGGCTGCAACGAGCAGCACGTGGGGGAGATGTGTGAAGGTCCACCGCGTGACTAACAACATCCCTCCCGTGTGGTTTTCCAGCCCACAGAAGCTGGAGCCCCTGAGATGTGCCGAGGTGGCGGCGGACGCCTGTGTGTCCTGGCAGAAAGCTGAGAGCTGCATCCGAGGCACCATGGCCCTCATCTCCCAGTGCCTGCGGGAGGGGGAGAACGTCGCCCTCGTCCTGAGGGACCTGGGCATGCTCCTCATAGAAGGCACCGAGATGGAAATGAAATTCTACTATGACGTCCTGGAGATGCTGTGTGGGAAGGAGGACCTTCAGGACCTTCAGGAAGGAGGCTCATGCCCTGCTGAGGGTGCTCCAAAGGCTCCAGCCTGCCCCAAAACTCTGCTCGCCAGCTGGGCACAGCCTTTTGTCCCCATATCTCGGCGGCTTTCCCAAAACTGAGCCCTGGGATGGGAAGTGGCCACGGTGACTGTGAGTGGGGAGGATGGGGATCCGAGACCCCGCGCACCCCCCTGGGACCAATGTTGGCAGCAGCAGCACCCCCCTCCTGACCATGTCCGTCCTTTCCAGCCTCAGTGGGATTGCTCGACCTGCCTTTCCACGTGTGCTCGAGTATCCCGAAATATGAGATCCCACGGCTGAAGGAAACAAAAACACAAGAGAACAAGTAGAAATCCGGGATCAGGTGAGGCCAGACGCTCACAGCCGGAGCTGTACGCTGTTCTATTCTTCCCAGCAGAGAGCCCCTCGCCCAGCCCCAAACACTCCGGGCTGGGGCCACCCCACAGTGCTGAAGGCAACACCCAGAGGGGTGGATGGGGCCGGTGGTGTGCAAGCAGGCGCACATCTTGACGGTGCAGGATGCGGCCCCAGTGCCATTGTGTGCTCATGCAGTCTTTTTTGATTTGTTTTCAGCCAGCTGCCAGCAATCCCGGGGCTGCCTCCTGCCAAAAACCAGCCTTTGGCCAGGGCAAACTCACAGCCAGAAGCGGAACACCAGGGATGGACCAAGCGCGGGCAGGAACACCTCAGGGGGTCACGGGAGAAGAACGAGGAGTGGACGCAGTCCTCCATGCCGGTGGACTGCCAAAAACTCCAACAAAGACAACCTCCAAGAAGCTGTCTCTCCCTTTGAGACCTCCAACGGTGAAGAAACTCCCTACAATCGTCGTATCATCACCAACGAATTCTGAGGAAAGCCTGCCCCAGAGGCCTCGCTATAACACCTCCCTGCTGCTGCCCACCCCAGATGGTACATCCAAGACGCTGGAACCCGAACCGTCCAGAGCAAGGCGCCTGGAACAGGAGAGACCCCTCTCACAATCTGAGATCTTGGAACTATGGAAGAGTTATCTCAAGAAGTAAATCCCAAAAACGATTGGGGTGTGTGTCCAAGTTTATTTCCAGCAGTACACAGAACAGACATGTCACAAATGGACACGAAGGGAGAGGAGAAAACCTCATTGCTGGTTTTGGTAGCAGTTTCCGGGTCTGAGCAGAGATCGAAGGCTGTTGGAGGTGAGATGAGAAAGATTCAGGGCACAGCTGCAGGTATCTGCTGTGCAGCTGAAGCACACTCGGGCAAGATGAAGCTCTGGGGCATCCAGCAGGAGCTGGTTCCCAACCCACAGCTCTCAGGTCACTCTTCAGGTGCTCAAGTCCAAGCTTTTATGCCAAGAAGCAGAAAGAGAGAGGCCAGAGGCCGTGGGACATGCTGCCCTCTCTCCACTGACAAGGGACATGACAAGGCAGTGCTTATAAACAAGGATTTGCATCCGGCTGACTTGGGGCAGGCGGCTGCAGATGCCGAAGGGGCAGGAATGGGACTTGTGCCGTGCAGTTTGTTATTTATTTCACCCTGGGAGGGATAGTTAATTAGGGTTAATTTTTGTCACAGCGGCCCTTGTGGTGCCATTCTGGATTTGTGCCCGGAGCAGTGCTGATGGCACACGGCTGCTTTGGCTACTCTGAGCAGCGGTCTCATGGCACTCACCTAAAGCACCGTTTTTAATGCCCCAAGCCCCTTTTGAGGGACCAAAGCCTTCATTTTGGAACCCAAAGCCATATTTGAGATTCCACAACCCCATTGTAAGAGCCCAAAGCTTCCTTTATCGGTCCAAACCCCAAACTGCTTTCAAGAGCCCAATGCACTGGTTTAAAGATCAAAGCGTCTGTTTTACTATCAAAAACACAAGTTAGGATCCAGATCCATCTTGTTATGGCCCAAACACTAATTTTTTAGATCATGGTTATTTCCAGTCTGCTATACCTCATTTTGGGGTCCAAAACATCCTTGTAAGGGCTCCCACCCTCAGTTTTAGAGCCTCACGCCTCCTATTTAGGGCCCAAACCCTTCTCATTAGGGCCCAAACCATTCTCTTCAGGGAAAAAAAAAAAAACAACAAATTCTTCAGGGCACAAAAATCTTTCTTGAGGGCTCAAACCCTTTCTTGATGGCCCAAACCCTTTCTTGACGGCCCAAACCCATCTCTTCAGGGCAAACGCCCTTCTTCTCTTTAGGCCCCAAGCCTTTCTTCTCTTTAACGCCCAAGCCCTTCTCTTCAGCAAAAAAGAAGAAAAAAAAAATCTTCAGGGCACAAAACCGTTTTGAGGGCTCAAACCCTTCTCTCTAAGGCCCAAAACCTTCTCAGTAGGACCCAATACCTTCTTCAGTTAATGGCCCAAACCCCTCTCTTCAGGGCCCAAGCCCTTCTCTTTCGGTCCAAGACTGTCTCTTTAGGGCCCAAACCCCTGTATTGAGAGGTCTAACCCTTCTCTTTCAGGCCCAAACCCTTCTCTTTAGTGTACAAACAGTTCTCTTTATGGCCCAAGCCCTCTTTATGGCCCAAAAGCCTCTCTTGAGGGCTTAAAGCCTCTCTTTAGGCCCCAAACCCTTCTTCTCCTTAGGGCCCTAATCATTCTTCTATTCAGGTCACAAAGCCTTCTCTTTAGGGACCAAACCCCTCTCTTTAGACCCCAACCCTTCCTTTTTGGCCTCAACCTGTTCTTCTGTTTATGCCCCAAACCGTTCTCTTTTGAGAGAAAAACCTTCACTTTCGGGCCCAAACCCTTCTTCTTTTTAGGCCCCAAAGACTTCTCCTTAGGGCCCAAACCCCTCTCTTTAGGGACCAAACCCTGCTCTTTGAGACCCAAACCCTGCTCTTTGGGCCCCAAATCCTCCTTAGGGCCCAAACCCCTCTCTTTAGGGACCAAACCCCTCTCTTTATGGATCAAACCCTTCTCTTTCAGGCCCAAAACCCTCTCTTTGGGGCCCAAACCCATCTGTCTGGGACCCAAACCCCTCTCTTTAGACCCAAACTGCTTTTGAGAGCCCAGTGCACTGGTTTTAAGATAAAAGCGTCTGTTTTACTATCCAAAACCTCAAGTTAGGATCCAGATCCTGCTTTTTATGGCCCAAATACTAATTTTTTAGATCAGTGTTATTTCCAGCATCCTATACCTCATTTTGGGGTCCAAAACATCCTTGTAAGGGCTTCCAACGTCAGTTTTAGAGCCTCATGCCTCCTATTTAGGGCCCAAACCCTTCCCTTTTGGGCCCAAATCCTTCTCTTTAGAGCCTGAACCCTTCCCTACAGTGTCAAAACCCTTCTATTACGGGCAAAAAAAAAAAATAAAATAAAATAAAATAAAATCTTTGGGGCACAAAACCCTTTCTTAAGGGCTCAAACCCTTCTCTTTAAGGCCCAAACTCATCTTTTCAGGGCCCAAGCCCTTCTTCTCTTCAGGGCCCACGCCCTTCTTCTCTTTCAGGCCCAACCCCTTCTCTTTAAGGCCCAAACCCTTCTCTTCAGAAAAAAAAAAAAAAAAAAAAAAAAAAAAAAATCAGGGCACAAAACCCTTTTTGAGGGCTCAATCCTGTCTCTCTAAGGCCCAAACCCTTCTCTTTAGGACCCAATACCTTCTTTACTTTATGGCCCAAACCCCTCTCTTCAGGGCCCAAACCCCTCTCTTTAGGGCCCATCCCTTCTCTTTCGGTCTGAACTGTTCTCTTCAGGGCAAAAAATAAAAATAAAAAAACTATTATTCAGGGCCCTAAGACCTCTCTTTAGGACCCAGGCCCTTCCCTTTAGGGCCCAGGCCGTTCTCTTTAGGACCCAAGCCGTCTTTAGGGCCCAAAGCCTCTCTTTAGGCCTCAAACCCTTCTTCTCCACAGGGCCCAAATCCTTCTTCTATTCAGGGCAAAAAGCCTTCTCTTTAGGGCCCAAAGCCTCTCCTTAGGCCCCAAACCCTTCCTCTCCTTAGGCCCCAAACCCTCTGTTTCGGGCCCAAACCCTTCTCTGAAGGGCCTAAGCCCCTCTATTTTGGGCCCTAGCCCTTCTCTTTAGGGCACAACCACCCCCCTCTTTAGGCCCCAACCCTCCTTTTTTAGTCTCAAACTCTTCTTCCCTTTAGGTCCCAAGCCATTCTTCTTTTATGAACCCAAACCCCTCCCTTCATGGCGCAAGCCCTTCTCTTTAGAGCTCAAACCCTTCTGCTTCTTATGCCCCAAACCCCTCTCTTTAGGGCCCAGACCCCTCTCTTTACGCCCCAAACCTTCTCTTCAGGGCCTAAGCCCTGGTCTCTAGGCTCCAAGGGTGGATTGTTCAGAGGACGAGTGCAGGGATGAGCCTGAACGCGACCTCTGCCAAGGATCGGAAATCCTCCTGCATGAAGCCGACCCGGGTAGAACTGTGGGACGGCATGCAGCGCAGGTGCCTGATGCCCAACATCACCGCCAAAGGTACGGGCACCCCCAGCACCACAGGAGGAGTGTTGGCAACCACATTTGGGGCTTTCCTTGGGCGAGACCCAGTGCCGGAGCCATCCCGGGGTGTCTCCGTTGGGGCTTTTCATCTGCCACCGAACCCCGGCTCTGGGGGTGCTGCTGGAGCTGTGCGACTGTAATACTCCATAAATGTTTGTTCATTGACTTTTGTGTTAGAAAAACAAGGAGTTCTGTTTGAGGAGCGGGAGTTGCGAAAGCCCCCTGCTGAAGTAAGGAGCTGTATAATGCTTGGCTAGACACTACGAAAATTCTTTTGCTTAATGTAACAGAAAGAGAACCCCCTCCCCTTCTCTCCTTCTGCATCTCAGTTGCCTCTTTTGTTCAAAGACACTGTTGCAAAGCTCATGTAACCATCTCCTGGTAAATTGCTAAACTAGTGTATCTACATCCTGCCTTCCTGTCTCACGCTGGGCCAACATGACCAAACAAAAAAAGAAGTTGAACCACAACGCTGAGGAAGACTACGGCCTTCATCTTCACGACCACCAGAGGGACAGAGACGAACCCCTGGGAACTGTGCGCGCAGTCGCAGAATACACCAGGATGTGCTGCGTAATCCTGCAATTACCAAGATAGAAAAAGGGACCCTGGTGGGGGTGAGGTGCGCGCCGTTGGTGGAGCCGAGACTCCCCGGCCGCCCAGCACTGTTTTGCTTGCTTTTGGCTTACTCAATAAATTCCTTTCTATGATTAATACTATGCTTTCTGAAAATTAACTAAGAGGGCAATTTATAACAGGACCACCAGACCCAGCGTGACCAGGCACCAAACCCCGGGTCTGGGGGTGCTGCTGAAGGTGTGGGACCACCAGACACACTGTCACCAGGTTTTCCTTTGCTTTCCAGAGCAAACAGATGTCTGGAATACGGTGGCCAGCTACGTGCTGCAGCAGCTCCTGCAATGCAAGGTGGGTCGGCGCCGCGTGCAACTTCTTTGCTTGGAGAAGTGTGAAGTCCCCACGGCCTGGGGCCATGGACTGTAGTGACCCTTGCCCTCCCCGGAAAGCAGGGAACTCACCCCAAAAGTCCCCACCAAGGGGCTGACAGGCGCCACGCAAGGGCGGTATCCCTTGTGGTAGGTGGCGTCGTGTCTCAGGGCCGATCCCAGTCATTGGAGGCCCCTGGGTCCCCTCAGGCTGCTTCTGCCTTGACTGCAGCAGAGCATTTTCGGAAGGGCAAGGGGAGGGAAAGGACTGGGATGGGGCCACCTCCAGCTCTTCCTCCGGCCTGTCCTCACCCTTTGGCCCTTCCCTTCCACTCTCAGGGCATCCGAATCCCCACTCTGGGCTCCTTTGACATAATCCAAAAACAGATCCAAGCTGGGGACAAGGCGATGATTTTGCAGTGGCCAGTGTTTCACCTGGCCACGAACCTCATAAACACGCACCACCTCGTGGACAGCAAAGACAGCCTGCCAGGTAAGGCGGTGGAAGAAACCTTGCTGGCTGTCCCAGAAGGCACCCAGACCTCCAGCTGCGCCTTTCCTCGGATGAGGGACTCGGCTGTCCCCAAGAGGGACCTGGATGACCTCCAAAAGGGACCGTGGACACCAGCTGTCCCCAAAAAGGGCTTGTGTGTCCCCAAAAGGGACCTGGATGACACCAAAAAGGGACCCTGACACCACGCTGTCTGCGAAAGAGACCTGGATGACCCCAAAAAGGGACCCTGGACCCCAGCTGTCCCCTAAAGGGGCTTGTGTGTCCCCAAAAGGGACCTGGATGACACCAAAAAGGGACCCTGACACCCAGTTATCCCTGAAAGAGACCTGGATGACCCCAAAAAGGGAGGCTGGCACCCAGCTGTCCCCAAAAGGGGCTTGTTTGTCCCCAAAAGGGTTTTGTGTGTCCCCAAAAGGGACCTGGATGACACCAAAAAGGGTCCCTGACACCCCGCTGTCCGCAAAAGAGACCTGGATAACCCCAAAAAGGGACCCTGGACCACAGCTGTCCCTAAAAGGGGCTTGTGTGTCCCCAAAAGGGACCTGGATGACCTGGGCATGCTCCTCATCGAAGGCACCGAGGTGGAAATGAAATTTTACTATGACATCCTGGAGATGCTGTGTGGGAAGGAGGACCTTCAGGACCTTCAGGAAGGAGGCTCATGCCCTGCTGAGGGTGCTCCCAAGGCTCCAGCCTGCCCCAAAACTCTGCCCACCAGCTGGGCACAGCCTTTTGTCCCCACATCTCGGTTGCTTCCCCAGAACTTAGCCCTGGGATGGGAAGAGGACACGGTGACTGTGCGTGGGGAGGGCAGGAATATGGGGATCCGAGACCCTGCGCACCCCCCTGGGACCGATGTTGACAGCAGCACCAAACCCCAGCCTTTGGCCAGGGCAAACTCACAGCCAGAAGTGGAACACCAGGGATGGACCAAGCAGGGCCATCGACATCTCAGGGGGTCACAGGAGAAAAACGAGGAGTGGACACTGTACTCTGTGACGGTGGACTGCCAAAAACTCCAACAAAGACAACCTCCAAGAAGCTGTCTCTTCCTTTGAGACCTCCAACTGTGAAGAAAGTCCCCACAATCATAGTATCATCACCAACGAGCTCCGAGGAGACCCTGCCCCAGAGGCCTCGCTATAACACCTCCCTGCTGCTGCCCACCCTGGACGGTACATCTGAGACGCAGGAACCCAAATCATCCCGAGCAAGGTGCCCAGGACAGCAGAGACCCCATACAGAATCTGAGATTTTGGAACTTCGAAAGCATCACCTCAAAAAGTTAAACCCAAAAATGATTGGGGTCTGTGTCCCTGTTGGGAACTGCCTCCTCATAGGCAGGCAGAGTTTGGGGGGCAGTGGGGGCTGTTGGGGGACCCCATGGTTCTGGTCAGCACTTGGATCACTCTCCAGGTACCATGGCACTCGGACATGACAAGGCAGTGCTTATAAACAAGGATTTGCATCCGTCTGACTTGGGGCAGGCGGCTGCAGATGCCGAAGGGGGCAGGAATGGGACTTGTGCCGTGCAGTTTATTTATTTCACCCCAAGAGGCATAATTAAATAGGGATAATTTTTGTCACAGTGGCCCTGGTGGGCCCCAAAGCCCCTTTTGAGGGCCCAAAGCCTTCGTTTTGGAAACCAAAGCCACATTTGAGTGTCCACAACCCCATTGTAAGAGTCCAAAGCTTCCTTTAAAGGTCCAAACCTCCAAACTGCTTTGGAGAGCCCAGTGCACTGGTTTTAAGATCAAAGCGTCTGTTTTACTATCAAAAACAAAAGTTAGGATCCAGATCCAGCTTGTTATGGCCCAAACACTAATTTTTTAGATCAGTGTTATTTCCAGTCTCCTATACCTCATTTTGGGGTCCAAAACTTCCTTCAGAGGGTTTCCACCGTCACTTTTAGAGCCTCATGCATCCTATTTAGGCCCCAAACACTTCTTCCCTTTAGGGCCCAAATCCTTCTCTTTAGAGCCAGAACCCTTCCCTTCAGTGTCAAAACCCTTCACCTCAGGGGAAAAAAAAAAATTAAAAAAAAAAATTCTTCAGGGCACAAAACCCTTTCTTGAGGGCTCAAACTCTTCACTTTAGGCCCAAACTCATCTCTTCAGGGCCCAAGCCCTTCTTCTCTTCAGGGCCTAAGCCCTTCTCTTTAAGGCCCAAACCCTTCTCTTTAAGGCCCAAACCCTTCTCTTTAGGACCCAATACCTTCTTTACTTTATGGCACAAACCCCCCTCTTCAGGCCCCAAACCCCTCTCTTCAGGGCACAAACCCCTCTCTTTAGGGGCCAAGCCCTTCTCTTTCGGTCCAAGACCTCTTTAGCGCCCAAACCCCTGTATTGAGACCTTTAACCCTTCTCTTTAGGCCCAGGCACTTCCCTTTAGGGCCCAGGCCGTTCTCTTTAGGACCCAAACCATCTTTAGGGCCCAAAGCCTCTCTTTAGGCCCCAAACCCTTCTTATCCTTAGGGCCCAAAGCCTTCTTCTAGTCAGGGCACAAAGCCTTCTCTTTAGGGACCAAACCTTTCTCTTTAGGGCCCAAGCCCTTCTCTTTAGGGCACAAAGCCCACTCCTTAGACCCCAACCCTTCCTTTTTAGCCTCAAACTGTTCTTCCGTTTATGCCCCAAACCGTTCTTTTTTGGGCCCAAGCCCTTCTCTTTAGGGCACAAACACCCCCCTCTTTATGCCCCAACCCTTCTTTTTTGGCCTCAAACTCCTCTTCCCTTTAAGTCCCAAATCCTTCTCTTTCGTGCCCAAACCATTCTTCTTATTAGGCCCCAAGCCCCTCTCTTCAGGGCCCAAACCCCTCTCTTTTGGGACCATACCCTTCTCTTTAGGGAACAAACACTTCTCTGCACACCAAAAAAAAACTATTATTCAGGGCCCAAAACTCTTTTGTTAGGGCCAAACCCCTGTATTGAGAGCTCTAACTCCTCTCTTTCGGGTGAAAGCCCATCTCTTTAGGGCCCAAGCTGTCTTTATAGCGCAAAAGCCTCTCTTTAGGGCGCAAAGCCTCTCTTTAGGCCCCAAACCCTTCTTCTCCTTAGGGCCCAAAGCTTTCTACTAGTCAGGGCACAAAGCCTTCTCTTTAGGGACCAAACCTTTCTCTTTAGGGCCCAAGCCCTTCTCTTTAGGACACAAACCCCTCTCCTTAGACCCCAACCCTTCCTTTTTGGCCTCAAACTCTTCTTCCATTTATGCCCCAAACCGTTCTCTTTGGGGCCCAAGCCCTTCTCTGTTTTGGGATCAAACCCTTCTCTTTCGGGTCCACACCCTCACTTTAGGCCCCAAAACCTTATTCTCCTTAAGCCCCAAACCATTCTTCTCCTTAGGCCGCAAACCCTTCTCTTTAGGCCCCAAGCCCTTCTCTTCAGGGCCCAAACCCTTCTCTTCAGGCCCAAACCCCTCTCTTTAGGGCCCAGACACCTCTCTTTAGGCCCCAAGCCCTTCTCTTCAGGGCCTAAGCCCTGGTCTCTAGGCTCCAAGGGTGGATTGTTCAGAGGACGAGCGCAGGGATGAGCCTGAACGCGACCTCTGCCAAGGATCGGAAATCCTCCTGCATGAAGCCGACCCGGACAGAACTGTGGGACGGCATGCAGCGCAGGTGCCTGATGCCCAACATCACCGCCAAAGGTACGGGCACCCCAGCACCACAGGAGGAGTGTTGGCAACCACATTTGGGGCTTTCCTTGGGCGAGACCCAGTGCCGGAGCCATCCTGGGGTGTCTCCGTTGGGGCTTTTCATCTGCCACCGAACCCCGGCTCTGGGGCTGCTGCTGGAGGTGTGGGACCACCAGACCCAGTGTGACCAGGTTTTCCTTTGCCTTCCAGAGCAAACAGATGTCTGCAATGCAGTAGCCACTTGCAGGGCGTCCGAATCCCCACTCTGGGCTCCTTTGATGTAATCCAGAAACGGATCCAAGCTGGGGACAAGGCGATGATTTTGAAGTAGCCGGTGTTTCACCTGGCCACGAACCTCATAAACACGCACCACCTCGTGGACAGCAACGGCAGCCTGCCAGGTAAGGCGGAGGATGAAACCTTGCTGGCTGCACTGCCGGGGCACAGCGGGCATCGTCTCTGGCTCAAAAGCCAAGCCCATGGAGCTAACTGAAAGCTGGGGAAATTCGGGGGATGGCTGCAACGAGCAGCACGTGGGGGAGATTTGTGAAGGGCCGCCAGGTCCTTATAACGCCATCCCTGCCATGTGGTTTTCCAGCGACAGGAAGCTGGAGCCCCAAAGACGTGCCAAGGTGGCGGCGGACGCCTGTGTGTCCTGGCAGAAAGCTGAGAGCTGCATCCGAGGCACCATGGCCCTCATCTCCCAGTGCCTGTGGGAGGGGGAGAACGTCGCCCTCGTCCTGAGGGACCTGGGCATGCTCCTCATCGAAGGCACCAAGGTGGAAATGAAATATTACTATGACATCCTGGAGATGCTGTGTGGGAAGGAGGACCTTCAGGACCTTCAGGAAGGAGGCTCATGCCCTGCTGAGGGTGCTCCCAAGGCTCCAGCCTGCCCCAAAACTCTGCCCGCCAGCTGGGCACAGCCTTTTGTCCCCACATCTCGGTGGCTTCCCCAGAACTTAGCCCTGGGATGGGAAGTGGACACGGTGCGTGTGCAGGAGGATGGGGATCCGAGACCCCGCTCACCCCCCTAGGACCGATGTCGGCAGCAGCAGCACCCCACTTCTGACCATGTCCGTGCTTTCCAGCCTCAGTGGGATTGCTCGACATGCCTTTCACCGTGTGCTCGAGTATCCCGAAATACGAGCTCCCACGGCTGAGGGAAACCACAGGAGAACAAGAAGAAATGCATGATCAGGTGAGGCTGGAGGCTCACAGCCGGAGCTTTGATGTGTTTTCAGCCAGCTGCCAGCAATCCCGGGGCTGCCTCCTGCCAAAAAACAGCCTTTGGCCAGCCAAGACCAGGGCAAACTCACAGCCTGAAGTGAAACACCAGGGATGGACCAAGCAGGGCCATCGACATCTCAGGGGGTCACAGGAGAAGAGCGAGGAGTGGACGCAGTCCTCCGTGCTGGTGGACTGCCAAAAACTCCAACAAAGACAACTTCCAAGAAGCTGTCTCTCCCTTTGAGACCTCCAACTGTGAAGAAACTCCCTACAATCGTCGTATCATCACCAACGAGCTCCGAGGAGACCCTGCCCCGGAGGCCTCGCTATAACACCTCCCTGCTGCTGCCCACCCTGGACGGTACATCCAAGACGTTGGAACCCGAACCGTCCAGAGCAAGGCACCCAGGGGAGGAGAAACCCCCCACACAATCTGAGATCTTGGAACTATGGAAACAATATCTCAAGAAGTAAAACCAAAAACAATTGAGGTGCATGTCTAAGTTTATTTCCAGCACTACACAGCACAGACACATCACAAATGGACACGAAGGGAGAGGAGAAAACCTCATTGCTGCTTTTGGTAGCAGTTTCCGGGTCTGAGCAGAGATCGAAGGCTGTTGGAGGCGAGATGAGAAAGATTCAGGGCACAGCTGCAGGTATCTGCTGCGCAGCTGAAGCACGCTCAGGCAGGATGAAGCTCTGGGGCATCCAGCAAGAGCTGGTTCCCAACCCACGGCCCTCGGGTCACTCTCCAGTGATGGACAAAGCGCGGGAAGGAACACCTCAGGGGTCATGGGAGAGAGCGAGGAGTGGACGCAGTCCTCCGTGCTGGTGGACTGCCAAAACTCCAACAAAGACAACCACCAAGAAGCTGTCTCTCCCTTTGAGACCTCCAACTGTGAAGAAAGTCCCCACAATCATAATATCATCATGAACGAGCTCTGAGGAGAGTCTGCCCCAGAGGCCCCACTATAACACCTCCCTGCTGCTGCCCACCCTGGACGGTACATCTGAGACGCAGGAACCCGAATCATCCAGAGCAAGGCGCCCAGGACAGCAGAGACCCCATACAGAATCTGAGATTTTGGAACTTCGAAAGCATCACCTCAAAAAGTTAAACCCAAAAATGATTGGGGTATGTGTCCCTGTTGGGAACTGTCTCCTCATAGGCAGGCAGAGTTTGGGGGGCAGTGGGGGCTGTTGGGGGACCCCATGGTTCTGGTCAGCACTTGGATCACTCACCAGGTACCATGGCACTCGGACATGACAAGGCAGTGCTTATAAACAAGGATTTGCATCCGGCTGACTTGGGGCAGGCGGCTGCAGATGCCGAAGGGGCAGGAATGGCACTTGTGCCGTGCAGTTTGTTATTTATTTCACCCGGGGAGGGATAATTAATTAGGGTTAATTTTTGTCACAGCGGCCCTTGTGGTGCCATTCTGGATTTGTGCCCGGAGCAGTGCTGGTGGCACACTGCTACTTTGGCTGCTCTGAGCAGCGGTCCCATCGCACTCACCTAAAGCACCATTTGTAATGCCCCAAGCCCCTTTTGAGGGCCCAAAGCCTTCGTTTTGGAAACCAAAGCCACATTTGAGTGTCCACAACCCCATTGTAAGAGTCCAAAGCTTCCTTTAAAGGTCCAAACCTCCAAACTGCTTTTGAGAGCCCAGTGCACTGGTTTTAAGATCAAAGTGTCTGTTTTAATATCCAAAAGCTCAAGTTAGGATCCAGATCCAGCTCTTTATGGCCTAAAGACTAATTTTTTAGATCAGGGTTATTTCCAGTCTCCTATACCTCATTTTGGGGTCCAAAACTTCCTTCAGAGGGTTTCCACCATCACTTTTAGAGCCTCATGCATCCTATTCAGGCCCCAAACACTTCTTCCCTTTAGGGCCCAAATCCTTCTCTTTAGAGCCAGAACCCTTCCCTTCAGTGTCAAAACCCTTCTCCTCAGGGGAAAAAAAAAAAATAAAAAAAAAATTCTTCAGGGCACAAAACCCTTTCTTGAGGGCTCAAACTCTTCACTTTAGGCCCAAACTCATCTCTTCAGGGCCCAAGCCCTTCTTCTTTCAGGGCCTAAGCCCTTCTCTTTAAGGCCCAAACCCTTCTCTTTAAGGCCCAAACCCTTCTCTTTAGGACCCAATACCTTCTTTACTTTATGGCACAAACCCCCCTCTTCAGGCCCCAAACCCCTCTCTTCAGGGCACAAACCCCTCTCTTTAGGGGCCCAGCCCTTCTCTTTCGGTCCAAGACCTCTTTAGCGCCCAAACCCCTGTATTGAGACCTCTAACCCTTCTCTTTAGGCCCAGGCACTTCCCTTTAGGGCCCAGGCCGTTCTCTTTAGGACCCAAACCATCTTTAGGGCCCAAAGCCTCTCTTTAGGCCCCAAACCCTTCTTCTCCTTAGGGCCCAAAGCCTTCTTCTAGTCAGGGCACAAAGCCTTCTCTTTAGGGACCAGACCTTTCTCTTTAGGGCCCAAGCCCTTCTCTTTAGGGCACAAAGCCCTCTCCTTAGACCCCAACCCTTCCTTTTTAGCCTCAAACTGTTCTTCCGTTTATGCCCCAAACCGTTCCTTTTTGGGCCCAAGCCCTTCTCTTTAGGGCACAAACACCCCCCTCTTTATGCCCCAACCCTTCTTTTTTGGCCTCAAACTCCTCTTCCCTTTAAGTCCCAAATCCTTCTCTTTCGTGCCCAAACCATTCTTCTTATTAGGCCCTAAGCCCCTCTCTTTAGGGCCCAAGCCCCTCTCTTCAGGGCCCAAACCCCTCTCTTTAGGGACCATACCCTTCTCTTTAGGGAACAAACACTTCCCTGCACACCAAAAAAAAACTATTATTCAGGGACCAAAACTCTTTTTTAAGGGCCAAACCCCGGTATTGAGAGCTCTAACTCCTCTCTTTCGGGTGAAAGCCCATCTCTTTAGGGCCCAAGCTGTCTTTATAGCGCAAAAGCCTCTCTTTAGGGCGCAAAGCCTCTCTTTAGGCCCCAAACCCTTCTTCTCCTTAGGGCCCAAAGCCGCCTTCTACTCAGGGCACAAAGCCTTCTCTTTAGGGACCAAACCTTTCTCTTTAGGGCCCAAGCCCTTCTCTTTAGGACACAAACCCCTCTCCTTAGACCCCAACCCTTCCTTTTTGGCCTCAAACTCTTCTTCCATTTATGCCCCAAACCGTTCTCTTTGGGGCCCAAGCCCTTCTCTGTTTTGGGATCAAACCCTTCTCTTTCGGGTCCACACCCTCACTTTAGGCCCCAAAACCTTATTCTCCTTAAGCCCCAAACCATTCTTCTCCTTAGGCCGCAAACCCCACTCTTTAGGCCCCAAGCCCTTCTCTTCAGGGCCCAAACCCTTCTCGTTCAGGCCCAAACCCCTCTCTTTAGGGCCCAGACACCTCTCTTTACGCCCCAAGCCCTTCTCTTCAGGGCCTAAGCCCTGGTCTCTAGGCTCCAAGGGTGGATTGTTCAGAGGACGAGCGCAGGGATGAGCCTGAACGCGACCTCTGCCAAGGATCAGAAATCCTCCTGCATGAAGCCGACCCGGGTAGAACTGTGGGACAGCATGCAGCGCAGGTGCCTGATGCCCAACATCACCGCCAAAGGTACGGGCACCCCAGCACCATCAGCTCCGAGAAGAGCCTGCCCCAGAGGCCCCACTATAACACCTCCCTGCTGCTGCCCACCCTGGACGGTACATCCAAGATGCTGGAACCGGAACCGTCCAGAGCAAGGCACCTGGAACAGGAGAGACCCCTCTCACAATCTGAGATCCTGGAACTTTGGAAGCGTTACCTCAAGAAGTAAAACACAAAAACAATTGGGGTGCGTGTCCAAGTTTATTTCCAGCACTACACGGCACAGACATGTCACAAATGGACACGAAGGGAGAGAAGAAAACCTCATTGCTGCTTTTGGTAGCAGTTTCCAGGTCTAAGAAGAGATCAAAGGCTGTTGGGGGCGAGATGAGAAAGATTCAGGGTACAGCTGCAGGTATCTGCTGTGCAGCTGAAGCACACTTGGGCAGGATGGAGCTCTGGGGCATCCAGCAGGAGCTGGTTCCCAACCCACGGCACTCGGGTCACTCTCCAGGTGTCCACATCCCCATGGAAAGATCCCAAAGCATCCTTTAAGGGTCCAACCCCCAAACTGCTTTTGAGAGCCCAGTGCACTGGTTTTAAGATCAAAGCGTCTGTTTTACTATCCAAAACCTCACGTTCGGATCCAGATCCTGCTTTTTATGGCCTAAAGACTAATTTTTAGATCAGTGTTATTCCCAGTATCCTATACCTCTGTTTGGGGTCCAAAACTTCCTTTAGAGGGCTTCCACCGTCACTTATAGAGCCTCATGCCTCCTACTTAGGCCCCAAACACTTCTCCCCTTCAGGGCCGAATCCCTTCTCTTCACAGCCCAAACCCTTTTTACAGGGAAAAAAAAAAAAAAAAAAAAAAATCCTTCAGGGCCCAAACCCTTCTCTTTAGGGCCCAAGGCTTTCTTCTCTGTCGGGCCCAAATCCCTCCCTTTTGGGCCCAAACCCCTCTCTTCAGGGACTAAGCCCCAATTTTTACGGCCCAAGCTCTTCTTTTTCATGCCCAAGCCCTTCTTTTTCGGGCCCAAGACCTTCTCTTTAGGACCCAAGACCTTCTCTACAGGGCAAAATGAAAAAACTATTCTTCAGGGCCCAAACCCATCTCTTTATGACACAAACCGTTCTCTTTCGAGCAGAAACCCTCTCTTTAGGCCCCAAGCCCTTCTCTTCAGGGCCTGAAACTCTTCTTCCCCTTATGCCCCAAACCCTTCTCCTCTTCTGGCCAAAGCCCCTCCCTTTAGTGCCCAAACCCCGCCTTTTAGGGCCCAAACCGCTCCCTTCAGGGCCCAAACCCCTCCCTTCAGGCCGCAAGCCCTTCTCTTTAGAGCCCAAACCCTTCTGCTCCTTAGGCCGCAAACCCCTCTCTTTAGCGCCCAAACCCCTCTCTTTAGGGCCAAAACCCCTCCCTTCAGGGCACAAGCCCTTCTCTTCAGGGCCTAAGGCCTGGTCTCTAGGCTCCAAGGGTGGATTGTTCAGAGGACGAGCGCAGGGATGAGCCTGAACGCGACCTCTGCCAAGGAGAGGAAATCCTCCTGCATGAAGCCGACCCGGGTAGAACTGTGGGACGGCATGCAGCGCAGGTGCCTGATGCCCAACATCACCACCAAAGGTACGGGCACCCCCAGCACCACAGGAGGAGTGTTGGCAACCACATTTGGGGCTTTCCTTGGGCGAGACCCAGTGCCGGAGCCATCCCGGGGTGTCTCCGTTGGGGCTTTTCATCTGCCACCGAACCCCGGCTCTGGGGGTGCTGCTGGAGCTGTGGGACCACCAGACCCAGCGTGACCAGGCACCAAACACCAGGTGTGGGGGTGCTGCTGGAAGTTTCGGGCCACCAGACCCAGCGTTACCAGGTTTTCCTTTGCCTTCCAGAGCAAACAGATGTCTGGAATACGGTGGCCAGCTACGTGCTGCAGGAGCTCCTGCAACGCAAGGTGGGTCGGTGCCGCGCCCAACTGCTCTGCTCGGCTTCTCCAAGTGAGGGAAGTCCCCACGGAGCATTTTCAGAAGGGCAAGGGGAGGGAAAGGACTGGAATGGGGCCACCTCCAGCTCTTCCTCCGGCCTGTCCTCACCCTTTGGCCCTTCCCTTCCACTCGCAGGGCGTCCGAATCCCCACTCTGGGCTCCTTTGACATAATCCAAAAACAGATCCAAGCCGGGGACAAGACGATGATTTTGCCGTGGCCGGTGTTTCACCTGGCCACGAAACTCATAAACACGCACCACCTCGTGGCCAGCAAAGACAGCCTGCCAGGTAAGGCGGAGGATGAAACCTTGCTGGCTGCACAGCCGGGGCACAGCGGGCATCGCCTCCGTGCTCAGAAGCCAAGCCCATGGAGCCAGCCCGAAGCAGGGGCAATCTGGGTTATGGCTGCAATGAGCAGCGCGTGGGGGAGACGCATGAAGGGCCGCCGGGTGACTAACGCCATCCCTCCCGTGTGGTTTTCCAGCCCACAAGAAGCTGGAGCCCCTGAGACGTGCCGAGGTGGCAGCGGACGCCTGCGTGTCCTGGCAGAAAGCTGAGAGCTGCATCCGAGGCACCATGGCCCTCATCTCCCAGTGCCTGCGGGAGGGGGAGAACATCGCCCTCGTCCTGAGGGACCTGGGCGTGCTCCTCATAGAAGGCACCAGGGTGGAGATGAAATTCTACTACGACGTTCTGGAGATGCTGTGTGGCAAGAAGGACCTTCAGAACGCGGTTTTGAAGGTGAGGGGCTTTTTTTTGCTCCGGGCAATCCAAAAGCGGTGTCCCAATGGCTCGGGCCAGGCCAAAGTGACGGTCCTGCCCGCTCTGGGGTCTTGGGATCCCCCCCACCAGGGATGTTCTCCCACCTCTGTTCTCCCCCCTGCAGCTCCCGCAGCTGATGGACACCGTGGTGTCGCGGGTGGCAGTCATAGCCTCCCTGACATCCTCTGGCCGTGTCGTCATCTTCCCCGAGTAAGTATATTTGCCGAGTTGGCTGCTCAGTGCAGCTGCTCAGCTCCTTCTGGTACCATTTGGCCAAAACCAGCCATCATGGAATGTGAAAACATGCCCATGAGTAGGAGACGACAGAGAGCGGAAAGGGCAGCTGGTGCTGAATGTCACACCAGTGTCCTCTCCTTGCGTGCAGGTTTGCAGTGGAGTTGGTGCCCAAATTGTCATCCAGGAAATCATCCAAGGCCTCAGGAAAACTCCCTGGGGAGGAGAAGAAGAAGAAAGACGGGGTCTTGCCACCTCTCAGCCAGGGCAAGAAAGGTAAAGCAGCGGCCGGCTCCTTCCCGTGGCACGGGCGGCCCAGTTCTGGGATCCAGTGGGCTCATGCCCTGCTGAGGGTGCTTCCAAGGCTCCAGCCTGCCCCAAAACTCTGCCCGCCAGCTGGGCACAGCCTTTTGTCCCCACATCTTGGTGGCTTCCCCAAAACCCAGCCCTGGGATGGGAAGTGGCCACGGTGACTGTGCAGGAGGACGGGGGTCCGAGACCCCGCTCACCCCCCTAGGACCAATGTCGGCAGCAGCAGCACCCCACTTCTGATCATGTCCGTCCTTTCCAGCCTCAGTGGGATTGCTCGACATGCCTTTCACCGTGCGCTCAAGTATCCTGAAATAAGAGCTCCCACGGCTGAGGGAAACAAAAGCACAGGAGAACAAGAAGAAGGCTGGGATCAGGTGAGGCCGGAGGCTCACAGCCGGAGCTTTGATGTGTTTTCAGCCAGCTGCCAGCAATCCCGGGGCTGCCTCCTGCCAAAAACCAGCCTTTGGTCAGCCAAGACCAGGACAAACGCACAGCCAGAAGCGGAACAACAGGGATGGACCAAGTGTGGGCAGCAACACCTCTGGAGGTAACTGGAGAAGAGTCAGGAGTGGACGCAGTCCTCCGTTATGGTGGACTGCCAAAAACTCCAACAAAGACAACCTCCAAGAAGCTGTCTCTCCCTTTGAGACCTCCAACTGTGAAGAAACTCCCTACAATCGTCGAATCATCACCAACGAGTTCTGAGGACAGCCTGCCCCGGAGGCCTCGCTATAACACCTCCCTACTGCTGCCCACCCTGGACGGTACGTCCGAGACGCAGGAACCCGAACCGTCCAGAGCAAGGCGCCCGGGACAGCAGAGACCCCACTCACAATCTGAGATTTTGCAACTTTGGAAGCGTCACCTCAAAAAATAAAACCTGAAAACAACTGGTGTGTGTGTCCCTGCTGGGAGCTGTCTCCTCGTAGGCAGGCAGAGTTTGGGGGGCATTGGGGCTGTTGGGGGACCCCATGGTACTGGTCGGCATGTGGATCACTCTCCAGGTGCCCAAATCCAGGCTGTTATGCCAGAAAGCAGAGAGAGGCCAGAGGCTGTGGGACATGCTGCCCTCTCTCCACTGACAAGGGACATGACAAGGCAGTGCTTATAAACAAGGATTTGCATCCGGCTGACTTGGGGCAGGCGGCTGCAGATGCTGAAGGGGCAGGAATGGGACTTGTGCCGTGCAGTTTGTTATTTATTTCACCCTGGGAGGGATAATTAATTAGGCTTAATTTTTGTCACACCGGCCCTTGTGGTGCCATTCTGGATTTGTGCCCAGAGCAGTGCTGATGGCACACGGCTGCTTTGGCTGCTCTGAGCAGCGGTCCCATCGCACTCACCTAAAGCAACATTTTTAATGCCCCAAGCCCCTTTTGAGGGCCCAAAGCCTTCGTTTTGGAAACCAAAGCCACATTTGAGTGTCCGCATCCCCATGGTAAGAGCCCAAAGCTTCCTTTATGGGTCTGTACCCCAAACTGCTTTCAAGAGCCCAATGCATCAGTTTAAAGATCAAAGCATCTGTTTTACTATCAAAAACACAAGTTAGGATCCAGATCCAGCTTGTTATGGCCCAAACACTAATTTTTTAGATCAGTGTTATTTCCAGTCTGCTATACCTCATTTTGGGGTCCAAAACATCCTTGTAAGGGCTCCCACCCTCAGTTTTAGAGCCTCATGCCTCCTATTTAGGGCCCAAACCCTTCTCATTAGGGCCCAAACCCTTCTCTTCAGGGCAAAAAAACAAATTCTTCAGGGCACAAAACTCTTTCTTGAGGGCTCAAACCCTTTCTTGACGGCCCAAACCCATCTCTTCAGGGCAAACGCCCTTCTTCTCTTTAGGGCCCAAGCCTTTCTTCTCTTTAGGGCCCAAAGCCTTCTCTTCAGCAAAAATAAAATAAAATAAAATAAAATAAAATAAAATAAAATAAAATAAAATAAAATAAAATAAAATAAAATAAAATAAAATAAAATAAAATAAAATAAAATAAAATAAAATAAAATAAAATAAAATAAAATAAAATAAAATTCTTCAGGGCACAAAAACCGTTTTTGAGGGCTCAAACCCGTCTCTCTAAGGCCCAAACCCTTCTCAATAGGACCCAATACCTTCTTCACTTAATGGCCCAAACCCCTCTCTTCAGGGCCCAAGCCCTTCTCTTTAAGGTCCAAGACTGTCTCTTTAGGGCCCAAACCCCTGTATTGAGAGGTCTAACCCTTCTCTTTCAAGCCCAAGCCCTTCCCTTCAGGGCCCAAGTTGTCTTTATGGCCCAAAAGCCTCTCTTTAGGGCTTAAAGCCTCTCTTTAGGCCCCAAACACTTCTTCTCCTTAGGGCCCAAAACCTTCTTCTAGTCAGGGCACAAAACCTTCTCTCTAGGGACCAAACCTTTCTCTTTAGGGCCCAAGCCCTTCTCCTCTTTCGGGCCCAAAGCCTTCTCTTTTGGGCCCAAGCCCTTCTTCTCTTTTGGGCCCTCACCCTCTCTTTTAGGCCCACACCCTCTCTTTAGACCCCAACCCTTCCTTTTTGGTCTCAAACTGTTCTTCCCTTTATGACCCAAACCATTCTCTTTCGAGCCCAAGGCCTTCTTCTCTTTTGGGCCCAAGCCCTTCTTCTCTTTTGGGCCCACACCCTCTCTTTAGGGCCCAAACCCTTCTTCTCCTTAGGCCCCAAACCCTCTGTTTCGGGCCCAAACCCTTCTCTTAAGGGCCTAAGCCCCTCTCTTTAGCGCCCAAGCCCTTCTACTTAGGGCACAAACCATCCCTCTTTAGGCCGCAACCCATTTTTTTGGCCTCAAACTCTGCTTCCATTTTGGTCCCAAAACCTTCTCTTTAGGGCCCAAACCCCTCTCTTTAGGGATCAAACCCTGCTCTTTGAGACCCAAACCCTGCTCTTTGGGGCCCTAATCCTCCTTAGGGCCCAAACCCGTCTCTTTAGGCCCCAAACCCTTCTCTTTCAGGACCTAAACCGTCTCTTTAGGGCCCAGACTCCTCTCTTTACGCCCCAAGCCCTTCTCTTCAGGGCCTAAGGCCTGGTCTCTAGGCTCCAAGGGTGGATTGTTCAGAGGACGAGCGCAGGGAAGAGCCTGAACGCGACCTCTGCCAAGGATCGGAAATCCTCCTGCATGAAGCCGACCATGACAGAACTGTGGGACGGCATGCAGCGCAGGTGCCTGATGCCCAACATCGCCGCCAAAGGTACGGGCACCCCCAGCACCACAGGAGGAGTGTTGGCAACCACATTTGGGGCTTTCCTTGGGCGAGACCCAGTGCCGGAGCCATCCCGGGGTGTCTCCGTTGGGGCTTTTCATCTGCCACCGAACCCCGGCTCTGGGGCTGCTGCTGGAGCTCTGCGACTGTAATACACCATAAATGTTTGTTCATTGTCTTTTGTGTTAGAAAAACAAGGAGTTCTGTTTGAGGAGCGGGAGTTGCGAAAGCCCCCTGCTGAAGTAAGGAGCTGTGTAATGCTTGGCTAGACACTACGAAAATTCTTTTGCTTAATGTAACAAAAAGAGAACCCCCTCCCCTTCTCTCCTTCTGCATCTCAGTTGCCTCTTTTATTCAAAGACACTGTTGCAAAGCTCATGTAACCATCTCCTGGTAAATTGCTAAACTAGTGTATCTACATCCTGCCTTCCTGTCTCACGTTGGGCCAACATGACCAAACAAAAAAAGAAGTTGAACCACAACGCCGAGGAAGACTACGGCCTTCATCTTCACGACCACCAGAGGGACAGAGACGACCCCCTAGCAACAGTGCGCGCAGTCGCAGAACATACCAGGATGTGCTGCGTAATCCCGGAATTACCAAGCTATAAAAAGGGACCCTGGTGGGGGTGAGGTGCGCGCCGTTGGCGGATCCGAGACTCCCCGGCCGCCCAGCACTGTTTTGCTTGCTATTGGCTTACTCAATAAATTCCTTTCTATGATTAATACTATGCTCTCTGAAAATTAAATAAAGGGGGCAATTTATAACAAGACCACCAGACCCAGCGTGACCAGGCACCAAACCCCGGCTCTGGGGGTGCTGCTGGAGGTTTGGGACCACCAGACCCAGCGTAACCAGGTTTTCCTTTGCCTTCCAGAGCAAACAGATGTCTGGAATGCGGTGGCCACTCACAGGGCGTCCGAATCCCCACTCTGGGCTCCTTTGATGTAATCCAGAAACAGATCCAAGCTGGAGACAAGGCGATGATTTTGCAGTGGCCGGTGTTTCACGTAGCTACGAACCTCATAAACACGCACCACCTCGTGGACAGCAACGGCAGCCTGCCAGGTAAGGCGGTGGATGAAACCTTGCTGGCTGCATGGCCGGGGCACACGGGGCATCGTCTCCATGCTCAAAATCCAAGCCCATGGAGCCAGCCCAAAGCTGGGGCAATTTGGGTTATGGCTGCAACGCACAGCACGTGCGGGAGACACATGAAGGGCCGCCGGGTGACTAATGCCATCCCCCCCCTGTGGTTTTCCAGCCCACAAGAAGCTGGAGCCCCTGAGACGTGCCGAGGTGGCAGCAGACACCTGCGTGTCCTGGCAGAAAGCTGAGAGCTGCATCCGAGGCACCATGGCCCTCATCTCCCAGTGCCTGCGGGAGGGGGAGAACATCGCCCTCGTCCTGAGGGACTTGGGCATGCTCCTCACCAAACGCACCGAGATGGAAATGAAATTTTACTATGACATCCTGGAGATGCTGTGTGGGAAGGAGGACCTTCAGGACCTTCAGGAAGGAGGCTCATGCCCTGCTGAGGGTGCTCCCAAGGCTCCAGCCTGCCCCAAAACTCTGCCCGCCAGCTGGGCACAGCCTTTTGTCCCCACATCTCGGTGGTTTCCCCAAAACCGAGCCCTGGGATGGGAAGTGGACACGGTGACTGTGCGTGGGGAGGGCAGGAATAATGGGGATCCACGCACCCCCCTAGGACCGATGTTGGCAGCAGCAGCACCCCACTTCTGACCATGCCTGTCCTTTCCAGCCTCAGTGGGATTGCTCGACATGCTTTTCAACGTGTGCTCGAGTATCCTGAAATACGAGCTCCCACGGCTGAGGGAAACCACAGGAGAACAAGAAGAAATGAGGGATCAGGTGAGGCCGGAGGCGCATAGCCGGAGCTTTGATGTGTTTTCAGCCAGCTGCCAGCAATCCCGGGGCTGCCTCCTGCCAAAAACCAGCCTTTGCCCAGCCAAGACCAGGGCAAACTCACAGCCTGAAGTGGAACAACAGGGATGGACCAAGCAGGGCCATCGACATCTCAGGGGGTCACAGGAGAAGAGTGAGGAGTGGACGCAGTCCTCCGTGCTGGTGGACTGCCAAAAACTCCAACAAAGACAACCTCCAAGAAGCTGTCTCTCCTTTTGAGAGCTCCGACTGTGAAGAAAGTCCCCACAATCATAATATCAACACCATCGAGCTCCGAGAAGAGCCTGCCCCAGAGGCCCCACTATAACACCTCCCTGCTGCTGCCCACCCTGGACGGTACATCCAAGATGCTGGAACCCGAACTGTCCAGAGCAAGGCACCTGGAACAGGAGAGACCCCTCTCACAATCTGAGATCCTGGAACTTTGGAAGCATTACCTCAAGAAGTAAAACACAAAAAAGATTGGGGTGTGTGTCCAAGTTTATTTCCAGCAGTACACAGCACAGACATGTCACAAATGGACACGAAGGGAGAGGAGAAAACCTCATTGCTGCTTTTGGTAGCAGTTTCCAGGTCTAAGAAGAGATCAAAGGCTGTTGGAGACGAGATGAGAAAGATTCAGGGTACAGCTGCAGGTATCTGCTGCGCAGCTGAAGCACACTCGGGCAGGATGGAGCTCTGGGGCATACAGCAGGTCCAAAACTTCCTTCAGAGGGCTTCCACCGTCACTTATAGAGCCTCATGCCTCCTATTTAGGCCTCAAACACTTCTTCCCTTCAGGGCCCAAACCCTTCTCTTTACAGCCCAAACCCTGTTTACAGGGAAAAAAAAAAAAAAAAAAAAAAATCCTTCAGGGCCCAAACCCTTCTCTTTAGGGCCCAAGGCTTTCTTCTCTGTCGGGCCCAAATCCCTCCTTTTTGGGCCCAAACCCCTCTCTTCAGGGACTAAGCCCCGATTTTTAGGGCCCAAGCCCCTCTTTTGTGGGCCTAAGACCTTCTCTTTGGGACCCAAGACCTTCTCTACAGGGCAAAATGAAAAAACTATTCTTCAGGGCCCAAACCCATCTCTTTATGACACAAACCGTTCTCTTTCGGGCAGAAACCCTCTCTTTAGGCCCCAAGCCCTTCTCTTCAGGGCCTGAAACTCTTCTTCCCCTTATGCCCCAAACACTTCTCCTCTTCTGGCCAAAGCCCCTCCCTTCAGGGCCCAAACCCCTCCCTTCCGGGCCCAAGCCCTTCTTCTATTTAGGCCCCAAGCCCTTCACTTCAGGGCAAAAAAAAAAAAAAAAAACAAACAAACTATTCTTCAGGGCCCAAACCCCTCGCTTCCTGGCCCAAACCCTTCTTCTCTTTCGAGCCCAAGCCCCTCCCTTTAGTGCCCAAACCCCGCCTTTTAGGGCCCAAACCGCTCCCTTCAGGGCCCAAACCCCTCCCTTCAGGCCCCAAGCCCTTCTCTTTAGAGCCGAAACCCTTCTGCTCCTTAGGCCCCAAAACCCTCTCTTCAGGGCCTGAACCCTTCTCTATCAGGCCCAAACCCCTCTCTTTAGGGCCCAGACCCTCTCTTTAGGCCCCAAGCCCTTCTCTTCAGGGCCTAAGGCCTGGTCTGTAGGGTCCAAGGGTGGATTGTTCAGAGGACAAGCGCAGGGATGAGCCTGAACGCGACCTCTGCCAAGGATCGGAAATCCTCCTGCATGAAGCAGACCCGGACAGAACTGTGGGACGGCATGCAGCGCAGGTGCCTGATGCCCAACATCACCGCCAAAGGTACGGGCACAGCTGTGCACAGCCTTTTGTCCCCACATCTCAGTGGCTTCCCCAGAACCGAGCCCTGGGATGGGAAGTGGCCACAGTGCCTTTGCAGGAGGATGGGGATCCGAGACCCCGCGCACCTTCCTGGGACCAATGTTGGCAGTGTGAGCCCTTTTTGCGGGCTCAAACCCGACTCTCTAAGGCCGAAACACTTCTCTTTAGGACCCAATTCCTTCTTTACTTTATGGCCCAAACCCCTCTCTTCAGGGCCCAAACCCCTCTCTTTAGGGCCCAGCCCTTCTCTTTCGGTCTGAACCCTTATTTTCAGGGCAAAAAAAAAACCAAACTATTATTCAGGGCCCCAAACCCTCTCTTTAGGGCCCAAACCCCTGTGTTGAGAGCTCTAACCCTTCTCTTCAGGGTTAAAGCCCAAACTCTTTAGGGCCCAAGCTGTCTTTATGGCGCAAAAGCCTCTCTTTAGGGCGCAAAGCCTCTCTTCAGGCCCCAAACCCTTCTTCTCCTTAGGGCCCAAAGCCTTCTTCTAGTCAGGGCACAAAGCCTTCTCTTTAGGGACCAATCCCTTCTCTGTAGGACACAAACCCCTCTCTTTAGACCCCAACCCTTCCTTTTTGGCCTCAAACAGTTCTTCCGTTTATGCCCCAAACCGTTCTTTTTGGGCCCAAGCCCTTCTTCTCTTTCGGGCCCAAGCCCTTCTTCTCTTTTGGGCTCAAACCCTTCTCTTTCGGGCCCACACCCTCTCTTTCAGGCCCAAACCCTTCTTCTCCTTAGGCCCCAAACCCTACTTCTCATTAGGCCGCAAACCCCTCTATTTAGGGCCCAGACCCTTCTCTATCAGGCCCAAACCCCTCTCTTTAGGGCCCAGACCCCTCTCTTTAGGCCCCAAGCCCTTCTCTTCAGGGCCTAAGCCCTGGTCTTTAGGGTCCAAGGGTGGATTGTTCAGAGGACGAGCGCAGGGGTGAGCCTGAACGCGACCTCTGCCAAGGATCGGAAATCCTCCTGCATAAAGTTGACCCGGGTAGAACTGTGGGACGGCATGCAGCGCAGGTGCCTGATGCCCAACATCACCGCCAAAGGTACGGGCACCCCAGCACCACAGGAGGAGTGTTGGCAACCACATTTGGGGCTTTCCTTGGGCGAGACCCAGTGCCGGAGCCATCCCGGGGTGTCTCCGTTGGGGCTTTTCATCTGCCACCGAACCCCGGCTCTGGGGCTGCTGCTGGAGGTGTGGGACCACCAGACCCAGCGTGACCAGGCACCAAACCCTGGGTCTAGGGGTGCTGCTGGAGGTGTGGGACCACCAGACACACTGTCACCAGGTTTTCCTTTGCTTTCCAGAGCAAACAGATGCCTGGAATACGGTGGCCAGCTACGTGCTGCAGCAGCTCCTGCAATGCAAGGTGGGTCGGCACCGCGTGCAACTTCTCTGCTTGGAGAAGTGTGGAGTCCCCACAGCCTAGGGCCATGGACTGTAGTGACCCTTCCCGTCCCCAGAAAGCAGGGAACTCACCCCAAAAGTCCCCACCAAAGGGCTGACAGGCACCACGCAAGGGCGGTATCCCTTGTGGTAGGAGGTGTCGTGTCTCAGGGCCGATGCCAGTCATTGGAGGCCCCTGGGTCCCCTCAGGCTGCTTCTGCCTTGACTGCAGCAGAGCGTTTTCGGAAGGGCAAGGGGAGGGAAAGGACTGGGATGGGGCCACCTCCAGCTCTTCCTCTGGCCTGTCCTCACCCTTTGGCCCTTCCCTTCCACTCGCAGGGCGTCTGAATCCCCACTCTGGGATCCTTTGACGTAATCCAAAAACAGATCCAAGCCGGGGACAAGGCTATGATTTTGCAGTGGCCAGTGTTTCACCTGGCCACGAACCTCATAAACACGCACCACCTCGTGGACAGCAACGGCAGCCTGCCAGGTAAGGTGGACGTTGAAACCTTGTTGGCTGCATGGCCAGGGCACACAGGTAATCGCCTCTGGCTCTAAAGCCAAGCCCATGGAGCCAGCCCAAAGGTGGGGTAATTCGGTGGATGGCTGCAAAGAGCAGCACGTGGGGGAGATGTGTGAAGGGCCGCCGGGTGACTAACAACATCCCTCCCATGTGGTTTTCCAGCCCACAAGAAGCTGGAGCCCCTGAGACGTGCCGAGGTGGCAGCGGACGCCTGCGTGTCCTGGCAGAAAGCTGAGAGCTGCATCCGAGGCACCATGGCCCTCATCTCCCAGTGCCTGCGGGAGGGGGAGAACGTCGCCCTCGTCCTGAGGGACCTGGGCGTGCTCCTCATAGAAGGCACCAGGGTGGAGATGAAATTCTACTACGACGTCCTGGAGATGCTGTGTGGCAAGGAGGACCTTCAGAACGCGGTTTTGAAGGTGAGGGGCTTTGTTTTGGGATCCTCCCCACCAGGGATGTTCTCCCAGCTCTGTTCTCCCCCCTGCAGGTCCCGCAGCTGATGGACACCGTGGTGTCGCGGGTGGCAGTCATAGCCTCCCTGACATCCTCTGGCCGTGTCGTCATCTTCTCCAAGTAAGTATATTTGCCAAGTAGGCTGCTCGATGCAGCTGCTCAGCTCATTTTTGGTACCATTTGGCCAAAACCAGCCTTCATGGAATGTGAAAACATGCCCATGAGCAGGCGACGACACAGAGCGGAAAGGGCAGCTGGTGCTGAATGTCACACCAGTGTCCTCTCCTTGTGTGCAGGTTTGCAGTGGAGTTGGTGCCCAAATTGTCATCCAGGAAATCATCCAAGGCCTCAGGAAAACTCCCTGGGGAGGAGAAGAAGAAGAAAGACGGGGTCTTGCCACCTCTCAGCCAGGGCAAGAAAGGTAAAGCAGCGGCCGGCTCCTTCCCGTGGCACGGGCGGCCCAGTTCTGGGATCCAGTGGGCTCATGCCCTGCTGAGGGTGCTCCCAAGGCTCCAGCCTGCCCCAAAACTCTGCCTGCCAGCTGGGCACAGCCTTTTGTCCCCACATCTTGGTGGCTTCCCCAAAACCCAGCCCTGGGATGGGAAGTGGCCAATGTGACTGTACAGGAGGACGGGGCTCCAAGACCCTCTGCACACCCCTAGGACCGATGTTGGCAGCAGCAGCACCCCACTTCTGACCATGTCTGTCCTTTCCAGCCTCAGTGGGATTGCTCGACATGCCTTTCACTGTGCGCTCAAGTATCCCGAAATACGAGCTCCCACGGCTGAGGGAAACCACAGGAGAACAAGAAGAAGGCTGGGATCAGGTGAGGCCGGAGGCTCACAGCCGGAGCTTTGTTGTGTTTTCAGCCAGCTGCCAGCAATCCCGGGGCTGCCTCCTGCCAAAAACCAGCCTTTGGCCAGCCAAGACCAGGACAAACGCACAGCCAGAAGCGGAACACCAGGGATGGACCAAGTGTGGGCAGCCACACCTCCGGAGGTCACTGGAGAAGAGTCAGGAGTGGACGCAGTCCTCTGTGCTGGTGGACTGCCAAAAACTCCAACAAAGACAACTTCCAAGAAGCTGTCTCTCCCTCTGAGACCTCCAACTGTAAAGAAACTCCTTACAATCGTCGTAACAGTGACAGCCAGTAGAGACGAGGCAAGAAAATAATAAAATAAGTATTTCAGCCGTCCCTACAAGTCCGGTGGCAGTCCTGTACACTTCCTGGGCCACGTCTCTCCGAGCAAATTAGAGAGGACAGGACAAATGAGAGCGATGGGCAATCACCTGTATGAAGTGTAGATATCAGGAAGAGGTTCTCCACCTCTTGGTCGTGCACTGGGACAGGCTCCCCAGGGCAGTGGTGAATGCACCGAGCCTGCCGGGGTTCGAGCAGCCTTTGGACAACGCCTTTGGACACGTGGTCTGATTTTTTGGGTGGTCCTTTGGGGACGCAGGAGTTGGATTTGGTGGTTCTGTCCTCGGCGGCCTCGCTGAGATGATCGGCTTTGGGGCGGGTGCATTGTGCACCCCAGGCCCCCAGTTTTGGGGGCACCCCTGTCTGTGGAAGTTCCCATAAATTCTGAAGGCAGAAGTGGGTTTCACGGGTCCCAAAGGCTCATTTTGGGGATCAGAGCTTTGGTTTGGGGTTTCGAAGCTTTCAGCTGAGCATCCACAGCTGCATTTTAAGGGCCCAGACACTCCGTTTTTTAGAACCCAAAGCCTCCTTTTAGGGTCCAGCCCCCATCTGAAGGGGCCAAGCCAAGCCATGAGTGCCTCTGGCTGTGTTGTCCGAGAAAAAATTCGAGTTCGTTACGGATGCAATGAGCCAAGGCAGACACTAGGGAGGGATATTGTTTTATGTCAGAACTGCACAAGCCTGGGTACCACCGGGTGGCTTCCCACCGCGCTGGCACACCTGAAGATTTTCCATGCCACCCTTTGCACAGTCTCTTATCGCTCTATTTACATATTAGCACAATCCTCTAGCTCCTAATTGGTTTTACAATTAGCATACCGTTGACACGACAAAATCCTTCCCCGCATCCTCAGAAGGGAAGAGTTCTCTGTCGGGCCGGGGTCTCTCAGTCTAGGGGTGTGATTTTTAGGATTCGAATGAGGATAGCTCACAGGAGCTCATATTATTACATCTTCTCATAGTTTTTCAGCCAATTGTTTCCAACAAGTTGATTTTTAACCAACTCGAGGACATGCGTGTCTGACTTTTCCTTACAAAATGGTCTTCTTGATTAAATAGTTTCTTAGGTATTCGTCCTTCGGATATCCTCCAGGCCTGGCCATCTCTGTGCTTGCCTTGAAAGCATATTTTCCCCCTGACAGAAGTCTTCCTCGACCTCTGGAACATGTGAGTGGGGACAGTGGGGTGACAGGGGGTGACAGGGACAGGGGTGACCTCGCTGTTGTCCCCCCTTCCATGCTCCCCAACAACATGCACTCGCTGTCCCCCCCCAACAATCCCCTGGCCATGGTAAGTGGGAGGTCCCGGTGTCCCCAGGGGGGTCCCAGTGTCCCCAAGGGACCCAGAGCTCTAGGCACTCCTTCCCCAAGGGACCCACGGGTCCCCAAAGGACCCCAGCACCTGGGTGACCCCAACGGGGTCCTGGATTTCCAGGGGTCCCCAAAAAGCACCCTGGTCTGTGGGCACTTCCCAGAAGGGGCCAAGGCACCCAGCTGTCCCCCAAAAGGGACCTGGGCGTCCCCAAAGGGGACCTGGCTGTCTGGCTGTGCTCCCAAAAGTGTCCCCATGGCACCCTGGGCTCTGGGTGACACCTGAAAAGGATCTGTGTGTCCCGAGAGGGACGCGGGTGTCCCAGAAGGCACCCAGACCTCCAGCTGCTCCTTTCCTTGGATGAGGGACTCAGCTGTCGCCAAGAGGGACCTGGATAACCCCAAAAAGGGACCCTTTTGAGGGCCACAGAAAAAAAAAAAACAGATATCTGGAATGCAGTGGCCAGCTACGTGCTGCAGCAGCTCCTGCAACGCAAGGTGGGTCGGTGCCGCGTGCAACTGCTCTGCTCGGCTTCTCCAAGTGAGGGAAGTCCCCACGGAGCATTTTTGGAAGGGCAAGGGGAGGGAAAGGACTGGGATGGGGCCACCTCCAGCTCTTCCTCCGGCCTGTCCTCACCCTTTGGCCCTTCCCTTCCACTCACAGGGCGTCTGAATCCACACTCTGGGCTCCTTTGACATAATCCAAAAACGGATCCAAGCTGGGGACAAGGCGATGATTTTGCAGTGGCCGGTGTTTCACCTGGCCACACACCTCGTAAACACGCACCACCTCGTGGACAGCAACGGCAGCCTGCCAGGTAAGGCGGTGGAAGAAACCTTGCTGGCTGTCCCAGAAGGCACCCAGACCTCCAGCTGCTCCTTTCCTCGGATGAGGGACTCGGCTGTCCCCAAGAGGGACCTGGATGACATCCAAAAGGGACCCTGTACACCAGCTGTCCCCTAAAGGGGCTTGTGTGTCCCCGAAAGGGACCTGGATGACCTCCAAAAGGGACCCCAGACCCCAGCTGTCCCCTAAAGGGGCTTGTGTGTCCCCAAAAGGGACCTGGATGACACCAAAAAGGGACCCTGACACCCCGCTATCCCCGAAAGAGACCTGGATGACCCCAAAAGGGATCTGGATGACACCAAAAAGGGACCCTGAAACCCCGCTGTCCGCAAAAGAGACCTGGATGACCCCAAAAAGGTACCCTGGACCCCAGCTTTCCCCAAAAGGGGCTTGTGTGTCCCCAAAAGAGACCTGGATGACACCAAAAAGGGACCCTGACACCCAGCTGTCCCCTAAAGGGGCTTGTGTGTCCCCAAAAGGGACCTGGATGACCTCCAAAAGGGACCCTGGACACCCAGCTATCCCCGAAAGAGACCTGGATGACCCCAAAAGGGACCTGAATGACACCAAAAAGGGACCCTGACACCCAGCTATCCCCGAAAGAGACCTGGATGACCCCAAAAAGGGACGCTGGACCCCAGCTGTCCCCTAAACAGGTTTGTGTGTCCCCAAAAGGGACCTGGATGACCTCCAAAAAAGACCCTGGACCCCAGCTGTCCCCTAAAGGGGCTTGTGTGTCCCCGAAAGAGACCTGGATGACCCCAAAAGGGACCTGGATGACACCAAAAAGGGACCCTGGACACCAGGTGTCCCCTAAAGGGGCTTGTGTGTACCCAAAAGGGTCCTGGATGACAGCAAAAAGGGACCCTGACACCCAGCTATCCTTGAAAGAGACCTGGATGACCCCAAAAAGGGACGCTGGACCCCAGCTGTCCCCTAAACAGGTTTGTGTGTCCCCAAAAGGGACCTGGATGACCTCCAAAAAAGACCCTGGACCCCAGCTGTCCCCTAAAGGGGCTTGTGTGTCCCCGAAAGAGACCTGGATGACCCCAAAAGGGACCTGGATGACACCAAAAAGGGACCCTGGACACCAGGTGTCCCCTAAAGGGGCTTGTGTGTACCCAAAAGGGTCCTGGATGACAGCAAAAAGGGACCCTGACACCCAGCTATCCTTGAAAGAGACCTGGATGACCCCAAAAAGGGACGCTGGACCCCAGCTGTCCCCAAAAGGGGCTTGTGTGTCCCCAAAAGGGACCTGGATGACCCCCAAACGGACCCTGGACCCCAGCTGTCCCCTAAAGGGGCTTGTGTGTCTCCAAAAGGGACCCAGAGCTCTAGGCACTCCTTCCCCAAGGGACCCACGGGTCCCCAAAGGACCCCAGCACCTGGGTGACCCCAACGGGGTCCTGGATTTCCAGGGGTCCCCAAAAACCACCCTGGTCTGTGGGCGCTTCCCAAAAGGGGCCAAGGCACCCAGCTGTCCCCCAAAAGGGACCTGGGCATCCCCAAAGGGGACCTGGCTGTCTGGCTGTGCTCCCAAAAGTGTCCCCATGGCACCCTGGGCTCTGGGTGGCACCTGAAAAGGATCTGTGTGTCCCGAGAGGGACGCGGGTGTCCCAGAAGGCACCCAGACCTCCAGCTGCTCCTTTCCTTGGATGAGGGACTCGGCTGTCGCCAAGAGGGACCTGGATGACACCAAAAAGGGACCCTGACACCCTGCTGTCCACAAAAGAGACCTGGATGACCCCAAAAAGGGACGCTGGACCCCAGCTGTCCCCAAAAGGGGCTTGTGTGTCCCCAAAAGGGACCTGGATGACCTCCAAAAGGGACCCTGGACCCCAGCTGTCCCTAAAAGGGGCTTCTGTGTCCCCAAAAGGGACCTGGATGACCTGGGCATGCTCCTCATCGAAGGCACCAAGGTGGAAATGAAATATTACTATGACATCCTGGAGATGCTGTGTGGGAAGGAGGACCTTCAGGACCTTCAGGAAGGAGGCTCATGCCCTGCTGAGGGTGCTCCCAAGGCTCCAGCCTGCCCCAAAACTCTGCCCGCCAGCTGGGCACAGCCTTTTGTCCCGCATCTCGGTGACTTCCCCAGAACTTAGCCCTGGGATGGGAAATGGCCACGGTGACTGTGCGTGGGGAGGGCAGGAATATGGGGATCTGAGACCCTGCGCACCCCCCTGGGACCGATGTCGGCAGCAGCACCAAACCCCAGCCTTTGGCCAGGGCAAACTCACAGCCAGAAGTGGAACAACAGGGATGGACCAAGCGCGGGCAGGAACACCTCAGGGGGTCACGGGAGAAAAACAAGGAGTGGACACTGTACTCTGTGGCGGTGGACTGCCAAAAACTCCAACAAATACAACCTCCAAGAAGCTGTCTCTCCCTTTGAGACCTCCAACTGTGAAGAAAGTCCCCACAATCATAGTATCATCACCAACGAGCTCCGAGGAGACCCTGCCCTGGAGGCCTCGCTATAACACCTCCCTGCTGCTGCCCACCCTGGACGGTACATCTGAGATGCAGGAACCCGAATCATCCAGAGCAAGGCGCCCAGGAGAGCAGAGACCCCATACAGAATCTGAGATTTTGGAACTTCGAAAGCATCACCTCAAAAAGTTAAACCCAAAAATGATTGGGGTATGTGTCCCTGTTGGGAACTGTCTCCTCATAGGCAGGCAGAGTTTGGGGGGCAGTGGGGGCTCTTGGGGGACCCCATGGTTCTGGTCAGCACTTGGATCACTCTCCAGGTACCATGGCACTCGGACATGACAAGGCAGTGCTTATAAACAAGGATTTGCATCCGGCTGACTTGGGGCAGGCGACTGCAGATGCCGAAGGGGCAGGAATGGGACTTGTGCCATGCAGTTTATTTATTTCACCCCAAGAGGCATAATTAAATAGGGATAATTTTTGTCACAGTGGCCCTGGTGGGCCCCAAAGCCTCTTTTGAGGGCCCAAAGCCTTCGTTTTGGAAACCAAAGCCACATTTGAGTGTCCGCATCCCCATGGTAAGAGCCCAAAGCTTCCTTTATGGGTCCGAACCCCAAACTGCTTTTGAGAGCCCAGTGCACTGGTTTTAAGATCAAAGCGTCTGTTTTACTACCCAAAACCTCAAGTTAGGATCCAGATCCTGCTTTTTATGGCCTAAAGACTAATTTTTTAGATCAGGGTTATTTCCAGTCTCCTATACCTCATTTTGGGGTCCAAAACTTCCTTCAGAGGGTTTCCACCGTCACTTTTAGAGCCTCATGCATCCTATTTAGGCCCCAAACACTTCTTCCCTTTAGGGCCCAAATCCTTCTCTTTAGAGCCAGAACCCTTCCCTTCAGTGTCAAAACCCTTCTCCTCAGGGGAAAAAATAAATAAATAAAAAAAAATTCTTCAGGGCACAAAACCCTTTCTTGAGGGCTCAAACTCTTCACTTTAGGCCCAAACTCATCTCTTCAGGGCCCAAGCCCTTCTTCTCTTCAGGGCCTAAGCCCTTCTCTTTAAGGCCCAAACCCTTCTCTTTAAGGCCCAAACCCTTCTCTTTAGCACCCAATACCTTCTTTACTTTATGGCACAAACCCCTCTCTTCAGGCCCCAAACCCCTCTCTTCAGGGCACAAACCCCTCTCTTTAGGGGCCCAGCCCTTCTCTTTCGGTCCAAGACCTCTTTAGCGCCCAAACCCCTGTATTGAGAGCTCTAACCCTTCTCTTTAGGCCCAGGCACTTCCCTTTAGGGCCCAGGCCGTTCTCTTTAGGACCCAAACCATCTTTAGGGCCCAAAGCCTCTCTTTAGGCCCCAAACCCTTCTTCTCCTTAGGGCCCAAAGCCTTCTTCTAGTCAGGGCACAAAGCCTTCTCTTTAGGGACCAAACCTTTCTCTTTAGGGCCCAAGCCCTTCTCTTTAGGGCACAAACACCCCCCTCTTTATGCCCCAACCCTTCTTTTTTGGCCTCAAACTCCTCTTCCCTTTAAGTCCCAAATCCTTCTCTTTCGTGCCCAAACCATTCTTCTTATTAGGCCCCAAGCCCCTCTCTTTAGGCCCCAAGCCCCTCTCTTTAGGGCCCAAGCCCCTCTCTTCAGGGCCCAAACCCCTCTCTTTAGGGACCATACCCTTCTCTTTAGGGAACAAACACTTCTCTGCACACCAAAAAACAACTATTATTCAGGGCCCAAAACTCTTTTTTTAGGGCCAAACCCCTGTATTGAGAGCTCTAACTCCTCTCTTTCGGGTGAAAGCCCATCTCTTTAGGGCCCAAGCTGTCTTTATAGCGCAAAAGCCTCTCTTTAGGCCCCAAACCCTTCTTCTCCTTAGGGCCCAAAGCCTTCTTCTAGTCAGGGCACAAAGCCTTCTCTTTAGGGACCAAACCTTTCTCTTTAGGGCCCAAGCCCTTCTCTTTAGGACACAAACCCCTCTCCTTAGACCCCAACCCTTCCTTTTTGGCCTCAAACTCTTCTTCCATTTATGCCCCAAACTGTTCTCTTTTGGGCCCAAGCCCTTCTCTGTTTTGGGATCAAACCCTTCTCTTTCGGGTCCACACCCTCACTTTAGGCCTCAAAACCTTATTCTCCTTAAGCCCCAAACCATTCTTCTCCTTAGGCCGCAAACCCCACTCTTTAGGCCCCAAGCCCTTCACTTCAGGGCCCAAACCCTTCTCTTCAGGCCCAAACCCCTCTCTTTAGGCCCCAAGCCCTTCTCTTCAGGGCCTAAGGCCTGGTCTCTAGGCTCCAAGGGTGGATTGTTCAGAGGACGAGCGCAGGGATGAGCCTGAACGCGACCTCTGCCAAGGAGAGGAAATCCTCCTGCATGAAGCCGACCCGGGTAGAACTGTGGGACGGCATGCAGCGCAGGTGCCTGATGCCCAACATCACCGCCAAAGGTACGGGCACCCCAGCACCACAGGAGGAGTGTTGGCAACCACATTTGGGGCTTTCCTTGGGCGAGACCCAGTGATGGAGCCATCCCGGGGTGTCTCCGTTGGGGCTTTTCATCTGCCACCGAACCCCGGCTCTGGGGGTGCTGCTGGAGCTGTGGGACCACCAGACACACTGTCACCAGGTTTTCCTTTGCCTTCCAGAGCAAACAGATGTCTGAAATACAGTAGCCAGCTACGTGCTGCAGGAATTCCTGCTATAAAAGTTAGGTCGGTGCCGCGTGCAACTTCTCTGCTCGGCTTCTCCAAGTGAGGGAAGTCCCCACAGAGCATTTTCGGAAGGGCAAGGGGAGGGAAAGGACTGGAATGGGGCCCCCTCCAGCTCTTCCTCTGGCCTGTCCTCACCCTTTGGCCCTTCCCTTCCACTCGCAGAGCATCTGAATCCCCACTCTGGGCTCCTTTGACATAATCCAAAAACAGATCCAGCCTGGGAACAAGGCGATGATTTTGCAGTAGCCAGTGTTTCACCTGGCCACGAACGTCATAAACACGCACCACCTCGTGGACAGCAACGGCAGCCTGCCAGGTAAGGCGGAGGATGAAACCTTGCTGGCTGCACAGCCGGGGCACAGTGGGCATCATCTCTGGCTCAAAAGCCAAGCCCATGGAGCTAACTGAAAGCTGGGGAAATTCGGGGGATGGCTGCAACGAGCAGCACGTGGGGGAGATGTGTGAAGGGCCGCCGGGTGACTAACGCCATCCCTCCCGTGTGGTTTTCCAGTGACAGGAAGCTGGAGCCCCTGAGATGTGCCGAGGTGGCGGCGGACGCCTGTGTGTCCTGGCAGAAAGCTGAGAGCTGCATCTGAGGCACCATGGCGCTCATCTCCCAGTGCCTGTGGGAGGGGGAGAACATCGCCCTCGTCCTGAGGGACCTGGGCATGCTCCTCATTGAAGGCACCAAGGTGGAAATGAAATATTACTATGATATCCTGGAGATGCTGTGTGGGAAGGAGGACCTTCAGGACCTTCAGGAAGGAGGCTCATGCCCTGCTGAGTGTGCTCCCAAGGCTCCAGCCTGCCCCAAAACTCTGCCTGCCAGCTGGGCACAGCCTTTTGTCCCCACATCTCGGTGGCTTCCCCAAAACTGAGCCCTGGGATGGGAAGTGGACACAGTGCGTGTGCAGGAGGATGGGGATCCGAGACCCCGCTCACACCCCTAGGACCGATGTCGGCAGCAGCAGCACCCCATTTCTGACCATGTCTGTCCTTTCCAGCCTCAGTGGGATTGCTCGACATGCCTTTCACTGTTCGCTCGAGTATCCCGAAATACGAGCTCCCACGGCTGAGGGAAACAAAAGCACAGGAGAACAAGAAGAAATCCGGGATCAGGTGAGGCCGGAGGCTCACAGCCGGAGCTTTGATGTGTTTTCAGCCAGCTGCCAGCAATCCCGGGGCTGCCTCCTGCCAAAAACCAGCCTTTGGCCAGCCAAGACCAGGACAAACGCACAGCTGGAAGCGGAACACCAGGGATGGACCAAGTGTGGGCAGTGACACCTCTGGAGGTCACTGGAGAAGAGTCAGGAGAGACGCAGTCCTCCGTGCTGGTGGACTGCCAAAAACTCCAACAAAGACAACCTCCAAGAAGCTGTCTCTCCCTTTGAGACCTCCAACTGTGAAGAAACTCCCTACAATCGTCGTATCATCACCAACGGGTTCTGAGGAGACCCTGCCCCAGAGACCCCGCTATAACACCTCCCTGCTGCTGCCCACCCTGGACGGTACATCCAAGATGCTGGAACCCGAACTGTCCAGAGCAAGGCACCTGGAACAGGAGAGACCCCACTCACAATCTGAGATTTTGCAACTTTGGAAGCGTCACGTCAAAAAATAAAACCTGAAAACAACTGGGGTGTGTGTCCCTGCTGGGAGCTGTCTCCTCGTAGGCAGGCAGAGTTTGGGGGGCAGTGGGGACTGTTGGGGGACCCCATGGTACTGGTCGGCATGTGGATCACTCTCCAGGTGCCCAAGTCCAGGCTGTTATGCCAGGAAGCAGAAAGAGAGAGGCCAGAGGCCGTGGGACATGCTGCCCTCTCTCTACTGGGAGAGGGAAGTTGGCTGGGGAGAGGTGGAGATACTGGCAGCTGGGCGATCCCTGCAGCTCTCACCAGGGCTCTCGTGTTCAGTTTGGAGGCTGCTGGTGGTTGAGGTCCGGAGGTCGCTTGCTTTTTTCACAGTAGCAAAAAAAAGGCACCAAACCAAAAACCATAGTGCTGGCAAGTTTGCTCTATTTATTTTGCTCCCCGATTGCTTTAATTGTTACTTTCATTTTCCCCAAAGAGCTATTTTAATTGGGACATGACAAGGCAGTGCTTATAAACAAGGATTTGCATCCGGCTGACTTGGGGCAGGCGGCTGCAGATGCCGAAGGGGCAGGAATGGGACTTGTGCCGTGCAGTTTATTTATTTCACCCCAAGAGGCATAATTAAATAGGGATAATTTTTGTCGCAGTGGCCCTGGTGGGCCCCAAAGCCCCTTTTGAGGGCCCAAAGCCTTCGTTTTGGAAACCAAAGCCACATTTGAGTGTCCACAAACCCATTGTAAGAGTCCAAAGCTTCCTTTAAAGGTCCAAACCTCCAAACTGCTTTTGAGAGCCCAGTGCACTGGTTTTAAGATCAAAGTGTCTGTTTTAATATCCAAAACCTCAAGTTAGGATCCAGATCCAGCTCTTTATGGCTTAAAGACTAATTTTTTAGATCAAGGTTATTTCCAGTCTCCTATACCTCATTTTGGGGTCCAAAACTTCCTTCAGAGGGTTTCCACCGTCAGTTTTAGAGCCTCATGCGTCCTATTTAGGCCCCAAACACTTCTTCCCTTTAGGGCCCAAATCCTTCTCTTTAGAGCCAGAACCCTTCCCTTCAGTGTCAAAACCCTTCTCCTCAGGGGAAAAAAAAATAAAAAAAAAAATTCTTCAGGGCACAAAACCCTTTCTTGAGGGCTCAAACCCTTCTCTTTAAGGCCCAAACTCATCTCTTCAGGGCCCAAGCCCTTCTTCTCTTCAGGGCCTAAGCCCTTCTCTTTAAGGCCCAAACCCTTCTCTTTAAGGCCCAAACCCTTCTCTTTAAGACCGAAACCCTTCTCTTTAGGACCCAATACCTTCTTTACTTTATGGCCCAAACCCCTCTCTTCAGGCCCCAAACCCCTCTCTTCAGGGCACAAACCCCTCTCTTTAGGGGCCCTGCCCTTCTCTTTCGGTCCAAGACCTCTTTAGCGCCCAAACCCCTGTATTGAGACCTCTAACCCTTCTCTTTAGGCCCAGGCACTTCCCTTTAGGGCCCAGGCCGTTCTCTTTAGGACCCAAACCATCTTTAGGGCCCAAAGCCTCTCTTTAGGCCCCAAACCCTTCTTCTCCTTAGGGCCCAAAGCCTTCTTCTAGTCAGGGCACAAAGCCTTCTCTTTAGGGACCAAACCTTTCTCTTTAGGGCCCAAGCCCTTCTCTTTAGGGCACAAAGCCCTCTCCTTAGACCCCAACCCTTCTTTTTTGGCCTCAAACTCCTCTTCCCTTTAAGTCCCAAATCCTTCTCTTTCGTGCCTAAACCATTCTTCTTATTAGGCCCAAACCCTTCTCTTTAGGGCCCAAGCCCCTCTCTTCAGGGCCCAAGCCCCTCTCTTCAGGGCCCAAACCCCTCTCTTTAGGGACCATACCCTTCTCTTTAGGGAACAAACACTTCTCTGCACACCAAAAAACAACTATTATTCAGGGCCCAAAACTCTTTTTTTAGGGCCAAACCCCTGTATTGAGAGCTCTAACTCCTCTCTTTCGGGTGAAAGCCCATCTCTTTAGGGCCCAAGCTGTCTTTATAGCGCAAAAGCCTCTCTTTAGGGCCCAAAGCCTCTCTTCAGGCCCCAAACCCTTCTTCTCCTTAGGGCCCAAAGCCTTCTTCTAGTCAGGGCACAAAGCCTTCTCTTTAGGGACCAAACCTTTCTCTTTAGGGCCCAAGCCCTTCTCTTTAGGACACAAAGCCCTCTCCTTAGACCCCAACCCTTCCATTTTGGCCTCAAACTGTTCTTCCATTTATGCCCCAAACCGTTCTCTTTTGGGCCCAAGCCCTTCTCTGTTTTGGGATCAAACCCTTCTCTTTCGGGTCCACACTCCCACTTTAGGCCCCCAAACCTTATTCTCCTTAAGCCCCAAACCATTCTTCTCCTTAGGCCGCAAACCCCACTCTTTAGGCCCCAAGCCCTTCTCTTCAGGGCCCAAACCCTTCTCGTTCAGGACCAAACCGCTCTCTTTAGGGCCCAGACCCTCTCTTTACGCCCCAAGCCCTTCTCTTCAGGGCCTAAGCCCTGGTCTCTAGGGTCCAAGGGTGGATTGTTCAGAGGACAAGCACAGGGATGAGCCTGAACGCGACCTCTGCCAAGGAGAGGAAATCCTCCTGCATGAAGCCAACCCGGGTAGAACTGTGGGACGGCATGCAGCGCAGGTGCCTGATGCCCAACATCACCGCCAAAGGTACGGGCACCCCAGCACCACAGGAGGAGTGTTGGCAACCACATTTGGGGCTTTCCTTGGGCGAGACCCAGTGCCGGAGCCATCCCGGGGTTTCTCCGTTGGGGCTTTTCATCTGCCACAGAACCCCAGCTCTGGGGCTGCAGCTGGGGGTGCTGCTGGAGCTGTGGGACCACCAGACCCAGCGTGACCAGGTTTTCCTTTGCCTTCCAGAGCAAACAGATGTCTGGAATGAGGTGGCCAGCTACGTGCTGCAGGAGCTCCTGCAACGCAAGGTGGGTCGGTGCCACGTGCAACTGCTCTGCTCGGCTTCTCCAAGTGAGGGAAGTCCCCACAGAGCATTTTCGGAAGGACAAGGGGAGGGAAAGGACTGGAATGGGGCCACCTCCAGCTCTTCCTCCAGCATGTCCTCACACTTTGCCCCTTCCCTTCCACTCACAGGGTATCCGAATCCCCACTCCGGGCTCCTTTGATGTAATCCAGAAACGGATCCAAGCTGGGGACAAGGCTATGATTTTGCAGTGGACGGTGTTTCACCTGGCCACACACCTCATAAACACGCACCACCTCGTGAACAGCAATGGCAGCCTGCCAGGTAAGGCGCTGGGTGAAACATTGCTGGCTGTACGGCCGGGGCACAGCGGGCATCGTCTCTGGCTCAAAAGCCAAGCCCATGGAGCTAACTGAAAGCTGGGGAAATTCGGGGGATGGCTGCAACGAGCAGCACGTGGGGGAGATGTGTGAAGGGCCGCCGGGTGACTAACGCCATCCCTCCCGTGTAGTTTTCCAGCGACAGGAAGCTGGAGCCCCTGAGACGTGCCGAGGTGGCGGCGGACGCCTGTGTGTCCTGGCAGAAAGCTGAGAGCTGCATCCGAGGCACCATGGCCCTCATCTCCCAGTGCCTGCGGGAGGGGGAGAACGTCGCCCTCGTCCTGAGGGACCTGGGCATACTCCTCATTGAAGGCACCAAGGTGGAAATGAAATATTACTATGACATCCTGGAGATGCTGTGTGGGAAGGAGGACCTTCAGGACCTTCAGGAAGGAGGCTCATGCCCTGCTGAGGGTGCTCACAAGGCTCCAGCCTGCCCCAAAACTCTGCCCGCCAGCTGGGCACAGCCTTTTGTCCCCACATCTCGGTGGCTTCCCCAAAACTGAGCCCTGGGATGGGAAGTGGACACGGTGCGTGTGCAGGAGGATGGGCATCCGAGACCCCGCTCACCCCCCTAGGACCGATGTCGGCAGCAGCAGCACCCCACTTCTGACCATGTCTGTCCTTTCCAGCCTCAGTGGGATTGCTCGACATGCCTTTCACCGTGTGCTCGAGTATCCCGAAATACGAGCTCCCACGGCTGAGGGAAACCACAGGAGAACAAGAAGAAATGCGGGATCAGGTGAGGCCGGAGGCTCATAGCCGGAGCTTTGATGTGTTTTCAGCCAGCTGCCAGCAATCCCGGGGCTGCCTCCTGCCAAACCCCAGCCTTTGGCCAGCCAAGACCAGGGCAAACTCACAGCCTGAAATGGAACACTAGGGATGGACCAAGCAGGGCCATCAACATCTCAGGGGGTCACAGGAGAAGAGCGAGGAGTGGACACAGTCCTCCGTGCTGGTGGACTGCCAAAAACTCCAACAAAGACAACCTCCAAGAAGCTGTCTCTTCCTTTGAGACCTCCAACTGTGAAGAAAGTCCCCACAATCATAATATCAACACCATCGAGCTCCGAGAAGAGCCTGCCCCAGAGGCCCCACTATAACACCTCCCTGCTGCTGCCCACCCTGGACGGTACATCCAAGATGCTGGAACCAGAACCATCCAGAGCAAGGCACCTGGAACAGGAGAGACCCCTCTCACAATCTGAGATCCTGGAACTTTGGAAGCGTTACCTCAAGAAGTAAAACACAAAAACAATTGGGGTGTGTGTCCAAGTTTATTTCCAGCACTACACGGCACAGACAGCTCACAAATGGACACGAAGGGAGAGGAGAAAACCTCATTGCTGCTTTTGGTAGCAGTTTCCAGGTCTAAGAAGAGATCAAAGGCTGTTGGAGGCGAGATGAGAAAGATTCAGGGTACAGCTGCAGGTATCTGCTGCGCAGCTGAAGCACACTCGGGCAGGATGGAGCTCTGGGGCATCCAGCAGGAGCTGGTTCCCAACCCACAGCACTCGGATCACTCTCCAGGTGTCCACATCCCCATGGAAAGATCCCAAAGCATCCTTTAAGGGTCCAACCCCCAAACTGCTTTTGAGAGCCCAGTGCACTTGTTTTAAGATTAAAGCGTCTGTTTTACTACCCAAAACCTCACGTTCGGATCCAGATCCTGCTTTTTATGGCCTAAAGACTAATTTTTAGATCAGTGTTATTTCCAGTATCCTATACCTCCGTTTGGGGTCCAAAACTTCCTTCAGAGGGCTTCCACCGTCACTTATAGAGCCTCATGCCTCCTACTTAGGCCCCAAACACTTCTTCCCTTCAGGGCCCAAACCCTTCTCTTTACAGCCCAAACCCTTTTTACAGGGAAAAAAAAAAAAAAAAAAAAAAAAATTCTTCAGGGCCCAAACCCTTCTCTTTAGGGCCCAAGGCTTTCTTCTCTGTCGGGCCCAAATCCCTCCCTTTTGGGCCCAAACCCCTCTCTTCAGGGACTAAGCCCCGATTTTTAGGGCCCAAGCCCCTCTTTTTTGGGCCCAAGACCTTCTCTTTAGGACCCAAGACCTTCTCTACAGGGCAAAATGAAAAAACTATTCTTCAGGGCCCAAACCCATCTCTTTATGACACAAACCGTTCTCTTTCGGGCAGAAACCCTCTCTTTAGGCCCCAAGCCCTTCTCTTCAGGGCCTGAAACTCTTCTTCCCCTTATGCCCCAAACCCTTCTTCTCTTTCAAGCCAAAGCCCCTCCCTTTAGTGCCCACACGCCTCCTTTTAGGGCCCAAACGGCTCCCTTCAGGGCCCAAACCCCTCCCTTCAGGCTGCAAGCCCTTCTCTTTAGAGCCCAAACCCTTCTGCTCCTTAGGCCGCATACCCATCTCTTTAGCGCCCAAACCCCTCTCTTTAGGGCCAAAACCCCTCCCTTCAGGGCACAAGCCCTTCTCTTCAGGGCCTAAGGCCTGGTCTCTAGGCTCCAAGGGTGGATTGTTCAGAGGACGAGCGCAGGGATGAGCCTGAACGCGACCTCTGCCAAGGATCAGAAATCCTCCTGCATGAAGCCGACCCAGGTAGAACTGTGGGACGGCATGCAGCGCAGGTGCCTGATGCCCAACATCACCGCCAAAGGTACGGGCACAGCTGGGCACAGCCTTTTGTCCCCACATCTCGGTGGCTTCCCTAGAACTGAGCCCTGGGATGGGAAGTGGCCACAGTGCCTTTGCAGGAGGATGGGCATCCGAGACCCCACGCACCTTCCTGGGACCAATGTTGGCAGTGTGAGCCCTTTTTGCGGGCTCAAACCCGACTCTCTAAGGCCGAAACACTTCTCTTTAGGACCCAATTCCTTCTTTACTTTATGGCCCAAACTCCTCTCTTCAGGGCCCAAACCCCTCTCTTTAGGGCCCAGCCCTTCTCTTTCGGTCTGAACCATTATTTTCAGGGCAAAAAAAAAAACAAACTATTATTCAGGGCCCCAAACCCTCTCTTTAGGGCCCAAACCCCTGTGTTGAGAGCTCTAACCCTTCTCTTCAGGGTGAAAGCCCAAACTCTTTAGGGCCCAAGCTGTCTTTATGGCGCAAAAGCCTCTCTTTAGGGCCCAAAGCCTCTCTTCAGGCCCCAAACCCTTCTTCTCCTTAGGGCCCAAAGCCTTCTTCTAGTCAGGGCACAAAGCCTTCTCTTTAGGGACCAAACCTTTCTCTTTAGGGCCCAAGCCCTTCTCTTTAGGACACAAACCCCTCTCTTTAGACCCCAACCCTTCCTTTTTGGCCTCAAACAGTTCTTCCGTTTATGCCCCAAACCGTTCTATTTGGGCCCAAGCCCTTCTTCTCTTTCGGGCCCAAGCCCTTCTTCTCTTTTGGGCTCAAACCCTTCTCTTTCGGGCCCACACCCTCTCTTTCAGGCCCAAACTCTTCTTCTCCTTAGGCCCCAAACTGTACTTCTTAGGCCGCAAACCCCTCTATTTAGGGCCCAGACCCTTCTCTATCAGGCCCAAACCCCTCTCTTTGTGGCCCAAACCCCTCTCTTTCAGGCCCAAAACCCTCTCTTTAGGGCCCAGACCCTCTCTTTAGGCCCCAAGCCCTTCTCTTCAGGGCCTAAGCCCTGGTCTCTAGGCTCCAAGGGTGGATTGTTCAGAGGACGAGTGCAGGGATGAGCCTGAACGCGACCTCTGCCAAGGATCGGAAATCCTCCTGCATGAAGCCGACCCAGGTAGAACTGTGGGACAGCATGCAGCGCAGGTGCCTGATGCCCAACATCACCGCCAAAGGTACGGGCACCCCAGCACCACAGGAGTGGTGTTGGCAACCACATTTGGGGCTTTCCTCGGGTGAGACCCAGTGATGGAGCCATCCCGGGGTGTCTCCGTTGGGGCTTTTCATCTGCCACCGAACCCCGGCACTGGGGGTGCTGCTGGAGCTGTGGGACCACCAGACCCAGCGTGACCAGGCACCAAACCCCGGGTCTGGGGGTGCTGCTGGAGGTGTGGGACCACCAGACACACTGTCACCAGGTTTTCCTTTGCTTTCCAGAGCAAACAGATGCCTGCAATACGGTGGCCAGCTACGTGCTGCAGCAGCTCCTGCAATGCAAGGTGGGTTGGCGCCACGTGCAACTTCTCTGCTTGGAGAAGTGTGGAGTCCCCACAGCCTAGGGCCATGGACTGTAGTGACCCTTCCCCTCCCCAGAAAGCAGGGAACTCACCCCAAAAGTCCCCACCAAGGGGCTGACAGGCGCCACGCAAGGGCGGTATCCCTTCTGGTAGGTGGTGTCGTGTCTCAGGGCCGATCCCAGTCATTGGAGGCCCCTGGGTCCCCTCAGGCTGCTTCTGCCTTGACTGCAGCAGAGCGTTTTTGGAAGGGCAAGGGGAGGGAAAGGACTGGAATGGGGCCACCTCCAGCTCTTCCTCCGGCCTGTCCTCACCCTTTGGCCCTTCCCTTCCACTCGCAGGGGGTCCGAATCCACGCTCTGGGCTCCTTTGACGTAATCCAAAAACAGATCCATTTCACATGGCCACACACCTCATAAACACACACCACCTCGTGGACAGCAACGGCAGTCTGCCAGGTAAGGCGGTGGAAGAAACTTTGCTGGCTGCATGACCAGGGCACACGGGGCATCGCCTCTTTGCTCAAAAGCCAAGCCAAGGAGCCAGCCGAAAGCAGGGGCAATCTGGGGGATGGCTGCAATGAGCAGCACGTGGGGGAGATGCATGAAGGGCCGCCGGGTGACTAACGCCATCCCTCCCGTGTGGTTTTCCAGCCCACAAGAAGCTGGAGCCCCTGAGACGTGCCGAGGTGGCAGCGGACGCCTGCGTGTCCTGGCAGAAAGCTGAGAGCTGCATCCGAGGCACCATGGCGCTCATCTCCCAGTGCCTGCGGGAGGGGGAGAACGTCGCCCTCGTCCTGAGGGACCTGGGCGTGCTCCTCATAGAAGGCACCAGGGTGGAGATGAAATTCTACTACGACGTTCTGGAGATGCTGTGTGGCAAGGAGGACCTTCAGAACGCGGTTTTGAAGGTGAGGGGCTTTTTTTTTGCTCCGGGCAATCCAAAAGCGGTGTCCCAATGGCTCGGGCCAGGCCAAAGTGACGGTCCTGCCCGCTCTGGGGTCTTGGGATGCCCCCCACCAGGGATGTTCTCCCAGCTCAGTTCTCCCTCCTGCAGGTCCCGCAGCTGATGGACGCCGTGGTGTCACGGGTGGCAGTCATAGCCTCCCTGACATCCTCTGGCCGTGTTGTCATCTTCTCCAAGTAAGTATATTTGCCAAGTAGGCTGCTCGATGCAGCTGCTCAGCTCATTTTTGGTACCATTTGGCCAAAACCAGCCTTCATGGAATGTGAAAACGTGCCCATGAGCAGGCGACGACACAGAGCAGAAAGGGCAGCTCGTACCGAATGTCACACCAGTGTCCTCTCCTTGCGTGCAGGTTTGCAGTGGAGTTGGTGCCCAAATTGTCATCCAGGAAATCATCCAAGGCCTCAGGAAAACTCCCCGGGGAGGAGAAAAAGAAGAAAGACGGGGTCTTGCCACCTCTCAGCCAGGGCAAGAAAGGTAAAGCAGCGGCCGGCTCCTTTCCATGGCACGGGCGGCCCAGTTCTGGGATCCAGTGGGCTCATGCCCTGGTGAGGGTGCTCCCAAGGCTCCAGCCTGCCCCAAAACTGTGCCTGCCAGCTGGGCACAGCCTTTTGTCCCCACATCTTGGTGGCTTCCCCAAAACCCAGCCCTGGGATGGGAAGTGGCCAATGTGACTGTGCAGGAGGATGGGGGTCCAAGACCCCGCTAACCCCCCTATTACTGATGTCGGCAGCAGCAGCACCCCACTTCCAACCATGTCCATCCTTTCCAGCCTCAGTGGGATTGCTCGACCTGCCTTTCACCGTGCGCTCAAGTATCCTGAAATAAGAGCTCCCACGGCTGAGGGAAACCACAGGAGAACAAGAAGAAGGCTGGGATCAGGTGAGGCCGGAGGCTCACAGCCGGAGCTTTGATGTGTTTTCAGCCAGCTGCCAGCAATCCCGGGGCTGCCTCCTGCCAAAAACCAGCCTTTGGTCAGCCAAGACCAGGACAAACGCACAGCTGGAAGCGGAACACCAGGGATGGACCAAGTGTGGGCAGCAACACCTCTGGAGGTAACTGGAGAAGAGTCAGGAGTGGACGCAGTCCTCTGTTATGGTGGACTGCCAAAAACTCCAACAAAGACAACCTCCAAGAAGCTGTCTCTCCCTTTGAGACCTCCAACTGTGAAGAAACTCCCTACAATCGTCGAATCATCACCAACGAGTTCTGAGGAGAGCCTGCCCCGGAGGCCTCGCTATAACACCTCCCTGCTGCTGCCCACCCTGGTCGGTACGTCCGAGACGCTGGAACCTGAACCGTCCAGAGCAAGGCGCCCGGAACAGCAGAGACCCCACTCACAATCTGAGATTTTGCAACTTTGGAAGCGTCACCTCAAAAAATAAAACCTGAAAACAACTGGTGTGTGTGTCCCTGCTGGGAGCTGTCTCCTCGTAGGCAGGCAGAGTTTGGGGGGCATTGGGGCTGTTGGGGGACCCCATGGTACTGGTCGGCATGTGGATCACTCTCCAGGTGCCCAAGTCCAGGCTGTTATGCCAGAAAGCAGAGAGAGGCCAGAGGCTGTGGGACATGCTGCCCTCTCTCCACTGACAAGGGACATGACAAGGCAGTGCTTATAAACAAGGATTTGCATCCGGCTGACTTGGGGCAGGCGGCTGCAGATGCCGAAGGGGCAGGAATGGGACTTGTGCCGTGCAGTTTGTTATTTATTTCACCCGGGGAGGGATAATTAATTAGGGTTAATTTTTGTCACAGCGGCCCTTGTGGTGCCATTCTGGATTTGTGCCCGGAGCAGTGCTGATGGCACACTGCTGCTTTGGCTGCTCTGAGCAGCGGTCCCATCGCACTCACCTAAAGCACCATTTTTAATGCCCCAAGCCCCTTTTGAGGGACCAAAGCCTTCGTTTTGGAACCCAAAGCCACATTTGAGTGTCCGCATCCCCATGGTAAGAGCCCAAAGCTTCCTTTACGAGTCCGAACCCAAACTGCTTTCAAGAGCCCAATGCACTGGTTTAAAGATCAAAGCGTATGTTTTACTACCCAAAACCTCAAGTTAGGATCCAGATCCTGCTTTTTATGGCCTAAAGACTAATTTTTTAGATCAGTTTTATTTCCAGTGTCCTATACCTCATTTTGGGGTCCAAAACATCCTTGTAAGGGATCCCACCCTCAGTTTTAGAGCCTCATGCCTCCTATTTAGGGCCCAAACCCTTCTCATTAGGGCCCAAACCCTTCTCTTCAGGGCAAAAAAAAAAAAAAAAAAAAATTCTTCAGGGCACAAAAATCTTTCTTGAGGGCTCAAACCCTTTCTTGACGGCCCAAACCCATCTCTTCAGGGCAAACACCCTTCTTCTCTTTAGGGCCCAAGCCTTTCTTCTCTTTAACGCCCAAGCCCTTCTCTTCAGCAAAAAAAAAGAAAAAAAAAATCTTCAGGGCACAAAACTGTTTTGAGGGCTCAAACCCTTCTCTCTAAGGCCCAAACCCTTCTCAATAGGACCCAATACCTTCTTCAGTTAATGGCCCAAACCCCTCTCTTCAGGGCCCAAGCCCTTCTCTTTCGGTCCAAGACCGTCTCTTTAGGGCCCAAACCCCTGTACTGAGAGGTCTAACCCTTCTCTTTCAGGCCCAAACCCTTCTCTTTAGTGTACAAACAGTTCTCTTTAGGGCCCAAGCCCTCTTTATGGCCCAAAAGCCTCTCTTGAGGGCTTAAAGCCTCTCTTTAGGCCCCAAACCCTTCTTCTCCTTAGGGTCCTAATCATTCTTCTATTCAGGTCACAAAGCCTTCTCTTTAGGGTCCAAACCCCTCTCTTTAGACCCCAACCCTTCCTTTTTGGCCTCAACCTGTTCTTCCGTTTATGCCACAAACCGTTCTCTTTCGGGCCCAAGCCCTTCTTCTCTTTCGGGCTCAAACCCTTCTCTTAAGGGCCTAAGCCCCTCTCTTTCGGGCCCAAGTCCTTCTCTGTAGAGCACAACCACCCAGCTCTATAGGCCCCAACCCTTCTTTTTTGGCCTCAAACTCTTCTTCCATTTAGGCCCCAAAACCTTCACTTTCGGGCCCAAACACTTCTTCTTTTTAGGCCCCAAAGACTTCTCTTTAGGGCCCAAACCCCTCTCTTTAGGGACCAAACCCTGCTCTTTGAGACCCAAACCCTGCTCTTTGGGCCCCAAATCCTCCTTAGGGCCCAAACCCCTCTCTTTAGGGACCAAACCCCTCTCTTTACGGATCAAACCCTTCTCTTTCAGGCCCAAAACCCTCTCTTTAGGGCCCAAACCCATCTGTCTGGGACCCAAACCCCTCTCTTTAGACCCAAACTGCTTTTGAGAGCCCAGTGCACTGGTTTAAAGATCAAAGCGTCTGTTTTACTATCCAAAACCTCAAGTTAGGATCCAGATCCTGCTTTTTATGGCCCAAAGACTAATTTTTTAGATCAGTGTTATTTCCAGCATCCTATACCTCATTTTGGGGTCCAAAACATCCTTGTAAGGGCTTCCACCGTCAGTTTTAGAGCCTCATGCCTCCTATTTAGGGCGCAAACCCTTCCCTTTTGGGCCCAAATCCTTCTCTTTAGAGCCTGAACCCTTCCCTACAGTGTCAAAACCCTTCTATTATGGGGAAAAAAAAAAAAAAAAAAAAAAAAAAAAAAAAAATCAGGGCACAAAACCCTTTTTGAGGGCTCAATCCTGTCTCTCTAAGGCCCAAACCCTTCTCTTTAGGACCCAATACCTTCTTTACTTTATGGCCCAAACCCCTCTCTTCAGGGCCCAAACCCCTCTCTTTAGGGCCCATCCCTTCTCTTTCGGTCTGAACTGTTCTCTTCAGGGCAAAAAATAAAAATAAAAAAACTATTATTCAGGGCCCTAAGACCTCTCTTTAGGACCCAGGCCCTTCCCTTTAGGGCCCAGGCCGTTCTCTTTAGGACCCAAGCCGTCTTTAGGGCCCAAAGCCTCTCTTTAGGCCTCAAACCCTTCTTCTCCACAGGGCCCAAATCCTTCTTCTATTCAGGGCAAAAAGCCTTCTCTTTAGGGCCCAAAGCCTCTCCTTAGGCCCCAAACCCTTCCTCTCCTTAGGCCCCAAACCCTCTGTTTCGGGCCCAAACCCTTCTCTGAAGGGCCTAAGCCCCTCTATTTTGGGCCCTAGCCCTTCTCTTTAGGGCACAACCACCCCCCTCTTTAGGCCCCAACCCTCCTTTTTTAGTCTCAAACTCTTCTTCCCTTTAGGTCCCAAGCCATTCTTCTTTTATGAACCCAAGCCCCTCCCTTCAGGGCCCAAACTACTCCCTTTAGGGCGCAAACCCCTCCCTTCACGGCGCAAGCCCTTCTCTTTAGAGCTCAAACCCTTCTGCTTCTTATGCCCCAAACCCCTCTCTTTAGGGCCCAAAACTTTCTCTTCAGGCCCCAAACCCCTCTCTTTAGGGCCCAGACCCCTCTCTTTAGGCCTCAAGCCCTTCTCTTCAGGGACTAAGGCCTGGTCTCTAGGGTCCAAGGGTGGATTGTTCAGAGGACGAGCGCAGGGATGAGCCTGAACGCGACCTCTGCCAAGGATCGGAAATCCTCCTGCATGAAGTCGACCCGGGTAGAACTGTGGGACGGCATGCAGCGCAGGTGCCTGATGCCCAACATCACCGCCAAAGGTACGGGCACCCCCAGCACCACAGGAGGAGTGTTGGCAACCACATTTGGGGCTTTCCTTGGGCGAGACCCAGTGCCGGAGCCATCCTGGGGTGTCTCCGTTGGGGCTTTTCATCTGCCACCGAACCCCGGCTCTGGGGGTGCTGCTGGAGCTGTGGGACTGTAATACTCCATAAATGTTTGTTCATTGACTTTTGTGTTAGAAAAACAAGGAGTTCTGTTTGAGGAGCGGGAGTTGCGAAAGCCCCCTGCTGAAGTAAGGAGCTGTATAATGCTTGGCTAGACACTACGAAAATTCTTTTGCTTAATGTAACATAAAGAGAACCCCCTCCCCTTCTCTCCTTCTGCATCTCAGTTGCCTCTTTTGTTCAAAGACACTGTTGCAAAGCTCGTGTAACCATCTCCTGGTAAGTTGCTAAACTAGTGTATCTACATCCTGCCTTCCTGTCTCACGCTGGGCCAACATGACCAAACAAAAAAAGAAGTTGAACCACAACGCCGAGGAAGACTACGGCCTTCATCTTCACGACCACCAGAGGGACAGAGACGAACCCCTGGGAACTGTGCGCGCAGTCGCAGAATACACCAGGATGTGCTGCGTAATCCCGGAATTACCAAGCTATAAAAAGGGACCCTGGTGGGGGTGAGGTGCGCGCCGTTGGTGGAGCCGAGACTCCCCGGCCGCCCAGCGCTATTTTGCTTGCTATTGGCTTACTCAATAAATTCCTTTCTATGATTAATACTATGCTTTCTGAAAATTAACTAAGGGGGCAATTTATAACAAGACCACCAGACCCAGCGTGACCAGGCACCAAACCCCGGCTCTGGGGGTGCTGCTGGAGGTTTGGGACCACCAGACCCAGCGTAACCAGGTTTTCCTTTGCCTTCCAGAGCAAACAGATGTCTGGAATACGGTGGCCAGCTACGTGCTGCAGCAGCTCCTGCAATGCAAGGTGGGTTGGCGCCACGTGCAACTTCTCTGCTTGGAGAAGTGTGGAGTCCCCACGGCCTGGGGCCACGGGCTGTAGTGACCCTTGCCCTCTCCAGAAAGCAGGGAACTCACCCCAAAAGGCCCCACCAAGGGGCTGACAGGCGCCACGCAAGGGCGGTATCCCTTCTGGTAGGTGGTGTCGTGTCTCAGGGCACGTGTCTCAGGGTGTCCCGCAGCTGATGGACACCGTGGTGTCGTGGGTGGCAGTCATAGCCTCCCTGACATCCTCTGGCCGTGTCGTCATCTTCTCCAAGTAAGTATATTTGCCAAGTAGGCTGCTCGATGCAGCTGCTCAGCTCATTTTTGGTACCATTTGGCCAAAAACAGCCTTCATGGAATGTGAAAACGTGCCCATGAGTAGGAGACGACAGAGAGTGGAAAGGGCAGCTGGTGCTGAATGTCACACCAGTGTCCTCTCCTTGCGTGCAGGTTTGCAGTGGAGTTGGTGCCCAAATTGTCATCCAGGAAATCATCCAAGGCCTCAGGAAAACTCCCCAGGGAGGAGAAGAAGAAGAAAGACGGGGTCTTGCCACCCCTCTTGCCCGCCAGCTGGGCACAGCCTTTTGTCCCCACATCTTGGTGGCTTCCCCAAAACCGAGCCCTGGGATGGGAAGTGGCCACGGTGCCTGTGCAGGAGGACGGGGGTCCAAGACCCCGCTCCCCACCCTAGGACCGATGTCGGCAGCAGCAGCACCCCACTTCTGACCATGTCCGTGCTTTCCAGCCTCAGTGGGATTGCTCGACATGCCTTTCACCGTGCGCTCAAGTATCCTGAAATACGAGCTCCCACTGCTGAGGGAAACAAAACCACAGGAGAACAAGAAGAAATGCGGGATCAGGTTTGGCCGGAGGCTCATGGTTGTTTTCTTCCCAGCAGGGAGCCCCTCGCCCAGCCCCAAACACTCTGAGCTGGGGCCACCCCGCAATGCTGAAAGAAGCACCCGGAGGGGTGGATGGGGCCGGTGGTGTACAAGCAGGGTCACATCTTCAGAGTGCAGGATGTGGCCCCAGTGCCATCGTGTGCTCATTCAGTCTTTTTGTTTTGTTTTCAGCCAGCTGCCAGCAATCCCGGGGCTGCCTCCAGCCAAAAACCAGCCTTTGGCCAGCCAAGACCAGGGCAAACTCACAGCCAGAAGTGGAACACCAGGGATGGACCAAGCGCAGGCAGGAACACCTCCGGAGCTCATGGGAGAAAAATGAGGAGTGGACGCTGTACTCTGTGGCGGTGGATTGCCAAAAACTCCAACGAAGAACACCTAAAAGAAGCTGTCTCTCCTTTTGAGAGCTCCGACTGTGAAGAAAGTCCCCACAATCATAATATCAACACCATCGAGCTCCAAGAAGAGCCTGCCCCAGAGGCCCCACTATAACACCTCCCTGCTGCTGCCCACCCTGGACGGTACATCCAAGACACTGGAACCCGAACCGTCCAGAGCAAGGCGCCTGGAACAGGAGAGACCCCTCTCACAATCTGAGATCCTGGAAATTTGGAAGTCTTACCTCAAGAAGTAAAACCCAAAAACGATTGGGGTGTGTGTCCAAGTTTATTTCCAGCACTACACGGCACAGACAGCTCACAAATGGACACGAAGGGAGAGGGGAAAACCTCATTGCTGGTTTTGGTAGCAGTTTCCGGGTCTGAGCAGAGATCGAAGGCTGTTGGAGGCGAGATGAGAAAGATTCAAGGCACAGCTGCAGGTATCTGATGTGCAGCTGAAGCACACTCAGGCAGGATGGAGCTCTGGGGCATCCAGCAGGAGCTGGTTCCCAACCCACGGCTCTCAGGTCACTCTTCAGGTGCCCAGGTCCAGGCTGTTATGCCAGGAAGCAGAAAGAGAGAGGCCAGAGGCCGTGGGACATGCTGCCCTCTCTCCACTGACAAGGGACATGACAAGGCAGTGCTTATAAACAAGGATTTGCATCCGGCTGACTTGGGGCAGGCGGCTGCAGATGCCGAAGGGGCAGGAATGGGACTTGTGTGGTGCAGTTTATTTATTTCACCCTGGGAGGGATAATTAATTAGGGTTAATTTTTGTCACAGCGGCCCTTGTGGTGCCATTCCAGATTTGTGCCCGGAGCAGTGCTGCTGGCATATTGCTGCTTTGGCTGCTCTGGGCAGTGGCCCCATAGCACTCACCTAAAGCACCATTTTTAATGCCCCAAGCCCCTTTCTGAGGGCCCAAAACCTTCGTTTTGGAACCCAAAGCCACATTTGAGTGTCCACCACCCCATTGTAAGAGCACAAAGCTTCCTTTATGGGTCCGAACCCCAAACTGCCCAAAGGGCAGAGTTTGGGCCTCTCTAAGGCCCAAACCCTTCTCTTTAAAGCCCAAGCCCTTCTTCTCTTTAGGGCCCAAACCGTTCTCTTCAGGGCAAAAAACCCTGTTATTCAGGGCCCAAGCCCTTCTCTTCAGGGCCAAACCCCTCTCTTTAGGGCCCAAGCCCCTCTATTTAGGGCACAGAGTCTCATTTCTGGGGGCTGAATCTCCACAGTAAGCCCCAAGCCCTCTTTGAAGCAGGCATGGCCTTGTCTGTAGGGTTAAATGAGACCTCTGAGGTAGCAAGGGCTCATTGTAGGACCCAAATCCTCATTTCAGGGCCCCAAAGCACCACGGTGGGGTCCACAGTCCCAGTTTTTGGTTTGGGATTTCAAAGAGTCCATCTGAGCACCCACAGCCACATTTTAAGGGCCCAGACCCTCATTTTTAGGACCCCAAACCTTCTTTTAGCGTCCAGGCCCCATCTTAAGGGTCCAAGGCTCCCAGTTTCACCATCCAAAGTCTGGCAGTCCGCATTGGGGTGACGTGGCAAGAGGGTGGCAGCGGGGGGCAACCCCAAATTGAAGGATAAGGCTGTACCCCATGCCCCCCAGGAGTCCCCAGACCCACCTACTGGTGTGACTGGTACAGTGAAGGGATGAGTGAGGGGGACCCCAGTGCTCCCAGTGCCCCCACACACTCCTAATGGTGCAACTGGAACCCCAGGAAGATGGACAGGGGCAAGTCCAGTGCCCCCCAGCACACCCAAACCCCCTTACTGGTGTGACTGGGACTCTCAAGGGATGTGTGAGAGGGACCCCAGTGCTCCCAATACCCCTAACCCACTGTACTGGTGTAACTGGGATCCCACAGAGATGCTTGAGGGGGGCTCCCAGTTCCCTCCAGCACTCCCTGAACCCCGTTACTGGTGGCACTGGGACGCCGCAGGGCCGGGCGGCGGGGGGGGGGGGGTCCCCAGTGCTCCCAGTATCCCCCAGTGCTCCCAGTATCCCGCAACAGCACTAGGGAAGCAAACCCGGCCACGGCTGGGAGCGGCAGTGTAATAAGCGCTCAGAGAGCCCTTATTAATGACTATTAATTAAAAGGTAACCCCCCCCCCCCCCCCCCCGCAGCCCACTTGGTATCTCCCAGCGCTGCCCGGCCCTTTGCCCTCACCCAAGATGGCGGCGCGGCCTCAGGGCGGCGCCTGCTGAGGGCAGGGGAATCCCCAGCGCGTGCAGCGGAGGCGGCGGCGCCGCGAACGGAGGTGGCGGGGGCCGGCGGGGCCCGGAGGGGTCTAGGGGGGGGTCTGGGGGGTGCCGGGGGGGTGGGGGCTCGGGGGGGGCACGGGGAACCTCGGGGCACCCCCCCTGGGGGGGTCCCGGGCGCGGGGGGCGCTGCAGGGGCCCTGTATTGAGCCCCCCTCCCCCCTCCCAGGCCTGTGATTTTGGGGGGGGGGCGGGAGTGGGAGGGAGGGGGTGAGGAGGGGGGGTCGGGGGGGGGCTCTGAGGTGCTGGGGGGTTGGGGGGACCCCCCCACAGCCCCTCCTGGAGGTTTTTTGGGGGGTCCTTGGGCTGGGGGGGGTGGGTGCGGGGGCTCCTGGGGTGGTTGGGGGGGGGGAAGGGGGAAGGAGGGTTTTGGGGGGGGACACAGGGGGGCTATTTTTTTTTGGGGGGGGGCAACAGGAAACCTTTGGGGTCCTCACAGCCGGGGTCCCTCTGTGGAGGGGTCCTTTTGGGGTCTCTGTGTGGGGGGGACCTTTTGGGGTCGCTCTATGGGGGAGTCTCTTTGGGGTCCCTGTTTGGGGGTGGGGGGGGTCTCTTTAGGGTCTCCTCAATGGGGGGGGGTCCTTTTGGGATCCCTGTTTGGGGGGAGGTTCCCACGGGGTCCCTGTATGGGGGCCCCTCTTTGGGGTCCCTCTTTGGGGGGGGGTCCTTTTGGGGCCCTCGTATGGGGAGGGGTCCCCATGGGGTCCTGTGTATGGGGGGGGGGTCCTTTTGGGGTCCCTTTATGGGGGGCTCCCAGTCCAGCTGCTCCCATCCCCGCAGGGCTGGGGGGGCCCCAAACTGCCCATACTGGCCGGACCCCCCCATTTGTGCTGCCATAACTGGGAAGGGGAGGGGCTTGAGGCTCCCCCCTCCCCCAAATTTCCCCCCAAAGACCCAGATGCCCCCCCCCCCCAAGGCGATCTGGGTGCCCCCCCCATTACAGGGGACCCCCAGGTGTCCCCCCCCAGTGACAGCGCCGTCTCCTCTGTGTCCCCCCCCCCTGTAGGGGACCCCAGTGCCCCCCCCGGGGACCGCCCCCATGGCGGAGGAGCTGGAGCCGCTGCTGGAGCCCCCCGAAGTCTTCCTCGAGCTCTGGAACATGTGAGTGGGGGAGGGGGGGAGGACACGGGGGGGGTGACAGGGACACGGGGGGGGTGACAGGGATGGGGGGGGCGCACCCGGTGACCTTATTGTGTCCCCCCCCCTCCAGGCTCCCTGATAACATGCACTCGCTGTCCCCCCCTGACGATCCGCTGGCTGTGGTAAGTGGGGGGGGGGGTCCTGATGTCCCCAGGGGGGTCCCGGTGTCCCCAAAGGACCCCAGCACCTGGGTTACCCCAACAGGGTCCCGGATTTCCAGGGTTCCCCCCCAAAAAGCAGCCGGGGTTGTGGGCTCTTCCCAAAAGGGGCCAAGGCACCCGGCTGTCCCCAAAATGACCCCAAAAAGGGACCTGGATGACCCCAAAAAGGGGCCTGGGTGTCCCCAAAAAGGGGCCCCTGACACCCCAGCTGTACCCAAAAGGGACCTGGATAACCCCAAAAAGGGACTTGGGTGTCCCCAAAAAAAGGACTCTGGCACCCAAAGGGGTCCTGAATGACCCCAAAAAGGGACCTGGGTGCCCCAAAAGGGTCCTGGATGACCTCAAAAAGGGGCTTGGATGTCCTGAAAAAAGGACGCTGGCACCCCAAAAAGGGACCTGGATGACCCCAAAAAAGGGACTTGGATGTCCCCAAAAGGGACCTTGGCTCCCAGTTTTCCCTAGAAGGGGCCTGGGTGTCCCCAAAAAGGGGCTCTGACACCCAGCTGTCCCCAAAAGGTTCCTGGATAACCCAAAAAGGGACTTGGATGTGCCCAAAAAAAGGACGCTGGCACCCAAAGGGGTCCTGAATGACCCCAAAAAGGGACCTGGGTGCCCCAAAAGGGTCGTGGGTGACCCCAGAAGGGGGTCTGGGTGTCCCCAGAGGGGACCCTGGCACCAAGATGTCCCCAAAAGGGTCCTGAATGACCCCTAAAAGGGACCTGGGTGCCCCAAAAGGGTCCTGGATGACCTCAAAAAGGGGCTTAGATGTCCCAAAAAGGGGACCCTGGCACCCAAAAGGGACCTGGAGTTCCCCAAAAGGGTCCTGAATGACCCCAAAAAGGGACCTGGGTGCCCCAAAAGGGTCCTGGATGACCCCAGAAGGGGATCTGGGTGTCCCCAGAGGGGACCCTGGCACCAAGTTGTCCCCAAAAGGATCCTGGATGACCCCAAAAAGGGGCTTGGAGGACCCCAAAAAGGGACCCTGGCTCCCAGTTTTCCCTAGAAGGGGTCTGGGTGTCCCCAAAAAGGGGCTCTGACACCCAGCTGTCCCCAAAAGGTTCCTGGATAACCCCAAAAAGGGACTTGTGTGTCCCCAAAAAAAGGACCCTGGCACCCAAAAGGGGTCCTGAATGACCCCAAAAAGGGACCTGGGTGCCCCAAAAGGGTCGTGGGTGACCCCAGAAGGGGGTCTGGGTGTCCCCAGAGGGGACCCTGGCACCAAGATGTCCCCAAAAGGGTCCTGAATGACCCCAAAAAGGGACCTGGGTGCCCCAAAAGGGTCCTGGATGACCCCAGAAGGGGATCTGGGTGTCCCCAGAGGGGACCCTGGCACCAAGTTGTCCCCAAAAGGATCCTGGATGACCCCAAAAAGGGGCTTGGAGGACCCCAAAAAGGGACCCTGGCTCCCAGTTTTCCCTAGAAGGGGTCTGGGTGTCCCCAAAAAGGGGCTCTGACACCCAGCTGTCCCCAAAAGGTTCCTGGATAACCCCAAAAAGGGACTTGTGTGTCCCCAAAAAAAGGACCCTGGCACCCAAAAGGGGTCCTGAATGACCCCAAAAAGGGACCTGGGTGCCCCAAAAGGGTCGTGGGTGACCCCAGAAGGGGGTCTGGGTGTCCCCAGAGGGGACCCTGGCACCAAGATGTCCCCAAAAGGGTCCTGAATGACCCCAAAAAGGGACCTGGGTGCCCCAAAAGGGTCCTGGATGACCTCAAAAAGGGGCTTAGATGTCCCAAAAAGGGGACCCTGGCACCCAAAAGGGACCTGGATGTCCCCAAAAGGGTCCTGGATGACCGCAGAAGGGGATCTGGGTGTCCCCAGAGGGGACCCTGGCACCAAGTTGTCCCCAAAAGGATCCTGGATGACCCCAAAAAGGGGCTTGGAGGATCCCAAAAAGGGACCCTGGCTCCCAGTTCTCCCTAGAAGGGGTCTGGGTGTCCCCAAAAAGGGGCTCTGACACCCAGCTGTACCCAAAAGGGACCTGGATAACCCCAAAAAGGGACTTGGGTGTCCCCAAAAAAAGGACCCTGGCACCCAAAGGGGTCCTGAATGACCCCAAAAAGGGACCTGGGTGCCCCAAAAGGGACCTGAGCATCCACAGAAGGGACCTGGATGACCCCAAAAAGGGACATGGATGACCCCAAAAAGGGACCCTGGCACCCAAAAGGGACCTGGATGACCCCAAAAAAGGGACTTGGATGTCCCCAAAAGGGACCTTGGCTCCCAGTTTTCCCTAGAAGGGGTCTGGGTGTCCCCAAAAAGGGGCTTGGATGTCCCGAAAAGGGGACTCTGGCACCCAAAAGGGACCTGGATGTCCCCAAAAGGGTCCTGGATGACCCCAAAAAGGGGCTTGGATGTCCCGAAAAGGGGACCCTGGCACCCAGCTGTCCCAAAAAGGGTCTTGGATGACCCCAAAAGGGACCTGGGTGACCCCAAAAAGGGGCATGGATGTCCCAAAAAAGGAACCCTGGCACCCAAAAGCGTCCTGAATGACCCCAAAAAGGGACCTGGGTGCCCCAAAAGGGTCCTGGATGACCCCAAAAAGGGACCTGGGTGCCCCAAAAGGGTCCTGGATGACCCCAAAAAGGGACCTGGGTGCCCCAAAAGGGTCCTGGATGACCCCAGAAGGGGATCTGAGTGTCCCCAGAGGGGACCCTGGCACCCAAAAGAAACCTCGGTGTCCCCAAAAAGGGGCTTGGATGTTCCCAGAAAGGGACCCTGGCACCCAAATGGGTCCTGAATGACCCCAAAATGGGACCTGTGTGTCCCAAAAGGGACCTGGGTGCCCCAAAAGGGGCCTGGGTGTCCCCAAAAGGGACCTGGGTGCCCCAAAAGGGGCCTGGGTGACCCCAAAAGGGGCCTGGGTGTCCCCAAAAGGGACCTGGGTGACCCAAAAGGGGCCTGGGTGCCCCAAAAGGGACCTGGGTGACCCCAAAAAAGGGACCCGGGCGTCCCCACGAGGGCCCCCGCCGTTGGGGGTGCCCCCAAGGCTGCCCCCTGCCCCCCTCCCCAGCAGGACCTGTGCCCCCTGGAGCTGAGCGAGCCCCCCCTCGGGCCCCCTCCCGGCACCGAGCCCCCCCCGGCGGCTCCCCCCGAGCCCCCCCGGGCGTCCTCGTCCCCTATGGTGCCGTCCACCGAGGACTACGGGGGCCACTACGACTTCCAGTTGGGCTTCCAGGAGGCCGGCACCGCCAAATCCGTCACCTGCACCGTACGTGGCCGGGGGGGGCACGGGGGGGGGGGGGCAGGATTTTTTGGGGAGGGGTTACGGGGTTGTGGGGTCACCCAGGAGACCCCATAAGGGTCCCAGAGGGGGTCCTGGTCAGTGGGAGGGGTGAAATGGGGAGGGTGGTGGGAGGTGGGGGGTCCTGGGGGGGGCTGGAGTTGTTTGGGGGGGCTGGAGTTGTTGGGGGGGGGGGCTGGAGTTGTTTGGGGGGGGCACGGGGGGGGGCAACATCTTTGGGGGGGGTTATGGGGTTGTGGGGTCACCCAGGAGACCCCATAAAGGGGTCCCAGTCAGCGGGAGGGGTGAAATGGGGAGGGAGGTGGGAGGTGGGGGGGGGCTGGGGGGGCTGGAGTTGTTTGGGGGGGGCACGGGGGGAGGGCAACATCTTTGGGGGGGGGTTGTGGAGTCACCCAGGAGACCCCATAAGGGCGCCCCAGTCAGCGGGAGGGGTGAAATGGGGAGGGTGGTGGGAGGTGGGGGGGTCCTGGGGGGGGCTGGAGTTGTTTGGGGGGATACGGGGGGGGGGGGGCAACGTCTTTGGGGGGGTTGTGGGGTCACCCAGGAGGCCCCATAAGGGTCCCACAGGGGGTCCCGGTCAGTGGGAGGGGTGAAATGGGGAGGGAGGAGGGAGGTGGGGGGGGGCTGGGGGGGGCTGGAGTTGTTTGGGGGGGGTACGGGGGGGGCCAAGATCTTTGGGTGGGGGTTATGGGGGGTTGTGGGGTCACCCAGGAGACCCCATAAGGGTCCCACAGGGGGTCCTGGTCAGTGGGAGGGGTGAAATGGGGAGGGTGGTGGGAGGTGGGGGGGTCCTGGGGGGGGCTGGAGTTGTTGGGGGGGGGCTGGAGTTGTTTTTGGGGGGGTACAGGGGGGGGCCAAGATCTTTGGGTGGGGGTTATGGGGTTGTGGGGTCACCCAGGAGACCCCATAAGGGTCCCGCAGGGGGTCCCGGTCAGTGGGAGGGGTAAAATGGGGAGGGTGGTGGGAGGTGGGGGGGGGCTGGGGGGGCTGGAGTTGTTTGGGGGGGGGCACGGGGGGGGGCAACATCTTTGGGGGGGTTGTGGGGTCACCCAGGAGGCCCCATAAGGGTCCCACAGGGGGTCCTGGTCAGCGGGAGGGGTAAAATGGGAGGGAGGTGGGAGGTGGGGGGGTCCTGGGGGGGGCTGGAGTTGTTTTGGGGGGGGGCTCGGGGGCTTTTGGGGGGTTGGGGGGGGGGGTCCTGAGTGGGGTCCCAAGTCATTGTGGGGGACCCCATAAAGGTTGGGGGGGTCCCAAATGGGTTTGGGAGGGGACAGTTTTTAGGGTCCTGGGGGGGGGGGGGGTCCCTATTAATTGGGGGGGGTCTTAGATGGGTCCCTGTATTTTTGGGGTCCTTATGCACCTGGGGGGGGGTCCCCATTATTTGGGGGGGGTCCTAGCTGGGGTCCTATATTTTTGGGGTCCTCATGCACCTGGGGGGGGGGTCCCCATTATTTGGGAGGGTCTCCATTATTGGGGGGGGGTCATTAATTGATGGGGTCCCTGTGTTTCAGGGGGTTCTTATGCAACTGGGGGGGGGGTCCCCATTATTTGGGGAGGTCCCCATTAATTGGGGGGGGGGTCCTAGCTGGGTCCCTGTATTTTTGGGGTCCTCATGCACCTGGGGGGGGGTCACCATTAATGGGAGGGGTCTCAGTTATTTAGGGGGGGGTTCCTAGCAGGTTCGGGGGGGGGGGCACGGACACGCCTTGGCGGGGTCCCGGGGGGTGACGCCGTGCCCCCCCCCCCCGTGCCCCCCCCCCCAGTACTCCCCGGTGCTGAACAAGCTGTACTGCCGCCTGGCCAAGCCCTGCCCGGTGCAGGTGCGGGTGGGGGCCGCGCCCCCCCCGGGGGCCGTGCTGCGCGCCGTGGCCGTCTACAAGAAGTCGGAGCACGTGGCCGAGGTGGTGCGGCGCTGCCCCCACCACGAGCGCAACGGGGAGGGCACCGACGGTGAGCGGGGGGGGCACAGGGGGGGGCTGGGGGGGTCGTGGGGGTCGTGGGGGGGGGCAGGGTATGGGGGGAGTTGGGTTTGGGGGTGACTGGGGGGGGTTCTTGGGGGGGTGTGGGGGAAATTGGGGGTGATTGCGGGGCTCTTTGGGGGGGCGGGGGGGAAATTGGGATTGGGGGGGTCCTTGGGGGGCTTGGGGGGGTCGGGGGGAGGGCAGGGGTATGGGGGGAGTTGGGTTTGGGGGTGACTGGGGGGGGTTCTTGGGGGGGTGTGGGGGAAATTGGGGGTGATTGGGGGGGTTCATGGGGGGTATGGGGGAAATTGGGGGTGATTGGGGGGCTCTTTGGGGGGGCGTGGGGGAAATTGGGATTGGGGGGGGTCCTTGGGTGGGGTGGGGGGGTCGGGGGGGGCAGGGGTATGGGGGGAGTTGGGTTTGGGGTGGTGCTGCCCCCACCGTGAGTGCAATGGGGAGGGCACTGACGGTGAGTGGGGGGGGGCACGGGGGGGCTGGGGGTCCTGGGGGGGTTGGGGGGGTCGTGGGGGGGGGCAGGGGTATGGGGGGAGTTGGGTTTGGGGGTGACTGGGGGGTCTTTGGGGGGGTTATGGGGGAAATTGGGGGTGATTGGGGGGCTCTTTGGGGGGGCGGGGGGGAAATTGGGATTGGGGGGGTCCTTGGGGGGCTTGGGGGGGTCGGGGGGGGGGCAGGGGTATGGGGGGAGTTGGGTTTGGGGGTGACTGGGGGGTTCTTGGGGGGGTATGGGGTGATTGGGGGGCTCTTTGGGGGGGCATGGGGGAAATTGGGATTGGGGGGGTCCTTGGGTGGGTTGGGGGGGTCGGGGGGGGAGCAGGGGTATGGGGGGAGTTGGGTTTGGGGCTGATTGGGGGGGTCCTTGGGGAAATGGGGCGGTGGGGCATGGGGGGAGTTGGGTTTGGGGGTGACTGGGGGGTCTTTGGGGGGTTATGGGGGAAATTGGGATTGGGGGGGTCCTTGGCTGGGTTGGGGGGGTCGGGGGGGGGGCAGGGGTATGGGGGGAGTTGGCTTTGGGGCTGATTTGTGGGGAGGGGAGTATGGGGGAATTGGGTTTGGGGGTGATTGGGGGGCTCCTTTTGGGGGGTATGGGGGAAATTGGGATTGGGGGGGTGGGGGCATGGGGGGAGTTGGGGGTGATTGGGGGGGAATGGGGGGGCCATGGGAGTGATTGGGGGGCAGGGGCAGGGAGAAATTGGGGGGGGGGGAGTCCTTGGGGGAATTGGGTTTGGGGGTGATTGGGGGGGGTCCTTGGGAGAATGGGGGTGGGGATGAAGGAGGTTTTGGGGGGGGGACATCAGGGGGCTGGGGGGGGGGCATTGAGGGAACTGGGTCTGTGGGGGGGGGTCTGGGGGTAATGGGGTCCTGCAGGGTCACTGGGGGGGGATCCCAGGGGGAGATACTGGGGAATCGGGACCGGGAGGGGGCTTTACAGGGAGAAGTTGGGGTAATTGGTGCTACTGGGGGGGGGGGGGGGCTGTGGGCTGATGCCCCCCCCTTCCCCCCCCCCCCCCAGGCCTAGCCCCCGCCCAGCACCTGATCCGGGTGGAGGGGAACCCCCAGGCGCGGTACCACGATGACGAGACCACCAAGCGCCACAGCGTCGCCGTGCCCTATGAGCCCCCCGAGGTACCCCCCAACCCCCCCACACCCCCAAAACCCCCCCCCAGGCACCCCCAAACCCCCCCACCTCCCAAACGCCCCCCCCCATCCCAAATAACCCCTCCCTGGGCCTCCCCTCTGCCACCCCCGGGGCATCTGGAGGCTCTTGGGGGGCTTTTTGGGGGGACTGGAGGGGGGTGGAGCTCGGGGGGGGGGGGGGGCAGGATTTGGGTATTTTGGGGTATTTCAGGGGTGGGGGATATTTAGGGGATGCTGCTGTTTGTTGTTTTTTTTTTAGGGGGGTGCTGAGGGTGGGTTTGGGAAGCTCAGGGCAGGGTTGGGGTGCTTGGGGCAGGGTTGGGGGGCTTTGGGGGCTTTGGGGGGGGTGTTTGGGGTGTCCTCACCCCCCCCCCCGATGCTGTTGTGTCCCCCCCCCCAGGTGGGCTCGGACTGCACCACGGTGCTGTACAGCTTCATGTGCAACAGCTCCTGCATGGGGGGCATGAACCGGCGCCCCATCCTCGCCATCCTCACGCTGGAGGGGCCGGGGTGAGTTGGGGGGGGGGGCACCCCAAAATATCTGGGGGTTTGGGGGGCACCCCAAAATATCTGGGGTTTGGAAGGGAGCCCTAAAACGCCTGGGTTTGAGTGGGGGGGGGGGAGCCCCAAAGTGCTTGGGGTTGAGGGGGGGAGCACTAAAATGTCTGAGGGGGGGCACCCCAAAATAGATGGGGTTTGGGGGGAACCCCAAAATAGATGGGGTTTGGGGGGGGAGCCCCAAAATGCCTGGTTGAGGGGGGTGCCCCAAAATAGATGGGGGTTGGGGGGGGCACCCCAAAATATCTGGGGTTTGGGGGGAACCCCAAAATATCTGGGGTTTGGGGGAGCCCCAAAATGCCTGTGTTTGGGGGGGGGGCTGGGTGGTCCCCCCATATACTGGGGGGCGTCTTTGGGGGGGTGGGTGTCCTTGCATGAGTCCAATTGGGGGGGGGGCTCAGGGGGGGTCCCCAAAACCTCATCCCACCTTGGGGGGGGGGGGATTTAGAGGGGGAAATTTGGGGGTCTTGGGAGGGGAGGGGGGGTCTGTGGCTGGGTCTCTGGGGGGTTCTGGGGTCGGGGGGGTCCCGGGGGGGGGTCTTGGTGCTCAGAGCCCCCCCCACCCCAGCCACTGTTTTTTGGGGGGGCGCAGGGGGCAGCTGCTGGGGCGCCGCTGCTTTGAGGTGCGGGTGTGCGCCTGCCCCGGCCGGGACCGCAAGATCGAGGAGGAGAACTTCCGCAAGAGGGGCGGGGCCGGGGGCGGGGCCAAGCGAGGTGAGGGGCGGGGCTTGGCGGCTGGGGGTGGGGCTTGGCGGCTGGGGGGGCGGGGCTGCGGGCAGGGGCTGGGTGGCTGGGGAGGGCTGGGGGCGGGGCGCCAGGCAATGGGTGGGCGGGGTCAGAGTGGTGGGCGGGGCGGCCGGAGGTGGGGGCGGGCTAAGGGCTGGGGAGGGCGGGGGTGGTGCCAAATGGAGGGGGTGGGGTCAGGTGGTTTGGGGGGCGTGGCTATGGGAGGGGGCGTGGTCAGATGGAAGGGGGCGTGGCTAATTGGGGTGGGGGTGGAGTCAAGTTGGCTGGGGGTGGGGCTTTGAGGGGCGGGGCTTGCAGGGAGGGGGCGGTGGGGACCTGCCCTGGGCAATGGGGGCCCCCCCGGCCTCTGGAGACCCCTCCCCGGCCTTTGGGGAACCCCCCCGGGTACTGGGGCCCCCCCCCCAGGCCAATGGGGCCCCCCCCGGGCACCTGTCCCAGCCCTTTCTGCCCCCCCCCAGCCCTGTCGCCCCCCGCCAAGGCCCCGGAGACCCCCAAGAAGCGGGTGCTGAACCCCGACAATGAGATCTTCTGCCTGCAGGTGGGGGCTGGGGGGGTCGTGGGGGTGGTTTGGGTGGGGGGGGGGGCTCATGGGTTATGGGGGGGGGCAGCCCAGGGGTCCCATGGGCAACCGAGGCTCCTGGGAGGGGGGTGGGGATTGAGAGGAGGGGGGTTGGGGTGCGGTGATAGGGTCTGGGGGGGGTCCTGGGGGGTGGTTGGGGGGGGAGTTAAGGGGGGGGGGGTCCTGGGGGGGGTGTTGGGGGGGGAGTTAAAGGGGGGGGGGGGTCCTGGGGGGGTGGTTGGGGGGGGAGTTAAAGGGGGGGGGGGTCGCTGGGGGCAGAGCTCGCCCCCAGTCCAGACCCCGTGTGGCCCCCCCCCAGGTGCGCGGCCGCCGCCGCTACGAGATGCTGAAGGAGATCAACGACGCTCTGCAGATGGCGAGGAGGGGGCGGCGCCACGGCCGTGAGTGGGGGGGGGCAGGGGGGGCGGCTGGGTCACCGGGGGGGGGGACACACTTGGGGAGTGGGCACATGGGCACCTGCAGGGGGGGCTGTGGTCCTTGGGGGGAAATCCAGAGGGTTTTTTTTTTTGGGGGGGGGGGGGGTCCCAGATACTTGGGTCTTTTGGGGGGGGGACACCCTTGGGGAGGGGGTTCCCCGGCGGGGGGTCACCAACATACCAGGGGGGGAGCTGAGGTCCCCTGTTGGGGGGGGGGACACCTTTTGGGAGAGGAGAAACAGGGGTTAGCGGGAGGGGGGGATCAGCAACACCCTAGGGGGGGGAAGAAGGAGGGGGTCCCCTGGTGGGGGGGGGGGTCATCAATACCCTCGGGTTGGGGGGGGGGCGGGGGGAAAGGGGTCCCTGGGGGGTGATCCTCTGGGGGGGGGGGGCAGGTCCTGGATTTGTGGCTCATTTTGGGGACGTGGGGGTCGCTTTTGGGGGCCGAGGGGGGGGTAGGAATTTGGGTAGGGGTCCCTGACCCCCCCCCTTTCCCTCCCCCCCCCCCCCCCCCCCCAGGTCGAAGGGGCACCGCCCGCGGGGGGAGGGGCCGCTGCCCCGCTCCGGGAAGAAGCTGCTGCTCAAGGGGGAGCCGCAGGACTCCGACTGACCACGCCCCCCGTGCTGGCCACGCCCCCAAGCCCCGCCTAGCCCCGCCCCCTTCCACCCCAAGCCCCGCCCCCTGGTGCCCCAAGCCCCGCCCCACTCCAACCCCTGTGCCCCATCCACCCCTCACGCCCCTGCACTAAGCCACGCCCCCCCTCGTGCTAAAGCCACGCCCCCTTCGCCCTGGCCCCGCCCCCCTCGCGTTAGCCCCGCCCCCTTGCGATGGATTTTTTTTAGAATAAAACTTTTTGTACTGCCCCCCCCGGGGGTGTCGGGGGGGGGGGGGCGGTTTGGGGTCCCCCCAGGGGGTACTGGGGAGGGGCTCCAGTTGTCCCAGTATGGGGTACTGGGGGGATCCCAGTTTGGGGTACCCCGATATGGGGGGGATCCCATTTTGGGGTTCCCCAGTATAGGGTATTTTGGGGGGGGGGGGTCCCAGTTTAGAGTTCCCCTGGGGGGAGGGGGGCATTTTGGGGTTCCCCACTGGGGGGGGATCCCAGTTTGGGTTCTCCAGTATGGGTTACGGGGGTAGGGTCCCAGTATGGGGTACTGGGGAAGGGGGGGGGGGGCATTTTGGGGTTCTCCACTGGGGGGAGCCCAGTTTAGGGTCCCCAGTATAGGGTATTTTGGAGGGGGGGGGTCCCAGTTTACAGTTCCCCTGGGGGGGGCATATTTGGGGTTCCCCATTGTGGTGGGGTCCCAGTTTGTGGTTCCCCAGTATGGGGTACGGGGGGGGGGGGTCCCAGTTTGGGTTCCCCATTACAGGGCTTTGGGGGGGGGGGGGAACTGGGGTAGGGTCCCCCAGAACGTGTTACTTTTTTTTTGGGGGGGGGGGGGGGGGGTCATTTTATAGCTCCCCATTACTGGGGAGGGTCCCAGTTTGGGGTGTGGTACCAGTTTGGGGGGGGGGGCTCCCAGTAAATAGCGCGAGGGGGGAGCAGCTTGGGGACATCCCCAGTTTGGGTAGCGGGGGGGGGCAATTTAGGGATCCCATTTTGGGGGGGGGGGGATTAAGGGCCCCATTTCGGGGAGCACGAGGAGGTCCCAGTATGGGGGGGGGGGGGGTTGGGATGTCCCCGTCCCCCCCCCCCCCCCCCCAAGGGCCAGCTCCTGCCAAGGCTCAGCCTGGAAAATTCCTCGGTCCCCTTGAGGTGACCTTGGGACGTGGGGGGGGCACCCACAGCCCCCCCGCACCCATCCCCCCCCCGGGACCTGCGGGGGGGGGTTGGGGGGGGTCGGGTGGGGGTCACCATCTGGCTGCCGCCGGGATTAGGGGGGGATCAGGGGGGATTTGCGGCCCCCCCCCCCCCCCGGCGTGATGTGGGTCATGGGGGGGAGGGGCTGGCAATTGGGGGTGTTAATTGGGGGGGGCGTCATTTGGGGGGGGCTATGGGGGGGGTAATTTGGGGGGGCTCCATCGGAATTAATGGGGAGTTGTTAAATTGGGGGGGGGTACGAGAGGGAGGTGATGATGGGGGGGGTTAATGTTGGGTTGTTAATTGAGGGTTTGGGGGGGATATTTGGGGTTAATTGGGGGGGTCAACTTAATTAGAGGGTATCAGTGGGAGGGTGATCACTGAGGGGGGGTAATGGGGGGGGTTAATTGTCAGTATCTATGGGGAACTGATAATTAGGGGGGGCTGCTAATTCAGAAGGCTATAAAGTGGGGTCACTATGGGGAGTGTTAATTAAGGATATTAATTTGGGGGTAATTAGTGGGGGGGAGTTAATTGGGCGGTTAATTAGAGGCTGTGAATTGGAGGTGCCTTGGGGGAGGTCGGGGGGGGGGGCGGCTTCGGGGGATTTAAATGGGGGGGTTATTGGGGGCTCTGAACATGGGGAGTTAATTAGGGGTGCTAATTAATGCCTTGATTTGTGACTGCTAATGGGGGGGACACTCATTTGGGGTATTTAGTGAAGGACCGTTAATGGGGCCGTAATTAACAGCCAACAATTAGGGGTGCTAATGGCAAGTGTTAATTGGGGGTATTGATTAGGAGCTGGTAATGGGGGGCTCTCATTTCAGGTATCATCGGGAGCCTGTTAATTGGTTCTTAATTGGGGGTGATTAATTTGGGGGTCATTTTGGAGGCGTTTAATTGGGGTAATTGGAGGGTCTTCATAGGAGGAGTTAATGGGTGTTAATTAGGAGCCATTAATTGGGGGTCATCTTCGATGGCTGTCAATTGTAGGGGGTGTCCATCGGTGGTGGGTCGCTAATTGGGGCGGCTGTTAACTGCGGAATATTGGGCATTAATTAATTGAAATTAAATTTTAATTGAAATTAAATTGAAATTAAATTGAAATTAATTCAATTTCATTGTTAATTAAATCTCTCTAATTAAGACATTAATGGGGGGCTCTTAATTAGGGGTCTAATTAAGGGGGTGACAGGGTGTTAATTATGGGGGTCTTTATTGTACTCTGTCAACTGGGGGGGGGCCGCGGGGGAGCAGAAGTATTTTGGGGGCAAATCGGGCGATTTTGGTGTCTCCCCCCTTTCTTGCCCCCCAATGACGTCAACACCATGGCCCCGCCCCCCCCACCTCATCATGAATGAGGCCACCGAGGCTGGGGACACGGGGGGGGGGGACAACCCAAGTGCCTGGGCACCCAGCCCTGGCAGCGTCTCCCTAACGAGCTCGTCAGGCTCATTAGCGGCCCCACCCCCACTGTGGCCTAATTACCACCCCCTGAGCAGCCCCAGGCAGCCGGGCCCAAACAAAACCACCAAAAAAGCAGCTATTTCCACCAAAAACCACAGGTTTAATACGGGGGGGGGGGTTCCTCCCCGTCCACGCCCCCCAAACTTTCACCTCCCGTGGACCCAAAATCCGTTCGATTCCCCCCAAAATGAAGGGGCGTGCCCTGCTGGGGTGGGAGGGGGAGGGCTCAGCGCAGAGGGGGGTGTTAGTGGGGGGAGGAAGGGGCTACAAGATGGTGGCCAAGGTGGCCACCAAGCAAAATGGCCGCCATATGACCCAGGGCACCCAAGAGAGCTAGGTGGGACTCAAGATGGTGGCCAAGGTGGCCACCAAGCAAAATGGCCGCCATATGACCCAGGGCACCCAAGAGAGCTGGGTGGGACTCAAGATGGTGGCCAAGATGGCCACCAACACCTACAGGCCATAGGGCTCAAGATGGCGGCCGGGTTGCCATAGTAACGGTGCCATTCAAGATGGCCACCAGGCCTTGGTAGCCATGAGCAATGGAGATCTAGGGGCAACGTCCATGGGGCAACAGCGGCCATCTCAGCGGCTGTGTTCTACCGCGGTGGCCATCTTGGCCTTCCTCCATGCCCTTCATCCAATGACACTCAACCATGGTGGCCATGTTGGCTAGCGTGGCAGCCATGTTGGCTAGCATGGTGGCCATCTTGCCCCTTTCCTACACCCCTGGCAGTAGCCACCTGGCCACATTGGCCACCACCTTGATCCTGACCAACGCTCAACCGCAGTGTCCACGAAGCCCGGGATGCTTCCACCTCAGCCTACGCAGCCAACGGCAGCCATCTTCCATCCCTGTCCGCCATGGCAGCCATCTTGCCCTCTACTCGTACAACCACCGCTGATCACCTCAGTACCACAACAGCCATCTTCAGCCCAACCGATAGCCCCGTAGCACAGTTTGCCATCTTGCCCTTTATTGAAGCAACCAACAGCAGCCACCTCGACAGCCTGGTGGCCATCTTGGCAGCCTGGTGGCCACCTTGGCCTCAACTGACCCAACAACAGCCATCTTGGCCACACAACCAGACGTTGGCCATCTTGGTAGCCTGGCGCTATCCTGATCCCAACTGAAGCTCAGCAGCAGTCACCCTGGTGCCATCTTGCTCCTCGCCCACACGACCAACACCAACCATCTTGGCCGGCAGCCTGGCAGCCATCTTGGCCTCACCCTACGTCACCCAACCTACCTACGAAGCCCCAAAAAAACCTAAAAACCACCCAGCCGCCACCAAAGCGAGCCCCGCATCGGCGCTCCTAAGCAAAAGACAGGCAAATCTGGGGGCAAAACCCGGGCATTTGGGGGTGAGGAGAGAAGCCGGGGCCCTACCACACCGTTTAATTTATATATAATATAAAAAATATCTATGTACATTTATTATTCTTATATTAGGAGCATCTGGAGGGGCGGAAGGGGGGGAGGTTAGACCTGGCTCGAGGGGTGGGGGGCGGCGCAGGGAGGTTGGGGGGGGGGGCTCAATCCCGGTTGATGCGCAGGCGGAAGGCGACGCGGCCGGCGAATTTGTCGCGCTCGTCGTCGGTGCGGAGGCCGGCGGCGTTGAGGCGGCACTCGACGTGGTGCTCCACGTTGGCCGTGGCGTTGGCGAACTGCACCGCCACCACCGGCTGCGTGTAGTTCACCTGCAGCACGGGGACGGCGTCACCCCGGGGTGGGGGGGGATGTGGGAGGGATTTCCCCCCCCCCCCCCATATGCCCCTAACACCCAAAACCCACCCCAAGGGTGAGCCAAGGGTCCAGAGCATCACCAACCCCAACGAGGGGGCATCACCCTACAAGGGGACATCACCCTACAAGGGGACATCACCCTACAAGGGGACATCAGCATCGCAAGGGGATCAGGGGACACCAGCGTTCGGAGCCACCCCCAGGGGATCAGGGACACCCCCTGCCATATATCCAGGACCCCCCCAAGCCCCAGTCCCCCCAGTCCCCCCACTCACGTGCACTCTCTTGCCGTAGTAGGGGAAGTACATGAGGTCGATGGTGCCATTCGGGGGGAAGAGCTGGAGGGGCCCCAGGAGGGCGGCGTCCTCCTCCCGCTGGGGGGGGGGGGGGGACAGGCACGTCCCCACCTGCCCCACATGGGGAGGGGACCCCCCAGTGTCCCTCTCCCCAAGTTTTCCCCCCTCCCAAATACCCCCAAGGCAGCCTCCCCCCTCCAAGGATCCCTCTCCCTACCAGCCCTTCCCCTCCCATGGACGCCCCCCGCCCCATATCCCAAAGGAACCCCCATAGAGAAACCCCAACACCCCCCCCCCCAAAGGACCCTCCCCATCACATCCTCCCAGTACAACTCAGGGATCCCCCCCATTAGATCCTGACCTCCCCCCAGCCCCAACATCCCCTTGGTTCCCCCAAATACCCCCCCCCAATCCTCCCAAATATCCCAATGGCCCCAAATCCCCCTCATTTTGCCCCCCCTTGTTCCCTTCCCCTATACCCCATCTGCCCCCACGCCCATCAGTTTATCCCAGTGCTCTCCCAGTGACACCCCACCACCACCACCCAGTTTGTCCCAGTGCCCTCACAGTTTGTCCCAGTGCCCCCCCCCCAGTCCCCTTACACTGCTGGCCGTCTGTCCCTGCGCCCCGCGGCCGAAAAGAAAGAGAAAATCAACTGCACGGGGACAGGGGGACACGGCACAGGGACATTGGGGACAGCAGAGACTTCGTGGGCACAGCACAGGGACAATGGGGACAGCGGGGACATTGGGGACACGATGGGACAATGGGGACATTGGGGACACAGCACAGGAATGGCACAGGGACATAGGCGACACAGTGGGGATGTGGCACAGGGACAGTGAGGACACGTTGGGGGACACCAAGGACATAGCATGGGCGGACATTGCATGGGGACATCAGGGGACACCCCCCTGGGGACACTGGATTTGGGGACAGCCAGCGGGGATTTGGGGGACAGCAAGGGGATTCAGCGGTTCAGGGACGCTCAGCAGGCTTTGGGGTGAATCCAGCACATTTGGGGGCAACCTGCAGGATTTGGGGTGAATCTAGCCTATGTGGGGACACTCAGCAGGCTTTGGGGTGAATCCAGCACATTTGGGGGCACCCAGCAGGATTTGGGGTGAATCTAGCCTATTTGGGGACACTCAGCAGGCTTTGGGGTGAGTTCAGCACATTTGGGGGCACCCAGCATGATTTGGGGTGAATCTAGCGTATTTCGGGACACTCAGCAGGCTTTGGGGTGAATTCAGGACATTTGGGGGCACCCAGCAGGATCTGGGGTGAATCTAGCCTATTTGGGGACACTCAGCAGGCTTTGGGGTGAATCCAGCACATTTGGGGGTACCCAGCAGGATTGGGGTGAATCTAGCCTACTTTTGGACACTTGGCAGGCTTTGGGGTGAATCCAGCACATTTGGGGGCAACCTGCAGGATTTGGGGTGAATCTAGCCTATGTGGGGACACTCAGCAGGCTTTGGGGTGAATCCAGCACATTTGGGGGCACCCAGCAGGATTTGGGGTGAATCTAGCCTATATTTCAGGACACTCAGCAGGCTTTGGGGTGAATCCAGCACATTTGGGGGCAGCCAGCAGGATTTTGGGGTAAATTCAACAAGCTTCAGGGAAACTCAGCAGGGCTTTGGGGTGGATCTTTGGGGACTGTTTGGGGACACTCAGAAGGATAATGGGGTGAAACCAGAAGATTTTGGGTGAAACACCATTTTGAGGTGAAATGAGCAGCTTTCGTGACAGCCAGAAGGATTTGGGGATTAAACTAGCCTACGCTGGGACAGGCAGCAGGATTTGGGGGTCAATCTAGACTATTCTGGGGCAGCGGCGAGATTTGGGGTTAATCTAGCAGACCTGGGGACACCCAGCAGGATTTGGGTCGAAACTAGCAGATTTGGGGACACACAGCACGATTTGGGGGTCAATCTAGCCTATTTTGGGGGGTACCCAGCAGGATTTAGGTTTGAACTAGCAGATTTTGGGACACCTAGAAGGATTTGGGGGTGAATCTAGCTTATTTCAGGAGTACCCAGCAGGATTTGGGTTGAAACTAGCAGATTTGGGGACACCCAGCAGGCTTTTGGGGTGAATCTAGCCTATTTGGGGTCCCCACCCCATTTTTCGGGGGCACCCCCTTACCAGGTCGCCCTTTGCCCGCGGCCGCTGGGGAGAGATGAGAGAGTGAGGTGACGCTGGGGACATGGGGGGGGGACGGGGATGACATGGGGGGGTGACACAGGGTGGGGGGGTGACATTGGGGACATTGGGGGGGGTGACATTGGGGGGGGGGGGGGACACCGGGGTCACCTTGGCGGCGCACACCACGTTGATGCTCTTATTCCTCCCCGGGAAGAAGTTGATGACCTGCGGGAGGCGAAGGGTTAACGGGGGCCCAGTGCCGCCCAGTATGACCCAGTGCCGCCCAGTGCCACGCAGCCCGTAATGCCAGGGAATCCCAGTGCCCCCAGTCTATCCCAGTGCCTCCCAGTGCAATGCAAGGCATCCCAGTGCGTGGCAATGCATTGCAACAGACGCATCCCAGTGCTCCCAGTCCAATGCAATGCACCCCAGTATCACACAATACTGGGAGTATGCGCTGCTCCAGTGCTCCCAGTCCCATGCAATGCATTGCCAACCCCCACAACCGGTGATTTGCACCTTTCCAGTGCTCCCAGTCCTATCCAGTGCACTGCAAAGCGCCAAAGCATTGCCCCATGCACCTTCCCAGTGCTCCCAGTCCCATTCAACGCACTCCAAACCTCCCCAGCCATTGCGTTTTGCACCTTCCCAGTGCTCCCAGTCCCACTCAATGCATTGCAAAGTGCCAAAGCATTGCCCTGTGCACCCTCCCAGTGCTCCCAGTCCCTCCCAGTGCACTCCAAACCTCCCCAACCATTGCGTTTTGCACCTTCCCAGTGCTCCCAGTCTCTCCCAGTCCCATGCAATTCATCACAACCCTCCCCAGCCTTTCCCTTTCTCCCCTCCCAGTGCTCCCAGTCCCTCCCAGTGCACTCCAAACCTCCCCAACCATTGCATTTCACACTTTCCCAGTGTTCCCAGTCCCTCCCAGTCCCATTCAACGCACTCCAAACCTCCCCAACCATTGCGTTTTGCACCTTCCCAGTGCTCCCAGTCCCACTCAATGCATTGCAAAGCACCAAAGCGTTGCCCTGTGCACCCTCCCAGTGCTCCCAGTCCCTCTCAGCACATTGCAAACCTCCCAACCATTGCCCCATGCACCTTCCCAGTGCTCCCAGTCCTCCCAGTGCACTCCAAACCTCCCCAACCATTGCGTTTTGCACCTTCCCAGTGCTCCCAGTCCCCCCAGTGCACTCCAAACCTCCCCAACCATTACATTTTGCACCTTCCCAGCGCTCCCAGCCCCTCTTGGTGCATCCCAACCCTCCCCAACCTTTCCCTTCCTCCCCTCCCAGTTGCACTCAATACACTCCAAACCTCCCCAACCATTGCACCATGCACCTTCCCAGCGCTCCCAGTCCCTCCCAGTCCCATCCAGTGCACTGCAAAGCGCCAAAGCATTGCCCCATGCACCTTCCCAGTGCTCCCAGTCCCACTCAACGCACTCCAAACCTCCCCAACCATTGTGTTTTGCACCTTCCCAGCGCTCCCAGTGCATTGCCAAGCTCCCCAACCATTGCGTTTTGCACCTTCCCAGTGCTCCCAGTCCTCCCAGTGCACTCCAAACCTCCCCAACCATTACATTTTGCACCTTCCCAGCACTCCCAGCCCCTCTCGGCGCATCCCAACCCTCCCCAACCTTTCCCTTCCTCCCCTCCCAGTGCTCCCAGTTGCACTCAATACACTCCAAACCTCCCCAACCATTGCACCATGCACCTTCCCAGAGCTCCCAGTCCCTCCCAGTCCCATCCAGTGCACTGCAAAGCGCCAAAGCATTGCCCCATGCACCTTCCCAGTGCTCCCAGTCCCACTCAATGCATTGCAAAGTGCCAAAGCATTGCCCTGTGCACCCTCCCAGTGCTCCCAGTCCCACTCAACACACTCCAAACCTCCCCAACCATTGCATTTTGCACCTTCCCAGTGCTCCCAGTCCCTCCCAGTCCCATGCAATTCATCGCAACCCTCCCCAGCCTTTCCCTTTCTCCCCTCCCAGTGCTCCCAGTCCCTCCCAGTGCACTCCAAACCTCCCCAACCATTGCATTTCACACTTTCCCAGTGTTCCCAGTCCCTCCCAGTCCCACTCAACGCACTCCAAACCTCCCCAACCATTGCGTTTTGCACCTTCCCAGTGCTCCCAGTCCCACTCAATGCATTGCAAAGTGCCAAAGCATTGCCCTGTGCACCCTCCCAGTGCTCCCAGTCCCACTCAACGCATTGCAAACCTCCCCGACCATTGTGTTTTGCACCTTCCCAGTGCTCCCAGTCCTCCCAGTGCACTCCAAACCTCCCCAACCATTACGTTTTGCACCTCCCCAGCGCTCCCAGTCCCCTCGGCGCATCCCAACCCTTCCCAACAACCTTTCCCTTCCTCCCCTCCCAGTGCTCCAGTTGCACTCAATACACTCCAAACCTCCCCAACCATTGCACCATGCACCTTCCAGAGCTCCCAGTCCCTCCCAGTCCCATCCAGTGCACTGCAAAGCGCCAAAGCATTGCCCCATGCACCTTCCAGTGCTCCCAGTCCCACTCAACGCACTCCAAACCTCCCCAACCATTGCGTTTTGCACCTTCCCAGTGCTCCCAGTCCCACTCAATGCATTGCAAAGTGCCAAAGCATTGCACCATGCACCTTCCCAGTGCTCCCAGTCCCACTCAACGCACTCCAAACCTCCCCAACCATTGTGTTTTGCACCTTCCCAGTGCTCCCAGTCCTCCCAGTGCACTCCAAACCTCCCCAACCATTGCGTTTTGCACCTCCCCAGCGCTCCCAGCCCCTCTCGGCGCATCCCAACCCTCCCCATCCTCCCCTCCCAGTGCTCCCAGTGCCCCCAGCGCCTCACCCGGTTGACCTTGAGCAGCACGCAGGGCCGCCCGGCGCCGTAGCCGTAGTCGTCGGCGGCGCCCAGCCCGGCGCAGGGCCCCAGCAGCGAGCGGTTGAAGCGGCAGGCGCGCTTGGGGTAGTTGGGCACGCCGTCGTCCGGCTGCTCGTTGTAGCGCCCCGGGGTGCAGGCGGCGTTGCGGGCAGCCTGCACGCTGTCGTTGTACGCTGCGGCCAGCACCCGCTCGCACCAGTGCCGCCCAGTACGGGCCAGGGAGCTCCCGCTGCCTCCCGGGAGGGACTAGGGGCCTCCCAGGATGGGTCGGGGACCACCCAGTATGGAGTAGGGGCCTCCCAGTATGGAGTAGGGACTCCCCAGTGCCTTCCAGTACGGGCTAGGGACCCCCCAGTGCCTCCCAGTACGGGCTAGGGACCCCCCAGTGCCTCCCAGTGTGGGCTAGGGACCCCCCAGTGCCTCCCAGTATGGGCTAGGGACCCCCCAGTGCCTCCCAGTATGGGCTAGGGACCCCCCAGTGCCTCCCAGTATGGGCTAGGGACCCCCCAGTGCCACCTAGTATGGAGTAGGGACTCCCCAGTGCCACCCAGTATGGGCTAGGGACCCCCCAGTGCCTCCCAGTATGGGCTAGGGACCCCCCAGTGCCTCCCAGTATGGGCTAGGGACCCCCCAGTGCCTCCCAGTATGGGCTAGGGACCCCCCAGTGCCTCCCAGTATGGGCTAGGGACCCCCCCAGTGCCTCCCAGTATGGGCTAGGGACCCCCCAGTGCCTCCCAGTATGGGCGAGGGACCCCCCAGTGCCTCCCAGTATGGGCGAGGGACCCCCCAGTGCCTCCCAGTATGGGCTAGGGACCCCCCAGTGCCTCCCAGTATGGACGAGGGACTCCCCAGTGCCGCCCAGTATGGACGAGGGACCCCCCAGTGCCTCCCAGTATGGGCTAGGGACCCCCCAGTGCCTCCCAGTATGGACGAGGGGACCCCCCAGTGCCTCCCAGTATGGGCTAGGGACCCCCCAGTGCCTCCCAGTATGGGCTAGGGACCCCCCAGTGCCTCCCAGTATGGGCTAGGGACCCCCCAGTGCCTCCCAGTATGGGCTAGGGGACCCCCCAGTGCCTCCCAGTATGGGCTAGGGACCCCCCAGTGCCTCCAGTATGGGCTAGGGACCCCCCAGTGCCTCCCAGTATGGACGAGGGACCCCCCAGTGCCTCCCAGTATGGGCTAGGGACCCCCCAGTGCCTCCCAGTATGGGCTAGGGACCCCCCAGTGCCTCCCAGTATGGGCTAGGGACCCCCCAGTGCCTCCCAGTATGGGCTAGGGACCCCCCAGTGCCTCCCAGTATGGGCTAGGGACCCCCCAGTGCCTCCCAGTATGGGCTAGGGACCCCCCAGTGCCTCCCAGTATGGGCTAGGGACCCCCCAGTGCCTCCCAGTATGGAGTAGGGACTCCCCAGTGCCACCCAGTATGGGCTAGGGACCCCCCAGTGCCTCCCAGTATGGGCTAGGGACCCCCCAGTGCCTCCCAGTATGGGCTAGGGACCCCCCAGTGCCTCCCAGTATGGGCGAGGGACCCCCCAGTGCCTCCCAGTATGGGCGAGGGACCCCCCAGTGCCTCCCAGTATGGGCGAGGGACCCCCCAGTGCCTCCCAGTATGGGCGAGGGACCCCCCAGTGCCTCCCAGTATGGGCGAGGGACCCCCCAGTGCCTCCCACTATGGGCGAGGGACCCCCCAGTCCCTCCCAGTATGGGCGAGGGACCCCCCAGTCCCTCCCAGTATGGGCGAGGGACCCCCCCAGTCCCTCCCAGTATGGGCGAGGGACCCCCCAGTCCTCCCAGTATGGACGAGGGACCTCCCAGTGCCTCCCAGTATGGGCTAGGGACCCCCCAGTGCCTCCCAGTATGGAGTAGGGACTCCCCAGTGCCACCCAGTGTGGGCTAGGGACCCCCCAGTGCCGCCCAGTGTGGGCTAGGGACACCCCAGTGCCTCCCAGTACGGGCTAGGGACCCCCCAGTGCCTCCCAGTACGGGCTAGGGACCCCCCAGTGCCTCCCAGTACGGGCTAGGGACCCCCCCAGTGCCTCCCAGTATGGGCTAGGGACCCCCCAGTGCCTCCCAGTGTGGGCTAGGGACCCCCAAGTATGGTCTAGAGACCTCCCAGTGCCTCCCAGTATGCATTAGGGCTCATCCAGTATGGAGTAGGGGCTCCCCAGTGCCTCCCAGTATGGTCTAGGGGCCTCCCAGTGGCTCCCATTAGGGACTAGGGACCTCCCAGTGGCTCCCAGTATGTATTAGGGCCCACCCAGTATGGGCTAGGGACCCCCCAGTGCCTCCCAGTATAGGCTAGGGACCCCCAGTGCCTCCCACTATGGATCAGGGCCCACCCAGTATGGACTAGGGACCCCCAGGATGGATCGGGGCCCACCCAGTATGGGGCAAGGGAGCTCCCAGTGCCTCCCAATATGGATCAGAGCCCTCCCAGTTTGGACTAGAGACTTCCTAGTGCCTCCCAGTATGGACTAGGGACCTCCCAGTGCTTCCCAGTATGGACTGAGGCTCTTCTAGCACAGAACGGGGCCCTCCCAGTGCCTCCAAGGGCATCCCAGTACATCCTAGGACCATCCCAGTACAGACTGGAGACCTCCCAGTGCCTTCCAGTACAGACTAGGACCCTCCCAGCGCATTGTGGGGCTCCCTAAGTCCTTCCCAGAGCCCCCAATTCCCTCCCAGTGCCCCCCAGTTCCCTCCCAGCCCCTTCCCAGTGCCCTCCAGCCCCCTCCCAGTGCCTCCCAGTCTACTCACGCTCGAGGAACTGGTGCAGGGCGCGGACATAGTGGAGCCAGGTCTGGCTCTGGGTGACGTTGAAGGTGACGTCGAGCCCCTCGGCGCGCGGGGCGGATCATCATCCCTGCGCACGGGGACCGGCCTCGCACCACGGCCTTGCACGACGGCCGTGCAACGTGCACGGGGGGGGGGGGAGGGGCCCTCGTGCAAGGGGAGGGGGGAGCCAGGGGCTGAGCCACCCCCCCCCCATTGCACACCCACTCCCCCCGGGCACTGTTGAGGCAGTCCTCGTGCAAACCCTCGTGCAAACCCTCGTGCAAAGGGCCTCTTGTGAAAATCCTCGTGCAAAAGGTCCCATGGTGGGGGGGGGGGGTTCAAGGCCGCCCATTGCACACTCCCAATGCCCCCCCGGCACCCCCAGCCACGAGGTCTTACTCCAAGCCCTCGTGCAAGGGGCACCTCGTGCGACCCCTCGTGCAAACCCTCGTGCAAAGGTCCCCTTGTGTAAACCCTCGTGCAAAGAGTCACACTAGGGAGGTCTTCAAGGCCACCCACTGCACACCCCCAGTGCCTCCCCCAGTGCCCCTGGCCACAAGGTCTCGCTCCAAGTCCTCGTGCAAAGGGCCCCTCGTGCAAATCCTCGTGCAAATGGTCCCTTGTGCAAAGGGTCCCACTGGGGGGGGGTTCAAGGCCACCCACTGCACACCCCCAGTGCCTCCCCCAATGCCCCTGGCCACGAGGTCTCGCTCCAAGTCCTCGTGCAAGGGGTCTCTTGTGCAAATCCTCGTGCAAACGGTCCCTTGTGCAAAGGGTCCCACTGGGGGGGGTTCAAGGCCGCCCACTGCACACCCCCAGCGCCCCCCCCAACAACCCCAGCCACGAGGTCTGGCTCCAAGTCCTCGTGCAAGGGGTCTCTTGTGCAAACCCTCGTGCAAAGGGTCCCACTGGGGGCTCTCAAGGCCGCCCCCTGCACACCCCCAGCGCCCCCCCCCCCCAACAACCCCAGCCACGAGGTCTGGCTCCAAGTCCCCGTGCGAGGGGCCCCTCGTGCAAAGGGTCCCTCGTGCAAAGGGTCCCTCGTGCAAAGGGTCCCACTGGGGGGGGGGGGTTCAAGGCCGCCCACTGCACACCCCCAGCGCCGCCCCCCCCCCAACAACCCCAGCCACGAGGTCTGGCTCCAAGTCCCCGTGCGAGGGGCCCCTCGTGCAAACCCTCGTGCGAGGGGCCCCTCGTGCAAACCCTCGTGCGAGGGGCCCCCTCGTGCGCACCGGGGGTGGCGAGGCGGTCCTGGTACTTGGGCACGTGGGGGTCGACGCTCTGCAGCAGCACCCACATGGTGAGGGCGAAGAGCCCGGCCAGGAACCCGTAGAAGAGCAGGTAGAAGAGCAGGATCAGGCCTGGGGGGGGGGGCACGGGGTCAGCACCCCCCCCAATGACCCCCCCCCTCCCGGAATCCCCCCCCCCAAAAAAAAAAGTCCCGAAAACGCCACCCCAAAGCAGCCCGTTTGCCCCAAAATGCCCCCAAAGCTGCCCCGAGGACCCCAGGTGCCCCCCAAACCCCCCCAAATGTCCCCCCCCCAGCACCCAAAAAGCCCCCCCCAAACTGCCCCGAGCCCCCCAAATTGTCCCAAGACCCCTAAATGACCCCCAATGTGCCCCCCAAAACTGCCCCAAGCTCCCCAAATGACCCCAAATCTGCCTCAAGACCCCCCCCCAAACTGCCCCAGTAACAAACACCCCCCCCCCAAAAAACTGCCCCGGGACCCCCAAACGTGCTCCCAAACTGCTCCGAGACCCCTGAACGCTCCCCCCCCCACCTGACCCAAGAGCCCCAAATGCCCCCAAATGTGCCCCGGAAACTGCCCCGAGATCCCTCAACTGACCTGACACCCCCAAAAACACCCCCCCCCCAAAAAAATTGCCCCAACCTCCCCCAAACTGCCCCACGATTCCCCCCCCAAACCGCCCCCATGGCAGCAGATACCCCCCAAATGCCCCCCAAGTCCTAAACACCCCCAAAAAACCTGCCCCGTGACATCAAATCTACCCTAAAACTGCCCCGAACACCCCAAAACCACCCCAAACACCCCAAAACCACCCCAAACACCCCAAAACCACCCCAAACACCCCAAAACTGCCCCCCGAGCCCCCTAAAACCCATGAAATCACCCCAACGGCATCAAATCCCACCCCAAATACCCCCCCCAAAGCCCCAATCCCCCCCCCAAAAATCACTCCCGGAGCTCCAAATACCCCCAGAACAACCCCAAAGCCTCCCCAAACCCACCGCAGTCCCCAAATCCTCCAAAATTCACCCCAAAAATCAAACCCACTCCTGGAGGCCCCCCCCCGATCCCTTCCGGACACCCCCAAAATCCCCCCTAAAGCCCCCAATCCCCCTTTCTGCCCCCCCCCCCAAAAGCCCCCAGCCCCCCCCCCCCCCCCCCGAGCCATCTGTCCCTACAAATGGGGGGGTCCCAGCCCTGGGGGGGGGGGGGGGGGGGTTCCCGTCTGTCTGTAAATGGGGGGGGGGGGGGGCAATGTCCATCTGGCTGCCCCCCCCCCCCCCCCCCGGGGGGGGGGGTCCCTGTCGCTCCCATCCCCCAGCCCCGTCCGTGACCTACTTTTGCAGCCACAGCGCGACAGACGGGGTGGGGGGGGGGGGGGGGCACAATCCTGCCCCCCCCCACTCAAATTGACCCCCCCCCCCAAATCCCCCAAAGTGCCCCCCCCTCCATTGCAGCCTCGTGGGGGGAGCCTGCAGCCCCCCCCAAATTACACCCATGGTGGGGGGGGGGGGACTTTAAGAGATGTCTTTCCATGGGGGGGGGCTCTACGGGTTTAAATGGGAGGGGGGCTGCATTTTGGGGGGGGGGTCCCTACGCAGCCCCCCCCCCCCCCCCCCATTTAATCCCATACAGAGATTGGGGGATGCCTGGGGAGGACCCCATAAAACTCCCTCCTGTTGCACTCCTGGGGGGGGGGGGGTCCCCATATGGCCCCCTCCCGCTGCACCCATACGGGGGGGGTCCCTGTGCACCCCCCCCCCCCCATCGGACCCAAGCGGGGGGGGGGGGGTCCCCGCTGTGCCCCCATTTGCACCTATAGGGGAATCCCTACGCAACCCACCCTGATGCAGCCCTATAGGAGACCCCTACGTGCCCCCCCCCCATTTGGGGGGGGGCCCTATGCAACCCCCCCCATAGCTATATTGGGGGGTCTCATACGCCCCTCTCCCATTGCACTCAAATGGGGGGGGCAAATAAGGTCCCCATGGGGAACCCAAATTGGGGGGGGGGTCCCCATACCCTAAACCCACACCAGGGGTGGGGGGGGGGCACAATTTTTAGAAGCCCCCCCCCCCCCCCCATGTGCATCCCTACGGGGGGGGGGTCCCTCTGCGCCTCCCCACTGCACCCCAAGGGGGGGGGGGGATCCCCACGCAGCCCCCCTCCAGGGCTGCTCCCCCCATCGCACCCCCAAAACCTGGGGGGGGTCCCCGCGCCCCCCCCGACCCCCCCCCCAATGCCGGACCTACCCCAGCTGGTGCCGGTCCTGCCCAGGACCTGGCGGCTCCGGGGGTCCCACACGAAGGCCCTCCACTCGGCCAGCACCTGCCCGCAGCTCCGCTTCTCCTTGTCCCGAGCCATTTTTTATTTTATTTTATATATTTTTTTTTTTTTTGGGGGGGGGATCCCGGGGGGGGGGGGGACGCTCCGGGGGGTCCCGCTCCGCTCCGCCCGCGCCGGGATTCGAACCCGCGACTCCCCAGCGCCGCCGCCGCGCCGCCTTATATAGCCTCGGGGCCACGCCCCCTCGCCCCTAGCCACGCCCCTTATGCTAATGAATCGTCTAAAGCCGGCCGGGCCCCGCCCCCTTATGCTAATGAGGGGGGCGGGGAGCCCCGCGGCCGTTTCCCACCGGAGGGGGGGGGCTTAAAGGGGCCGCGCGGGGAGAGGGGCGCTGGGAGGCCGCTGGGGGATACTGGGAGCACTGGGAGGGTTGGGTGGAGCGCTGGGGGGGCGCTGGGAGCCTTGGGCGGGGGATGGGGGAGCACTGGGGGGTGCTAACTGGGAGAACTGGGGGGGGGGTACTGGGGGCATTGAGAAGGTTACTGGGAGCACTGGGGGGCTACTGGGGACACTGAGGAGGTTACTGGGGGCATTGGGGGTCTACTGGGAGCACTGAGCAGGTTACTGGGAGCACTGGGGGGCTCCTGGGGGGTTCTGAGGTGCTACTGGGAGCACTGGGAGGCTACTGGTTGCACTGAGGAGGTTACTGGGGAGTTACTGGGAGCACTGGGGGCTACTGGGGGCATTGAGCAGGTTACTGGGAGCACTGGGGGCTACTGGGAGCACGCAGAGGAGACGCTGGGGAGGGCTCCTGGGAGCTCTGGGGGCTTACTGGGGGAGCACTGGGAGCACTGGGGGGCTACTGGGAGCATTGAGCAGGTTACTGGGGGCGCTGAGCAGGTTACTGGGAGATACTGGGAGGTTACTGGGGGGCTACTGGGGGCTTACTGGGGGGTTACTGGGGGCTACTGGGGCTTCCTGGGGCCACGGAGAGGGGGCGATGAGGAGGACCCCCGGGAGCTTACTGGGAGCGAACTGGGAGCACTGGAGGAGGGGCTCTGGGTGCCCTTGGGGGCTGCCGAGCGGGGGGGGGCGGGGCTGGAGAGGGGGCGGGGCGGGGGCGGGAGTGCCGGGGGGGGGGGGCACAACCCCCTCAGCCCCCCCCCCCCAAAAAAAAAAAGAGGGGGGGGGGACACCCGCTTCCCCCTCCCCCCCCCCCCCCCCCGGTCGTGCCGTGCCGAGCGGCTCCGGGCTCCCCGGTAACGGCGCGTCCCGGACGGGTCCCCTGGGGACAGCGGGGGGGGGGGGGGGGGGGGGCGTGTGTGTGCCCCCCGTGTGCCCCCCCCCCGGTGTCCCGGAGCCCTCGGGAGGGGGGGCCATAAAGGAGGGGGGGGGGGCCCCCGCACATCCCCGTTAATCCCCGGGCGGGGCCAAGATCCCCGGAGGCTCCGCGGGCACCGGGAGCTGCGCGGGTGAGAGGGGCCGGGGGGCACCGGGGGGGGCACCGGGGGGGGGCACCGGTCAGTTGAGGGGGGGGGTCCCGGGGGGGTTGGGTCCTCTAGGGGTGGGGGGACACCCGGGAGTGGGGGCACCTGGGGGGGATCCTGGGGGGGTCGGGGGGGGGGCTGGGTCCCCTGGGGGGGGCACCTGGGGGGTCCTGGGGGGGTCCTGGGGGGGTTGGGGGGGGGGGCTGGGTCCCCTGGGGGGGCACCTGGGGGGGGTCGGGGGGGGGGTCGAGGAGGGGCTGGGTCCCCTGGGGGGGCACCTGGGGGGCTCCTGGGGGGTTGGGGGGTCACCTGTGGGGGTCCTGGGGGGGTTGGGGGGGGGCTGGGGGTCCTGGGGGGGTGCACCTGGGGGGGTCGGGGGGGGCTGGGTCCCCTGGGGGGGGCACCTGGGGGGGGTCCTGGGGGGGTCGGGGGGGGCTGGGTCCCGTGGGGGGGGCACCTGGGTGGGTCCTGGGGGGGTCGGGGGGGGCTGGGTCCCGTGGGGGGGGCACCTGGGTGGGTCCTGGGGGGTCCTGGGGGAGTCAGGGGGGGCTGGGGGCCCTGGGTGGGGCACCTGGGGGGGTCCCTGGGGGGGTCGGGGGGGGGCTGGGTCCCCTGGGGGGGCACCCTGGGGGGGGTCGGGGGGGGGCTGGGTCCCCTGGGGGGGACACCTGGGGGGGTCGGGGGGGGGCTGGATCCCGTGGGGGGAGGCACCTGGGGGTCCTGAGGGGTTGGGGGGTCACCTGGGTGGGTCCTGGGGGGGTTGAGGGGGGGGCTGGGTCCCCTGGGGGGGCACCTGGGAGGGTCCTGGGGGTGGGGGGCACCTGGGGGTGGTGTCAGGGTCCCCTTGTGGGGGGGGGGGAGGTGGGGGGGTCTCTAAGGGCCCCTGGGGATGGGGGGGGCACATGGGGGTTGAGGGACACCTGAGGGGGGTCCGGGGGGGGGGCTGGGTCCCTTCTGGGGGGGCACATGGGGGGTTCTGGGGGGGCCCTGGGCACCTGGGCTCCTTGGGGGGGGGGGGGTCTGGGTCCTTTTGGGGGGGGCCCCCTGGGTCCTGCCCCCTCCCCCAACCCCCCCCCCTCCATCCCAGAACCTTCGGGGGGGGGGGGGGGCTGGAGGAGGGAGGGGGGGGGCTCCCAGCATCCTTTGGGGCATGGGGGGGGGGGGGGGGCAGCGCTCCCAGCATGCCGTGCGGCCCAGGGGCACTGTGGGATTGGGGGGGGGGTCCCCGGGGGGGGGTGGAAGCGGCTTAAGGCTGAGCGGCTTTGGGGCTAATTATAGCGCGCCGGCCCTTTAAGGGCTCAGGCCTGGGCTGGGGGCGGGGCTAATCCCGGACAGGGGGCGGGGTTAATCCAGGGGGTGAGGTTAATCCAGGGGGGCGGGGCTGTTCTGAGGGTGGGGGTAATCTGGGAGCAAGGGGGATGGGGAAGGGCTGGGTTAATCCTGAGGGTGAGGTTAATCCAAGGGGGGCGGGGCTAATCCGAGGATGGGGCTAGTGGGGGCAGGGTTAATCCGGGGGAGGGGCTAATCCAGGGTGAGGCTCCCCTTGGGGGGTGGGGCTAATATGAGGGCGGGGCTGATACACAGATGGGGCTAATCCAGGGGGTGGGGCTAATCTGAAGGTAAAGTTAACCCAGGGGGTGGGGATAATCCAATGGCGGGGCTAATATGAGAGGGTGGGGCTAATCCAGTTTTGATGTAATCCCAGGGGGCAGTGTTAATCCGAGGGTGAGGCTAATATGGGGGTGGGGTTAATATGAGGGCGGGGCTAATACACTGGTGGAGCTAATTCAGGGTGGTGGGGCTAATCTGGGGAGGTGAGGATAACTCAGGGGAGTGGCGCTAACCCTAGGGACAAGCTAATCTGGGGTTGCTAATCCAGGGGGCGGGACTAATCTGGGGTTGAGTTTGACCTAGAGGGCACGGCTAATCCAGGTGTGAGTTTGACCTGGGGATGGGGCTAATCCAAGGGTGGGGCTAATGCAGGGGCAGGGGTAATCTCGGGCGGTCAGGCTAATCCAGGGGTAAAAATTAAGCCTGGGGATGGGATGGGCGGGTGTGGCTAATCCAGGGGGAGGGGCTAATCCAGGGGTGTGGTTAACCCAGGGGCTGGTGCTATTCCGTGGGTGGGGTTAATATGGTGGTGGGGCTAATCTGAGGGGCGGGGTTAATCTGGGGGAGGTGGAGCTAATCTATAGGTGAGGTTAACCAAGGGGCAGGGCTTATCTGATGGTGAGGTTATTCTGAGGTTGCTAATCTGGGGGTGAGGCTAATCTGGGGGTGAGTTTGACCTAGGGGGTGGGGCTAATCAGGGGACAGAGGTTAACCGAGGGCGTGGGACTAATCCGAGGGTGGGGCTAATGCAGGGCAAAGCTAATCTGAGGGGATGGGGCTAATCTAGAGGCAAGGCTTAATGTGGGGGTGGGGCTAATATGAGGGTGGGGCTAATACACAGGTGTGGCTAATCCAGGGGGAGGGGCTAATCCAATACGTGAGGTTAACCCAGGGGGTGGAGCTAATACGGGGGAGGGGGTTAATCTAGAGCAGGGTTAATCCAGGGAGGTAGGGCTAATCTGGGGGTGAGGTTAACCCAAGGGGCGAGTCTAACCTGAGGGAAAGGCTAATCTGGGTTGCTAATTCAGGGATGGGGCTAATCTGGGGGTGAGTTTGACGTAGGGGGTGGGCTAATCCGGGTCAGAGGTTAACCCAGTGGGTGGGACTAATCCGAGGGTGGGGCTAAGGAACAGCATAGCTGATCTGAGGGGGAGGGGCTAATCTGGAGGCAAGGCTTAATGTGAGGGTGGGGCTAATACACAGGTGGGGCTAATCCAGGTGGAAGGGGGTAATCCATGGGGGAGGTTAACACAGGGTGTGGGGCTAATCCAAGGGCGGAGTATGGCTAATATGAGGGGGTGTGGCTAATCTGGGGATGTTGTTAACCCAGGGGTTGGAGCTAATTTGAGGGCGAGGGCTAATCTGGGGTTGCTAATCTGGGGGGTGGGGCTAATATCGGGGTGTGTTTGACCCGGGGTGTGAGGCTAATCTGGGGGTGGGGGTAATCTGCGGTGGGGAGAATCTGGGCCATGGTTAATCTGGAGTTAATCCAAGGTTGGGGGTGATCTGGGGCGGGACTAATCTGGGGCAGGGCTAATCCAGTGCAGAGGGGCTAATCTGAGGGTGAGGTTAACCCAGGGGGCGGAGCTAATCTGAGGGTGAGGCTAATCCTGGGGTCCTAATCTGGGGGGTGGGGCTAATCTGAGGGTGGGATCGACCCAGGGGGCGGGGCTAATCCTGGGGCGGGGCTAATCCGGGGGCAGGGCTAATCCGGGGGGGGCGGGGTTAATCCCGGCGTCGCACCCCGCCTCATCCCCTTCTCCTCCTCCCGCAGCCATGGACATCGGCGGCCTGGAGACGGTGGTGGCCAACTCGGCCTACGTGTCTGCCCGCGGCGGCGCTGGCGCCTCGGGGGCCTCGAGCCGGGACCGGCGGCACCGCGCCCGCCTGCGCCTGCCCCACATCTCCCAGTGCGAGGCCCTGCGCGCCCGCCTGGCCGGCGGCGGCCCCGGCGATGGCGGCGCCCGGGAGGCCTCGGGGCAAGATGGCGGCGCCCAGGAGGGGGCGGAGGAGACGTCCTTCCGCTGGCAGTGCCTGGAGCAGCCAATCGGGAAGCGGCTCTTCCGGCAGTTCCTGGAGGCCACGCCGGGATTGGCCGCGGCCGGGGCGCTGTGGGCGGAGCTCGAGGCCTTCGAGTGCTGCGAGGAGGCGGAGCGCGGCGCGGCGGCCGCGGCCCTGCGGGGGCGCTTCTTCACCCCGGGAGGGGCCGAGCACTGCGGCTTCCTCAGCGCCGCCGCCATGGCGCCGCCTGCAGGTGAGACGGGCGGCCGTGACACCCCCGGGGCGGCCATGACACCTCTGGGGCGGCCATGATACCGCCAATGGCAGCCATGACACCGCCAATGGCGGCCATGACACTTCTGGTGCGGCCATGATACCTCCAGGGGCGGCCATGATACCTCCGGGGTGGCCATGATACCTCCAATGGTGGCCATGATACCTCCGGGGTGGCCATGATACCTCCAATGGTGGCCATGATACCTCCAGGGTGGCCATGATACCTCCAATGGTGGCCATGATACCTCCAGGGGCGGCCATGATACCTCCAATGGCGGCCATGATACCTCCCAAGTAGCCATGATACCTCCAGGGTGGCCATGATACCTCCAATGGTGGCCATGATACCTCTAGGGCAGCCATGATACCTCCAATGGCGGCCATGATACCACCAATGGCAGCCATGATACCTCCAGGGCGGCCATGATACCTCCAATGGCGGCCATGATACCGCCAGTGGTGGCCATGATACCTCCTAGGGTGGCCATGATACCTCCAGGGTGGCCATGACACCGCCAATGGTGGCCATGACACTTCTGGGGTGGCCATGATACCTCCAGGGGCGGCCATGATACCTCCAATGGCGGCCATGATACCTCCTAGAGTGGCCATGATACCTCCAATGGTGGCCATGATACCTCCAGGGCGGCCATGATACTGCCAATGGCGGCCATGATACCTCCTAGGGTGGCCATGATGCCTCTAGTGGCGGCCATGATACCTCCAATGGCGGCCATGATACCGCCAATGGTGGCCATGATACCTCCAGGGTGGCCATGATACCACCAATGGCAGCCATGATACCGCCAATGGCGGCCATGATACCTCCAGGGCAGCCATGAGTCCTCCAGGGCGGCCATGATACCTCCCAAGTAGCCATGATACCACCAATGGCAGCCATGATACCTCCAGGGCGGCCATGATACCTCCAATGGCGGCCATGACACCGCCAGTGGCAGCCATGACACCGCCAGTGGCAGCCATGATACCTCCAGGGTGGCCATGATACCTCCAGGGTGGCCATGATACCGCCAATGGCGGCCATGATACCTCCAATGGCGGCCATGATACTGCCAATGGCGGCCATGATACCTCCAGGGTGGCCATGATACCTCCAATGGTGGCCATGATACCTTTAGGACAGCCATGACACCGTCAATGGCGGCCATGATACCTCCAGGGCAGCCATGATACCTCCAGGGCAGCCATGATACCGCCAATGGCAGCCATGATACCTCCAATGGCGGCCATGATACCGCCAATGGCGGCCATGATACCACCAATGGCGGCCATGATACCACCAATGGCAGCCATGATACCACCAATGGCGGCCATGGTACCACCAATGGCAGCCATGATACCTCCAGGGCGGCCATGATACCGCCAATGGCGGCCATGATACCTCCAATGGTAGCCATGATACCACCAATGGCGACCATGATTCCTCCAGGGCGGCCATTATACCTCCCAGGCGGCCATTATACCTCCAATGGCTGCCATGATACCTCCAGGGCAGCCATGATACCTCCAGGGTGGCCATGATACCTCCAATGGCGGCCATGATACCTCCAGGGCGGCCATGATACCACCAATGGCGGCCATGATACCTCCAATGGTGGCCATGATACCTCCAATGGCGGCCATGATACCGCCAATGGCGGCCATTATACCTCCCAGGCGGCCATGATACCGCCAGTGGTGGCCATGATACCTCCAGCGCGGCCATGATACCTCCAATGGCAGCCATGATACCTCCAGGGCAGCCATGATACCGCCAATGGCAGCCATGAGACCTCCAGGGCGGCCATGATACCGCCAATGGCGGCCATGATACCTCCCAAGTAGCCATGATACCGCCAATGGTGGCCATGATACCTCCAGGGTGGCCATGATACCTCCAGGGGTGACCATTATACCTCCAATGGCGGCCAAGATACCGCCAATGGCAGCCATGATACCTCCAATGGCAGCCATGATACCTCCTGGATGGCCATGAAGATGGCAGCCATGATAACCCCAGTGGTAGCCATGACCCCCCGGATGGAGCCATGAAGATGGTGGCCATGACACCGCCAATGGCAGCCATGATGTTGATGGCAGCCATGACACCAATGGCAGCCATGACACCCCCAGTAATGGCCATGACACCCCCAATGGCAGCCACGACACCCACTGCCGCCACGACGCCCCTCACGCTGTCCCCACCTTTCTCCCCTCTCCTCCCAGGTCCCAGCACCCCGGAGGACTTTGGGCTGGCACGGAAGGAGCTGCTGGCGCACCTGGAGGCGACGGCGTGGGCGCCGTACCGCGCCTCGCCCTACTTCGGGCGCTTCACACAGTTCAAGTGGCTGGAGGCGCAGCCGGTGGGCGCCGAGGCCTTCGCCGACTTCCGCGTGCTGGGCAAGGGCGGCTTCGGCGAGGTCTGCGCCTGCCAGCGCCGCGCCACCGGCAAGATGTACGCCAACAAGCGCCTCAACAAGAAGCGGCTCAAGAAGCGCCATGGCTATGAGGTGGCCGCCCCCGTCCCCGCCGCCCTCCTTCGGGTCCCCCGTCTGCCTGTTTGTCCCCCTGTCCGTCCCTCTGTCCATCCCTCTGTCCCCCTGTCTATCCTGTCCTGTCATGTCTTCCTGTCCCCTTCCTTGTCCTTCTGTCCCCTTGTCCATCCTTCTGTCCCACTCTCCATCCCTCTGGCCCCCTGTCCATCTCTCTGTCCCCTCATCTGTCCCCCTGTCCCCTCTTCCATCCCTCTGTCCTCCTGTCCATCACTCTGGCTCATCATCTGTCCCTCTGTCCCCTCACCTGCCCATTTGTCCCCTTCCCTGTCCCCCTGTCCCCTTGTCCATGCCTCCATCCCCTCTGTCCCCTCATCTATCCCCCGTCCCCTCGTCCATCCCTCTGTCCCCCTGTCCATCCTTTTGTCCTGTCCTGTCTTCCTGTCCCCTTCCCTGTCCCTCTGTGCCCTTGTCCATCCCTCTGTCCCCCCTCCATCTCTCTGTCCCCTCATCTGTCCCCCTGTCCCCTTCCGTGTCCCCCTGCCCCCCTCCCTGTCCCCCGTCCCCTCATCCATCCCTCTGTCCCCTCCTCCTCCCTCTTTCCCCCCCTTTTCTTCCTCCATTTTCCTTCTCACCTTCCTCTATGTTTTCCCCATGATCTCTGTGTGTGCTTGGCGTGTGCTTGGCATGTACCCGCTCCGTGCCACCCCGTGCGCTTGGCGTGTCCTCGGCCGGCAGCGGGCCGGCTCCAGCTGCGTGTCCTTGGCGTGTGCTTGGCGTGTGCAGGCGGCGATGGTGGAGAAGCGCATCCTGGCGCGGGTGCACAGCCGCTTCATCGTCTCGCTGGCCTGCGCCTTCCAGACCAAGACCGACCTCTGCCTCGTCATGACGCTCATGAACGGCGGCGACCTGCGGTAAGCGTGTGCTTGGCGTGTGCTTGGCGTGTGCCTGGCGTGTTATTTGGCACGTACATGGTGTGCACATCACGTTTGCGAGGGGCTGTCCCAGCTCCTGGGGCACGTCCGCGTGTTCTTAGCACGGGCACGTCCCTGGCGTGCCCTTAGCGTGTGCGTGGCGTGTCCCTGGCGTGCAGGTACCACGTGTACAACGTGGACGAGGACAACCCCGGGTTCCCCGAGCCGCGGGCCGTGTTTTACACCGCCCAGATCCTGCTGGGGCTGGAGCACCTCCACCAGCACCGCATCGTCTACCGCGACCTCAAGCCCGAGAACGTCCTGCTCGATGATGCCGGTGACGTGGGGACAACGGGGGGGACGTCGGGGACGTGGGGACAATGGGGGGACATCGGGGATGTAGGGGACAGGGGGACACTGGGGACATGGGGACGTTGGGGGAGTCAAGGATGTGGGGGACACTGGGGATGTGGGGACATAGGGGGGATGTTGGGGACACAGCGGGGACATGGGGGACACTGGGGACGTGGGGGACATGGGGGCATTGGGGACGTAAGGGACAATGGGGATGTTGGGGACATGGGGGATACTGGGGGCACTGGGGACATCGGGGACGTGGGGAACACTGGGGACATTGGGAATTTTGGGGGCATGGGGGACATCAAGGATGTGGGGACGGGGGGGACAACAGGGATGTAGGGGACATGGGGACACTGGGGACATGGGGACATTGGGGGGACGTGGGGGAATGTGGGGCCACTGGGGGGGATGTGGGGGACAAGAGGGGGATGTGGGGGACATGGGGACACTGGGGGGACGTGGGGGATTTGGGGACATTGCACAGGACCTGGGGGACCCGGGGGGCATCCAGGACTTGTGAGGACACCAAGGGGCTGGGGGGGACACTGCGGAGTGTTACTGGGAGGTGCTGGGAGGGTCACTGGTGGTTACTGGTGGTGCTGGTCGGGACAGGCCACGTCCGTCTGTCCGACATGGGGCTGGCCGTGGAGCTCCGTGAGGGGCAGAGCAAGACCCGAGGCTACGCCGGGACCCCGGGTAGGGGGGGGACATGGGGGGGACATGGGGGGGCACAGGGACATGGGGGGGCAGGGGACATTGGGAGGGGGGATGAGGACATGGGAGGTTGAGGAGGTGGAGGGGGGGACAGGGACATGGGGGGGACATGGGGGGGGCACAGGGACATGGGGGGGCAGGGGACATTGGAGGGGTCATGGGGGGGACATGGGGGGACAGGGGGACGTTGAGGGGGGACAGGGGGACATGAGGGGGGCAGGGGGACATGGGGGGGGTCATGGGGGGGGCATTGAGGACACAGGGGGCATGGGCAGGACATGGGGACATGTGGGGGGACATCAGAGGGACATGGGGGGCCATGGGGAGGTGGTGGGGACACGGGGGGGACATTGGGGGGACATGGGGGGGACATTAGGGGATGTGGGGGACACGAGGGGACCCAGAGACATGGGGGGGGGACATGGGGGGACACCGAGGACATGGGGACACAGGGGGGACGCCGCGGGGCTATGGCCCCCAGTGACAGAACCAGACCCAGGAGAGGGGACACAGGGACACGGGGGGTCCCCCCCTGCCCCCCCCTGTCACCGGGGTGTCCCCCCTGCCCCCCCCTGTCACCGGGGTGTCCCCCCCTGTCCCCCCCCAGGGTTCATGGCGCCCGAGGTGCTGCGGGACGAGGAGTACGACTGGGCCGTCGACTACTTCACGCTGGGGGGTGACGCTCTTCGAGATGGTGGAGGCCAGGGGGCCCTTCCGGCGCCGCGGGGAGAAGGTGGGCACTGGGGGGACTGGGGGTGACTGGGAGGCGCTGGGAGGGGGGACTGGGGGGGACTGGGAAGGACTGGGAAGGACTGGGGGGACTGGGAGGGACTGGGAGGGACTGGGAGGGGTACTGGGGGGAACTGGGAGGGACTGTGAGGCACTGGGAGGCCAGGGGGCCCTTCCAGCACTGCGGGGAGAAGGTGGGGTAGACTGGGAGGTACTGGCAGGACTGGGAGGTACTGGAAAGTACTGGGGACCCAAGCGTCACCCCCCATGTCCCCATTCACTTACCCCCATGTCCCCAAGCGTCATCCCTGTGTCCCCAAATGCCATCTCCACGTCCCCAGGCGTCACCCCCATGTCCCCATACATTATCCCCATGTCCCCAAGTGTCATCCCAATGTCCCCTGGCATCTTCCCATGTCCCCAGGTGCCATCCCCATGCTCCCTGGCATCCTCCCCGTGTCCCCAGGCGTCACCCCCCATGTCCCCAAGTGCCACCCCCATATCCCTGTGCATTATCCCTATGCCCCCAGGCGTCATCCCCATGTCCCTGTGTGTCACCCCCAGGTCCCCAAGTGTCACCCCCATGTCCCCAAGTGCCATCCCCATGTACCCAGGCGTCATCCACATATCCCCAGGTATCACCCCCATGCCCCCCTGGCATCCTCCCATGTCCCCAAGCGTCACCCCCATGTCCCCATGCATTATCCCCATGTCCCCAAGTGTCACCTCATGTCCCCACCTATCACCCTCATGTCCCCAGTTGTCACTCTGATGTCCCCAAGGGTCACCCCCATGTCCCCAAGTGTCCCCCCATGTCCCCAAACATCACCCCCATGTCCCCAAGTGCCATCCCCGTGTCCCTAAGTGTCACCCTCATGTCCCCAGGTGTCACCCTCATGTCCCCAGGTGTCACCCCCTATATCCGAGGTGTTATCCCATTGTCCCCAAGTGCCATCCCCATGCCCCCTGGCATCCCCCCATGTCCCCAAGTGTCCCCCCATGTCCCCAAGTGCCATCCCCATGCCCCCAAGCGTCACCCCAAGCCCCCAGCCATCCTCCCCACTCCCCACCCCCATCCCCACTCCCCACCCCCCGTCCCCCCGTGTCACCCCCATCCCCCCCCCTATCCCCAGGGTCCCCCCCAAGTCCCCAGGGTCACCCCCCCCGGCGCCGCTGTCCCCTCTTGAAGGTGGAGAACCAGGAGGTGACGCGGCGCACGCTGCACGACCCGCTGACCTTCTCGAGAGCGCTTCAGCGCGGCGGCGCGGGCGGCCTGCGAGGGGCTCATGGCCAAGGACCCCGGCGCCCCGCCTGGGCTTCCAGGCCGGGAGCTGCGCCCAGCTCAAGGCGCACCCCCCTCTTCGCCGCCGTCAGCTGGGGGCGCCTCGAGGCAGGTAACCCCCCACCCAGGGGTGCCGGGGGGGCCGGGGGGGTGGGGGGAGGCTCCAGGAGGGGTCTCTATGGGTGCTGCGGGAGGGGGCTGGGGGCGGTGGGGTGCTCTAGGAAGGGTTGCTCTGGGTGGTGGGTGCTCTAGAATGGGTCTTTATGGGTGCTCCAGGAGGGGGTTCACCTGGGGGTTGGGTGCTCTTGAAGGGGGTCCCAGTGGGTGCTGGGTGCTCCAGGAAGGGTCTGGGGGCGGTGGGTGCCACAGGAGGGGTCCCAGTGGGTGCTGGGTGCTCCAGGAAGGGTTGCTTTGGGTGCTGGGTGCTTCAGGAGGGGTTCACCTGGGGGTTGGGTGCTCTTGAAGGGGTCCCAGTGGGTTGCTGGGTGCTCCAGGAGGGGTCTGGGGGCGGTGGGTGCGGCAGGAGGGGTCACTGTGGGTGCTGGGTGCTCCAGGAAGGGTTGCTTTGGGTGGTGGGTGCTTCAGGAGGGGTTCACCTGGGGGTTGGGTGCTCTAGAAGGGGTCCCAGTGGGTGCTGGGTGCTCCAGGAGGGGTCTGGGGAATGGCGGGTGCTATAGGAGGGGTTGTTTTGGGTGCTGGGTGCTCCAGAATAAGGCTTTATGGGTGCTCCAGAAGGGGTTCACCTGGGGGTTGGGTGCTCCAGGAGGTGTTTTCTTTGGGTGCTGGGTGCTGCAGGAGGGGTCTGGGGGGCGGTGGGTGCTCCAGGAGGGGTCTTTATGGGTGCTCCAGGAGGGGTTCACCTGGGGGGGTTGGGTGCTCTAGAAAGGGTCACTGTGGGAGTTGGGTGCTCCAGGAGGGGTCTGGGGAGCTTGGGTGCTCCAGAATGAGTTGTTTGGGGTGTTGGGTGCTCTAGAAGGGGTCCCAGTGGGGTTTGGGGTGCTCCAGAAGGGGTTGCTTTGGGTGCTGGGTGGTCCAGAAAGGGTCTGGGGGCGGTGGGTGCTGCAGGAGGGGTCACTGTGGGTGCTGGGTGCTCCAGGAAGAGTTGCTTTGGGTGGTGGGTGCTTCAGGAGGGGTTCACCTGGGGGTTGGGTGCTCTAGAAGGGGTCCCAGTGGGTGCTGGGTGCTCCAGGAGGGGTCTGGGGAATGGCGGGTGCTATAGGAGGGGTTTGTTTTGGGTGCTGGGTGCTCCAGAATAAGGCTTTTATGGGTGCTCCAGAAGGGGTTCATCTGGGGGTTGGGTGCTCCAGGAGGTGTTTCTTTGGGTGCTTGATGCTCCAGGAGGGGTCTGGGGGCGGTGGGTGGTACAGGAGGGGGTCTTTATGGGTGCTCCAGAAGGGGTTCACCTGGGGGTTGGGTGCTCTAGAAGGGGTCTGGGGGGGGTTGGGTGCTCCAGGAGGGGTCCCAGTGGGTGCTGGGTGCCCCAAAATGGGGTTTCCAGTGGGTGCTGGGTGCTCCAAAACTACCCCTGGGTGCTGGGGGGCTACTGGGGCATCACGGGGAGACTGGGAGAGTACTGGGGGTACTGGGGGGCACCTGGGGATACTGGGGGGGGGGTACTGTGGGTAATCACAGAAGGGACTGGGGGGCTACTGGGAACACTGGAGGTGTACTGGGGGTACCAGGGGAGTACTGGGGGGCTATTGGGGGTACTGGGGGGGTACTGGGGGGGGTACCTGGGAATACTGGGGGGGGGTATTGGGGATACCTGGGATTATGGGGGGAGTACCTGGGGTACTGGGGGGTACTTGGGGATACTGGGGGGTACCTGGGGATACTGGGAGTACTGGTGGGGGGGTCCTGGGAATACTGGGGGGGTACCTGGGGATACTGGGGGAGTACTGGGGGGGTTCCTGGGAATACTGGGGGGTACCTGGGGATACTGGGGAGTACTGGGGGGGGGGGTCCTGGGAATACTGGGGGGTACCTGGGGGATACTCGGGGTTACTGGGGGGGTACT
>OZ022462.1:335558-388817 GCA_963989345.1 Clangula hyemalis | reverse complement strand
TACACACACACACGGGTGTACATGGACACCTTGCACACATACATATGTGTACACACACGCGTGTACATGTGCACATACATGCATATACACACACGAGTGTACATGTGCACCTTGCACACGCGTACATGGGGGTACATGCACATGGGCGTGCACATGCACGTGTGCACATAGGTACATGTACAGCCACACACATGAACATTACACACGTACATGTGCACACACACACACACAGGTGTACACACACACACAGTGCACATCTGTAGGTGTGTACACACACGTGTACAAGTGCACATTGCACACACATACATGCACACACGTGTGTACATCCGCACATTGCACACACACAGGAACACGTGCACACGCATACACGGGTGTACACAATGACACATGCACACGTGTACATGGGTGTGCATCTGCACACGCACACAGACGTGTACCTACACACGTTGTGCACACACACAAAGACTTGCACAAGCACACAATGCCCCCCCCATGTCTCACACTCACATCACGCACACACGTGTGCAGTGTCACACGCACCCACCACACCCCCGTGGCACACCCACACGTGTCCCACGAGCACCCTGTGGCACACCCAGCCGCACTCACACTCACCCCCAGTGCGTGACACACGGCAGCACAAGTGTGCAAGGCCAACGGGCACACGCACACCACGTCACACACGTGTCACACGCACACGCACCTTGTGTCACACCCACACAGCGTGTCGCATGCACATACATGTCACACTCATGCACACATTGCACACACACACGTCACACTCAGTCCCACACACCTTCCCCCCCCCCCGTGCACACACACACACACACCCCCTGGCACCGTGTCACACTCACACTCGCCCCCCCCCAGCTCCCCCAGCCTGTGGCTCGCTGCCAGCTCCCGGTGTCACACGCTCACAGCGCCACCCACACACTTGAGGTCACACTCACACTCGGGGTCACACTCACACCCGTACGGTCTCACAGTGTCACATGCACGTCACACGCACGTCACACGCACACAGTGTCACGCTCACCCTCACACACGGTCTCACCAATGGTGTCACGCTCACACACAGTCACAGTCTCATACTCAGTGTCACACTGTCACACACACAGTTCCACACGCACACACACTCAGTCTCACACTCACACATGCATGGTCACACAGTGTCACACAGTCTCACACACTCACACTCATTCTTGCACAGTCTCACACTCACAGACTCAGTGTCACACTCACGCGGTGTCTCACACACACACATTCTCACACACTGTCACACACTCCCAGTCTCTCACACTCCCAGTGTCACACTCACACTCAGTCACACTCCCATGGTGTCACACACACACTCACACACACACTCACTCTCACTCCTGCCCACCCACCCCCCCAGCCCCCTCCCGGTCCCAGTCTCACACTCACTCACACTCACTCACACTCACTCACACTCACCTTCTCCAGCCCTCCTCCCAACATCTCCCCTCCTCCCCCCAGCATCCCATTGTCACACTCACACACACTCACTCTCACAGTGTCACACTCACAGTGTCACCCGCACACATTCTCACACAGAGTGCCACACTCACAGCCTCGTACTCCCATACGCACAGTCTCACACACACACACAGTGTCACACACTCACACTCACACACAGTGTCACACTCACTCTCCCCCCTGCTGGTCCCAGTCTCACACTCACACTCACCCCCTCCACCCCCAACACCCCCCCCCCAACCACCCGTGTCACACTCACACACACTCATTCTCGCACACAGCATCTCACACACACAGTCTCACACACAGTCACACTCCCACAGTGTCACACTCACACACTCACTCTCCCCCCCCGTCCCCCCTCCTGCCCCCTGCCGGTCCCAGTCTCCCACTCACCCCCTCCAGCCCCCTCCCAACATCTCCCCCAACACCCCAGTGTCACACTCACACCGTGTCACAGTCACACTCACACACACTCATTCTCATGGTGTCACACTCACAGTGTCACACACACACAGTGCCACACTCAGTCTCACACTCCCATACGGTCTCACACTCACACACACAGTCTCACACTCAGTCATGCTCACACACACACACACTCACACTACCATACACAGTCTCACACTCACAGTCACACTCACAGTCTCACACTCCCATATGCACAGTCACACACACACACACAGTCTCACACATACACAGTCTCACAGTCACACTCACAGTCTCACACTCCCATATGCACAGTCTCACACTCACACAGTCTCACACTCAGTCACACTCAGTCACACTCACTCACTCTCACACTCACACTCCCATACGCACTGTCTCACACTCACACACACACACATACTCACAGTCTCGCACACTCACACTCAGTCTCACACTCCCATACACACAGTTTCACACTCACACTCAGTCTCACACTCACTCTCCCCCCAGCCCCCTGCCGGTCCCAGTCTCACACCCACTCACACTCACCCCCCTCCAGCCCCCCCAACACCGCAGTGTCACACTCACTCACACTCACTCTCACACTCACTGTCTCAGCCACACTCACACTCACACTCAGTGTCACACTCACACACACTCAGTGTCACACTCACACTCAGTGTCACACTCAACCCCCCCCTGCCCCCCCCCTCACCGCCGGTTCCGCGTGTGCCACACCACGGGCTCCAGGCTCAGCGCCGCCGCCCCCGCTCCCAGCAGCAGCAGCAGCCCCGGGGGGGCCATGGCGGGGGGGGGAGGGGGGTCCCGGGGGGGGGCTGGGCGGTGGCGGCGGCTCCGGCCCCGACCGCGACCGGCAACGGCGGGGGGCGGGGCCAAACGGGGGGCGGGGTTAATGGGTGGGCGTGGTCAGGAGGGCTCCGGGGCGGGGCTTTGAGGGTGGGGGCGGGGCTTCGAGGTGGGGCGGGGCTTGTGGAGCCGGGGGCGGGCTAAAGGGGGGTGAGATCGGCGCGAGGGGGCGTGGTTTGTCGAAGTGGGCGGGGCTTCAGGGAGGAGGGGGCGGGGCCCGGGGGGAAGGGAGAGCAGGGAATGGGTGAGACGGGGAGGGGGGCGGGGCTTAGCGCACCGGGGCGGGGCTTAGCGGGTGCTGGGGGGGTAAGGGGCGGGGCTTGGGGGTGTGTGGGCGGAGCCTGGAGCAGGGCCCCGGAGCGCTGTGGGCGTGGCCACCAAACAAAGGGGCGTGGCCAGTGCCCCCCTTCTGTTCCTCTCCCCCTCGCAGGCCCCTCCCCTCGATGACATCACCACCCCCGTTGCCATGGCAACAGACGAAGCTGCTGGAATCAGGCCCCGCCCCCCCGGGAGCCGGCTCTTAAAGGGGCAACGCCGCCACCACGGCACCGGGGGGGGGGCACCAGGGGCACGGTGCCCCCCTAGCCCCCCCCCAAAAATCAGCACAGGCACAGAGGGGCAGGAGGCAGCGGCCAATCAGAACGCTTCTTACAAAGAGCAGCACGAGGGGAGCCCCAAAATCCAGCCCCCTCCCAAAAAAATACCCCCCCATCCACCCTAAGAAATCCCCCCCCCCAACCCAAAATGCCCCCCCCATATCACAGCCTCACGTCCCCCAGGGGCTGCGGGGCACTGGGGGTGTCTGGAGCCCCCGGGGGGGGGGCGTTGGGGTCCCCCAGGGGGGTGGGGGTCTGTGGGGGGTCAGCGTTGGGGTCCACAAAGGGGTTGGGGTTCCTGGGGGGGTCGGGGTCCGTGGGGGGGTCGCAGGGCTGGGGGTCTCCAAGGGGGTCAGGGTCCATGGGGGGATCGGCGTTGGGGTCCACAGGGGGGTGGGGGTCCCCGAGGGGGTCAGGGTCCATGGGGGTGTCATAGGGCTCGGGGTCCCCGAGGGGGTCGCTGCCCCCCCACCACCAGATCTGCAGGCGGTTGTCGCCCCGCGTGGGGGGGTCGCCGTCGGCCGCCTCCTCCTCGTCGCTGTCCCACGGCGCGGGGAACACCCGCTGCCCCGAGGAGGTGGCCAGCAGCGGGAGGGAGGGGTGCAGGCTGGGGGGGCACAGAGGGGGGGGAACAACGTGATTGGGGGGGCACAGAGAATGGGGGGGGGACACAGGGGCTGGGGGGGTCACAGGGGGGTTGCAGGGAATTGAAGGGGGTGAGGGGATTTGGGGGGGGGGAGATACAGGGTGGGAGACAAAGAATGGGGGGGCAAAAAGAATGGGGGGGCGGGGTTGGGGGATGTAGGGGATTGGGGGGGACACAAAGGATGGGGGGGTCATAAAGAATGGGGGGGGACAGGGAATGTGGGGGACAAGGAATGGGGGGGGATGGGGATGGGGGAGGGATGGGGGGGTGGAGGGGATAGGGGGGTCATGGGGGGGGACACAGGATGAGAAAGAGACGAGAGAAAGGGGGGGGCACAGGATGGGGGGGATCAGGGGATGGGGGGGCACAGGATGGGGGTGATAGGAGATGGGGGGGGCACAAAGGATGAGATGGGGATGGGGGGGACATGTGATGGGTGGGGGGGACAGGGGATGGGGGACACACACGGGTGACGGGGGGGCTGCACCTGGTGCCGTTGACGCAGTCGCGCAGGGCCTGGAAGCGCAGCTGGGGGGGCAGCAGGGGGGGGGGTCGCCGGGCTGGGGGGGGCTGCAGCGTGTCCCAGACGCTGACGAAGCCGGCGGTGTCGCCGCTCACCAGGAAGCGCCCCGTGCTGGGGGGGGGGGCACCGGGAGCTGGGTGGGGGGACACCCACCCCGGGGGGGGTCCCCTGGGTGTGGGGGTGCTCCCCCCGGCCCCCCCAGCCCCCCCCCCACTCACGGGTCCATGTCGAAGCTGACGCGCTGGTTGGTGCCCACGCGCCGCTCCAGCTCCAGCAGCAGGCGGTCGGGGCGCCGCAGGTCCCAGCACAGGATGTGGTTGGCCTGGGGGTGGGGCCAGGCAGGGACACGCCCCCGCGTCAGGCCCCGCCCCCACCGGGGCCACACCCTCTCAGGCCACACACCCCTCAGCCCCGCCCGGTGCCACACCCGGAACTGGGGTCTCTGCCCTGCTGCAGGCCCCGCCCCCAATCACAAGCCCCGCCCCTAGCCCTAAAGCCCCGCCCCAACTCCGCCCCCTACCTATAGCCCCGCCCAGTTCCTACAAGCCCCACCCACCCATAAAAGCCCCGCCCAAACACTAACCCCCGCCCCACCCCACCACCCACCCCTGCCCATAACCCCACCCCATTCCTAAAGCCCCGCCCCCTGCTAATAGCCCCTCCCCATCCCTTAAGCCCCGCCCCACTCCACAAGCCCCGCCCCATCCCACCACCCACCCCTGCCCATAACCCCGCCCCACTCCTATAGCCCCGCCCCCTGCTAATAGCCCCTCCCCATCCCTTAAGCCCCGCCCCACTCCACAAGCCCCGCCCCATCCCACCACCCCTGCCCATAACCCCGCCCCATTCCTAAAGCCCCGCCCACCCCTTCCAGCCCCGCCCCCTTCCTATACCCACCCCTAAAAGCCCCCCCTAAGATCCCCGCCCCCTTAACCTCCCACCCCTACAAGCCCCGCCCCCAGCCAACCATGGCCCCGCCCCCCCCACACCCTGGCCCCGCCCCCTGAGGCCCCGCCCACCTTGCGCCCCCCCCGCGAAGAGCAGGGTCCCGTCGGGGCTGAAGCGCAGGTGGGTGGGGGCGGCCGGGAGGCGGGGCCACAGCGCCAGGGCCCCGCCCCCCTCCATGGGGTACAGCCCCAGGCTCCGCCCATAGGAGCCGCAGGCGAACACCGGCTGGGCGGGGCTACAGGCCAGGCAGCCAATCAGGCCCCCCTGGCCACGCCCCCCATCTGTAGGCGGGGAGAGCACAGCGGTCAGGCCCCGCCCCCTCTGCCTTAGCCCCGCCCACCTGCACCCAAGCCATGGCCCCACCCCCAGAACCCACAGGCCACGCCCCTTGCCCAGGCCCCGCCCCTTTCACAGCCACACCCTGCTGGTAGCCCCTCCCCCTTCTTCAACCAAGCCCCTCGCCTTTACCCAGCCCCTCCCCTCCCACTAAGCCCTGCCCCCCACCCCTTCCCCATTTCCCTCAAGCCCCTCCCCTCCTGCCCAGGCCCCACCCCAAGGCCCCGCCCCCTTCCCACAAGCCCCGCCCCCACCCCTTGCACACCCCCCAGGGCCCCTCCCATCACCCCCTCCAGGCCCCGCCCCCCTTTTAGGCCACACCCCCATGACCCCTCCCACATAGCCATACCCCTAGGTCCCGCCCCCTTCCATATGCCCCTCCCCCTTCCCATATGCCCCGCCCCCTTCCCCAAGCCCCGCCCCCTTCCCTTGGACCAGCCCCAGGCTCTCTCCCATTGCCCTCCCCCCTCAGTCCCTTGGCCCCGCCCCCCTTTAGCCCCGCCCCCCTTTAGCCCCGCCCCCCTTTAGCCCCACCCCCGCTCACGGCGCAGGGCCCGGTGCTCGTGCAGGCGCCCGGGGCGCGCGGTGTGGAAGAGCCGCACGGAGCCCTCGAAGCCGCCCAGCAGCCGCGAGCCGTCGGGGGAGAAGCACAGCGAGTGCGGGGCCACCAGCTCGTCCTGACGGCACCGGGAACGGCCGGTCACCACCAGTAACTCCCAGTCACCGGACGGTCACCCCCAGTCACCCACTGGTAACTCCCAGTCACCCCCAGTAACTCCCAGTCACCCACCAGTAACTCCCAGTCACCCCCAGTCACCCACCGGTAACTCCCAGTCACCCCCAGTCACTGACCAGTAACCCCCAGTCACCAACCAGTAACCCCCGGTCACCCCCAGTCACCCACTGGTAACTCCCAGTCACCCCCAGTCACTGACCAGTAACCCCCAGTCACCAACCAGTAACCCCCGGTCACCCCCAGTCACCCACTGGTAACTCCCAGTCACCCACCGGTAACTCCCAGTCACCCCCAGTCACCCACCGGTAACTCCCAGTCACCCCCAGTCACCAAGCAGTAACCCCCAGTCACCACCCAGTCACCGACCAGTAACTCCCAGTCACACCCAGTCACCCACCGGTAACTCCCAGTCACCAACCAGTCAATCCTAGAGAACCCCAGTCACCAACCAGTCACTCCCAGTGACCTCCGGTCACTAACCAGTAACCCCCAGTAACTGACCAGTAACCCCAAGTAACCCCCACTCACAGACCAGTCACCAACCAGTAACCTCCAGTCACCCACCGGTAACTCCCAGTCACCCCCGGTCACCGACCAGTCACTGACCATTAACTCCCAGTAACCCCCAGTTCCCAACCAGTAACGCCCAATCACCAACCAGTAACCCCCAGTCACCGACCAGTAACCCCCAGTCACCAGCCGGTAACTTCCAGCCACCCCCAGTCACCAGCCAGTCACCCCCAGTCACCCCCCAGTAACTCCCAGTGACCTCCAGTCACCAACCAGTAACCCCCAGCAACCCCCAGTCACCAACCAGTAACTCCCAGTCACCCACGGGTAAGCCCTAGTCAACCCCAGTCACTGACTGGTAACACCCAACCAACCCAGGTCACCAACCAGTAACTCCCAGTAACCCCCAGTACCGACCAGTCACCCCCAGTCGCTGACCAATAAGCCTCAGACACCCCTGGTCACTAACCAGTAACCCCCAATAACCCCTGGTCACCCACCAGTAACTCCCAGTCACGGACTAGTAACCCCCAACCAACCCTGGTCACTGACCAGTAACCCCCAGTCACCAGCCAGTCACTCCCAGTAACCCCCAGTCACTGACCACTAACCCTCAATCATCCCTGGTCACCAACCAGTAACTCCCAGTCATCCCCAGTCACCAACCAGTAACCCCCCGTCACCCCTGGTCACCCACCACCCAGTCCCCCTCCCAGTGCCCCCCCATGCCTCCCAGTCCCTCCCAGTGCCACTCCCAGTGCCTCCCACTGCCCCCCAGTCCCTCCCAGTGCCCCTCCCAGCCCCTCCCAGTGCTCCCAGTTGCCCCAGTGCCCACCAGGTGGTTGTGGGCGCGGAAGGAGCCCCGCAGGCTCCCGTCGAAGGCGTCCCAGAGGTGCACGGGGTTGTCCCGGCTGCTGCTGGCCACCCTGCGCGCCCAGTAACACCCAGTGACTCCCAGTGCCTCCCAGTAACCCCCAGAGGCCTCCCAGTTATCCCCCAGCACCTCCCAGTAACTCAACGGCGCCTCCCAGTTATCCCCCAGTGCCTCCCAATGACCCACCAGCGCCTCCCAGTGACCTCTGTTACGTTCCCAGTGCCTCCCAGTAACCTCTGTTATGTTCCCAGTGCCTCCCAGTATCCCTCTAGCCCCCCTCAGCCTCTCCCAGTAACCCCCCAGGACCCCAGACTCCCTTCCACCACCTCCCAGTAACCCCCCAGCGGCTCCCAGTAACCTCCCAGTGCCTCCCAGTGACCTCTGTTACATTCCCAGTGCTTCCCAGTGCCCCCCGAGTCCCCTCCCAGCCTCTCCCAGTAACTCCCCAAGCTCCCCAGACCCCCTGCCAGTGCCTCCCAGTAACCCCCAGAGCATCCCAGTAACCCCAAAATTCTCCCCAGTGTCCACCACTACATTCCCAGGGCCTCCCAGTATCCCCCCAGCCCCTTCCCAGTGCCTCCCAGTAACCCCCCAGCCCCCTCCCAGTGCCTCCCAGTAACCCCCCAGCCCCCTCCCAGTGCCTCCCAGTAACCCCCCAGCCCCCTCCCAGCCCCTCCCAGTAACCCCCAGCACCTCCCCGTTATCCCCCAGTGCCTCCCAATGACCTCTGTTACGTTCCCAGTGCCTCCCAGTATCCACCCAGCCTCCCCTAGTGGCCCCCCAGCCCCTCCCAGTTATCCCCCAGTGCCTCCCAGTAACACCCCAGTGCCTCCCAACGACCTCTGGTACGTTCCCAGCCCCTCCCAGTGCCTCCCAGTATCCCCCCAGCCCCTCCCAGTGCCTCCCAGTATCCCCCAGCCCCTCCCAGTGCCTCCCAGTAACCCCCCCAGCCCCCCCCCCCGCCCCTCCCAGTGCTCCCAGTTGCCCCAGTTGGCTCACAGGCAGGTGTGGGGCAGGCTGGAGTCCAGCAGTGGGAACCAGGCGCAGTCGTACACCGTGTCCCCCTCGGGCAGGCGCAGCGCCGCCACCTGCGCACCGCACGGCTGGAGGGACCCCAAAACCCCCCCAGGAAACCCCAAAACCCCCCCAGGACCCCAAAACCCCCCCAGGGAACCCCAACCCCCCCCCAGGGAACCCCAAAACTCCCCCAGGGAACCCCAAAACCCCCCCAGGACCCCCAAAACTCCCCAGGGAACCCCAAAACCCCCCCAGGACCCCAAACCCCCCCCCAGGGAACCCCAAACCCCCCCCCAGGGAACCCCAAAACCCCCCAGGACCCCAAAACCCCCCCAGGGAACCCCAAAACCCCCCCAGGGAACCCCAACCCCCCCTCAGGGAACCCCAAAACTCCCCCAGGGAACCCCAAAACCCCCCAGGACCCCAAAACCCCCCCAGGGAACCCCAAAACCCCCCAGGACCCCAAAACCCCCCCAGGGAACCCCAAAACCCCCCCAGGGAACCCCAAAACTCCCCCAGGGAACCCCAAATCCCCCCCAGGGAACCCCAAAACTGACCCCAAACTCCCCCCCACCCCCCGGGACCCCAAAAGTGACCCCCGGGGACCCCAAAGAAACTGACCCCAAAACCCCCCAGCACCAAAAACTGACCCCAAAACCAACCCCAACACCCCCCCAGGGACCCCAAAACTGACCCCAAAACCCCCAGGGACCCCAAAACTGACCCCAAACACCCTCGGGACCCCAAAACTGACCCCCAGGGATCCCAGAACTGACCACAGGGACCCCAAAACCCCCCAAAACCGCCGCCAGGGACCCCGAAACTGACCCCAAAACCCCCCAGCACCAAAAACTGACCCCAAAATCGACCCCAACACCCCCCCAAGGACCCCAAAACTGACCCCAAGGACCCCAAAACTGACCCCAAACACCCTCGGGACCCCAAAACTGACCCCCAGGGACCCCAGAACTGACCACAGGGACCCCAAAACCCCCCAAAACTGCCCCGGGACCCCAAAACTGACCCCCGGGGACCCCAAAGAAACTGACCCCAAAACCCCCCAGCACCAAAAACTGACCCCAAAATCGACCCCAACACCCCCCCAAGGACCCCAAAACTGACCCCAAAACCCCCAGGGACCCCAAAACTGACCCCAGGGACCCCAAAACTGACCCCAAACACCCTCGGGACCCCAAAACTGACCCCCAGGGACCCCAGAACTGACCACAGGGACCCCAAAACCCCCCAAAACCCCAAAACTGCCCCCAGCCCCAAAACAGCCCCTAGGGACCCCAATCCCTCCCCCTGGGGATCCCAAAATGCCCCCCTGCACCCCAAAAACGCCCCCCCTGGACCCCAAAACACCCCTTTGGGACCCCAACAAATGCCCACCTGGGACCCCAATAATTACCCCCCCCCCCCCCAGGACCCCAATAAATGCCCCCAGCAAGCCCCAAAAGCTCCCCAGGGCCCCCATAACGAAACCCCAGCACCCCAAAATGTTCCCCAGGACTCCAAATGCCCCCCCCCCCCCACAAATCCCCCCTTCACCCTTTCAGGCAGAGGCTGGGACCCCTTAAATCCCCCAACCCCCCCCAAATCCCCCCCTAAACTCCCCCAGACCCCCCCAAATCCCCCCCAACAACCCCCCAATCCCCCAAAATCCAGCCCCAACCCCTCCCCAACCCCCCCAGATCCCCCCAAAAACCCTCTCAACCCCCCCCCAAAACCCTCTCAACCCCCCCAAATACCCCCTTAAACCCTCCCAGCCCCCCCAAACCCCACCCTAATACCCCCCAACTCCCCCCAAACCCCCTCCTAACACCCCCCAGCCCCCCCAAACCCCCTCTAAGCCCCCCCAAATCCCACCCTAACACCCCCCACCCCCCCCCCAGACTCCCCCCAGCCCCCCTAAATCCCCCCCTAACACCCCCCAACCCCCTCTAGCCCCCCCAAATCCCACCCCAACCCCCCCCCGTCACCCCCCCAGCCCTCCCCCACCATTTCGGGCAGGGGCCCCGCGGGGGGGCCGCAGAGGGAGGCGGGCAGGTCGAAGATGCGCAGGGTGTTGTCGTCGCTGCACGTCAGCACGCACGACCCGTCGGGGGCCCTGGGGGGGTAAGAAAACACAAAATTTATTTAGGGGGGGGGTCGAGGTCATGCAGAGCTCCCCCCCACCCCGGTGCCCCCCCCCCCCTGCTCACCACTTGCAGCCCTTGAGGAAGTTTTCGGGCCGGCGGCTGAACTCCTCCCGGGCCCCCCCCACCAGGAGGGGGGGGTGCTGCAGGTCGTAAGGGGGGAACCTGGGGGGGGGGGGAGAAAAAATCAGGAACCTGGTGCTCCCCCCCCCAAAAAAAAAAACAACAAAAAAGGGGACCCAAGTGCCTGGAACCCCCCCGGGGGACCCAGTGCCCCCCCCCCCCAGACCCTTGTGCCCCCCCAAAGCACCCAGGTGCCCCCCCCCCACCTCCAAGTGCCCCCCCTGGGGATCCCCCCACCCCCCCCACCCATCCTGGTACCCTCCCACGTCCTTGTGCCCCCCCCACGGGACCCAGATGCCCCCCCGGGGGGTCCCGATGTCCCCCCCCGTGTCCTTATGCCCCCCCCCCGGACCAAGATGTCCCCCCAGGGGTCCTGGAGCCCCCCCAGGGGATCCCGGTGCCCCCCCCCCAGGACCCAGGTGCCCCCCCGGAGTCCCCCCCGTGTCCTGGTGCCCCCCTCATGTGTCCAAGGGCCCCCCCCAGGTCCCGGTGCCCCCCCCCCCAGGGGGTCCCGGTGCCCCCCCCCCAGGGGGTCCCGGTGCCCCCCCCCCAGGGGGTCCCGGTGCCCCCCCCCACGTGTCCAAGACCCCCCCCATCATTGTGTCCCCCCCGGCACCAGATGCCCCCCCCAGGGGTCCTGGAGCCCCCCCCAGGTCCCGGTGCCCCCCCCGGCCCCGCCCCCCCCTCACCAGAGCTCCTCCATCTCCTGGGGGGGCCCCTCCTGCTCCCCCCCCTCCTCCTGGGGGGGATCCGGGCCCGCCGGGGGGGGGCCGAGCCCTGGGGGGGCCACGGGGGGAGCGGGGTCAGCACCGGGCCCCCCCCCGCGCCCCTCCCCGCCCCCGGGGGTCCCGGCGGGGCCCCCCCAGCACCTTCCCCCATGGGCGCCGCCATGACACCGCCGCGCAGGTCTCGCGAGAGCTCCGCCGCGGCGCCCAACTCGCGCGAGATTTCGGCAGCTCGCCCTCCCCGCCCGCCCCCGGACCCAACCTCTCGCGAGAGTTCCGCGCTGCTCTCGCGAGACTTGGCTCTGACGAAGCCCGGCCGCCATTTTAGGCCTGGGCGCCGCGGCAGTGCCAGCACCACCCCTCCCCCCCCCCCACCAGCTTGTTACCGGTGTTTAATTACTAATTAACATAAACATACTAATTACATAAACATTGCGGGACCGGCCGCGAGCAGCGCCAAAAACACCCCCAAACCCCACAAAAATACCTCAAAACCAGCCCCCAAAGCACTAACACCCCAAAAGTACGCAGAAACACCCCAAAAACACCTCCAAAACAGCCCAACACCCCCAAACTACAACTCAGCACCCCAAAACACCCCCAAACCACACAAAACACTCCAAATCCACACACAAATCCCCCCAAACCGCATTAATTACATTAATTAACCGCATTAAATCCCCCCAAAATGCAAAAACACCTCAAAAATGTACCCCAACTCAACCAAACCACACAAAAACACCCAAAGCCACCTCTAAAGCATAGCCCAACACCCCCAAACCACAACTCAACACCCCAAAAACGCACAAAACACCCCCAAAGCACAAATCCCGAAACCATACCCGGAATCACACCCTAACATCCTGAAAACGCACAAAAACACCCCAAAAAAGTACCCTGACACCCCCAATCCACACACACACCAAAAACTCCTCTGAAACGTAGCCTAACGCCCCCAAAACAGAACTCAACAAAACACCCCAAAACCACACATCACACCCCCAAAACACACAGAAATACACCCCAAAAACGTATCCCAAATCACTCAACCATCCCAAAAACACACACACAAAAACAAAATTGTACTCTGACACCCCCAAACCACGCAAAAACACCCCACAAACACCCCAAAAAAAACACAGTCACCCCAAAACCGTCAGCACCCCCAAGCATGTTGGGGAGAGGATGCACCCCTGAGTCAAGGGAAACCAGGCGATGTAATTTGGGGGGATTTCAGTAAAGCTTTCAGTAAAGCTTTCAACAGGGATACTAAGGGAAAAAATGTCCATTATAGAGCTAAAAAAATATAATTTGTCGTGTGAAAAACTGGCTGGGGGGCAGGGCTCGAAGGGTCGTGGTAAACGGGGCTGCACCAGAGCCCGTCACCAGTGGGGTCCCCCAGGGCCCCATTTTGGGGCCAGTTCTCCTCAATAAGCCTTTTGGACGCAGGACGAGAAGGGGTTTTGAGCAAATTCACTGATGGCACAGAACTTGGAGGGGTTTCATCTGAAAGAAAGAGATGGGCAGCCTTGAGCTAGCGGAAGCAAGGAAAATAAGGGATAAAAGGTACAAAACAAGGAGAAAACCAGCTCCAGGCTGAGCCTGTTGCTCATGAAGGGTCATCAAGGTATTAAAAATCACACCCATTAAAACACGAATGTGGGTGCTGCCCCCCAGCTCAGTAGCCATGAGTTAGGTGAGCTGGAACAGCTGACCAAAAGCACCCAAAGAATGCTTTTTTTACCATTTTTCTGGGTGTAAATGATGGGGATTTGGGTCAGAGGGGTGCTGGCTTTGTGAAAAGATCACTGAGTACCTGTCTCTGCAGAGCTCTATGATTAATTATGGAATTAAAAGACCTTCGGGTGGAACAGGGCAGCGTGCAAGGGAACAGGATAGTGCAAAGGAGCAGGCAGGGGAGTGTGCAAAGGAACAGGGGAGCGTACAAGGGAGTAGAAGAGTGTGCAAAGCCAGCCACAGAGCGCGGTGCCAGAACGAGTGGGCAACAGAGCAAAGGAACGCGTGAATGAAGCCAGCACGAGTGTGCAAAACGTGAGAAAGCAAGCTGTGTGCTGCGTTTCTGCGGTAGAGAAATAATTTTCTGCATTCCCAGGTAGCCGTGTAGTCACAATGAGGAGAAATGCTACGTGGCTAAGCGGACAGGAGACAGGAGAAGGCCTCGCTATTCTGAAATAAGGAGGAAGCTTGAGAAAAACAGCACGAGCAGCGTGGGAACAGTAAAACACAGATCACAGGTTATCAAAACGTAAGAAAGGAGGAAAAAAAGGGGGAAAAGGGAGAAATTAAAGGGTTGAAGAAAGGGAAAATTGTACATAGACGGTACAGAGGAGTGTCGAGTAGCTTGTGAAGCTGTAGTACTCAGGGAGGAAACGGGAGGTGTTGGGGAATAGGGAATAAAAGGCTGTGGTATAAATACACCGTAAATATACCGCAAATACGGTATATTTACTGTAACGCGCTCCTGATTGGCAGGACGCCCGCCACTGCAATCACGAATAAAACGGCTGCACAGGAGATCCTGCCTGAAGAAAAGGATTTAATTAAGATGCTTCCCACACAAAACCAAGAGGAGCGTGCACGGCAGCGGGGCCCCGGCGGGCCTCGAACCCGCGGCCCCCGGCTCCGCTCCCACCCCTGGCCCCGCCCCCCTCCCGGCCCTGGCCCCGCCCCCTGCCGGCCCTGGCCCCGCCCCCCCAGAGGCGACCCCCGCGGGCGGGGCTGGGCCGGCGCGCGGTAGCGTGGCCGAGCGGTCCAAGGCGCTGGATTTAGGCTCCAGTCCCCGCGGGGACGTGGGTTCGAATCCCACCGCTGCCAGCGGGGCGACGCCCCCATTTTGGCCCCCCCCCCGCGGCCAGGGGACCCCCCAAAGCACCACCAAGGGGGCCTGGGGGGGGGGACCTGGGGGGGGGGGGGGGGCACGGGGCGGGGGTGCCCAGGGAGGAGTGGGGGCAGGGGGAACCCTAAGGAAAAAGGGGGTCTGGGGGGGGCCCCAGCGCACTGTCCCCAGCCCAAAACAGGCACAGACGAAGCTGAAAATTAGTAAAACCTTTATTATTCCCAAAAGTGAAGCTACAATCGTTTTCCCCAAGTACATCAAAGAACCGAAGAGTGAAGAGGGGCGGGGGGGTAAAGGACCCCCCCTGCCCCCAAAGCCACCACCGTGGGGTTCCCCACATCCCTCCCCCCCCCCCTTAATTCCCCCTAATTAACTACCGACACCCATAAATTACACCTCGCCCAGAACCAGCGGCCCCACGGGGACAGGGGGCCACAGCCCCGGCCCCCAGGGACAGGGGAAGCCTCCCCTGCCCACGCCCCACACTTGGGGGGCAGCCCCCCAGCCTGCGCCCCCCGGCTCAGTTGTCCTCGTCGCTGTCGTCGGGGCTGATGGCAGGGCTGGTGAGGCTGTAGGTGGGCGACGTGGGGCTGTAGCCGGGGGACGTGGGGCTGTAGGTGGAGCCCTTGGGGCTGGTGGGGCTGTAGGTGGGCGAGGTGGGGCTGTACTTGGGGCTGGTGGGGCTGTAGGTGGGGGACGTGGGGCTGTACTTGGGGCTGGTGGGGGTGTAGACGGGCGAGGTGGGGCTGTAGGTGGGTGACGTGGGGCTGTACTTGGGGGTGGTGGGGCTGTAGGTGGGGGACGTGGGGCTGTATTTGGGGCTGGTGGGGCTGTACTTGGGGGACGTGGGGCTGTACTTGGGGCTGGTCGGGGTGTACTCGGGGGAGCTGGGGCTGTAGCTGGGGCTGGTCGGGGTGTACTTGGGGCTGGTGGGGCTGTAACTGGGGCTGCTGGGGCTGTAGCTGGGGCTGCTGGGGGTGTAGGTGGGAGACTGCGGGGTGTAGCGGGGGCTGGATGGAGAGTAACTGGGGCTGGTGGGGCTGTAACTGGGAGAGGTGGGGCTGTAGCTGGGGGATGTGGGGCTGTAGTTGGGTGAAGTCGGGGTGTAGTTGGGGCTGGTCGGGCTGTAACTGGGAGAAGTCGGGCTGTAACTGGGGCTGGTCGGGGTGTAATTGGGCGAGGTGGGGCTGTAGTTGGGGCTTGTTGGGCTGTAACTGGGCGAGGTGGGGCTGTAACTGGGAGAAGTCGGGCTGTAGCTGGGCGAGGTGGGGCTGTAACTGGGGGATGTTGGGCTGTAACTGGGAGAAGTGGGGCTGTAGCTGGGGGATGTTGGGCTGTAGCTGGGAGAAGTTGGGCTGTAGCTGGGGGAGGTGGGGCTGTAGCTGGGCGAGGTCGGGCTGTAGCTGGGAGAAGTGGGACTGTAACTGGGGGAGGTCGGGCTGTAGCTGGGAGAAGTCGGGCTGTAGCTGGGCGAGGTGGGGCTGTAGCTGGGAGAAGTGGGGCTGTAGCTGGGAGATGTCGGGCTGTAGTTGGGGCTGGTGGGGCTGTAGCTGGGCGAGGTGGGGCTGTAACTGGGCGAGGTGGGGCTGTAGCTGGGGCTCTGCGGGGTGTAGCCCCCGGGCGAGCGGGGCTCGTAGGCGGGCGAGGTGGGGCTGTAGCTGGGGGACATGGCGCCGCCTGCGGGGGAGGAGGAGGAGGATGAAGAAGAGGAGCCCCGGGGGGGGTGGGGGGGTCCCACGGCCCCCCCCGGGGCGGGGGGCACTCACCTGGGGAGGGGATGTAGGGGCTGGAGGGGCCCGGGGAGCCCGGGGAGCCGGGGGTGGGCGACCAGGCGGGCGAGTAGCCGGGGCTGAAGCCGCTGGCGTCCGAGGCGGCGCTGGGGGAGAAGCCGGCCCCCCCGGGGGTCATGCCGCTTCCTGGGGGGCACAGACAGGGGTGAGCGGGGAGGAGGGGGGGGAAGCACCCCAGGGGGGCGCAGAGCCCCGTGCCCCCCTCCCGAGACACCCCAGGGACTCACAACGGGTTCCCGAAGCGCCCCGCTCCCCTTGCCCCATCCACCCATGGAGCCCCCCACCCATTAATTCCCCCCCCATTAACCCCCAGTGCCCCCCAGCAGGGCCTGGAGACCCCCATTAACCCCCCCCAGACCCCGAACCCACCCCACGGCCCCCCTACAGCCCCCCAGAGCTGCCCCAGGGACCCCAAGACCACCCCAAATCCACCCCAGTGGCCACCAAGGGCTGTGCCCAAGCCCCCCAGCCCCCCCCCAACACCCCGCAGCCCCCCCCAACACCCCGCAGCCCCCCCCCCCAACACCCCATTACCCCCCCCAGCCCCCCGGCACCCACCGACACTGGGGGACCAGGCCCCGTAGGCGGGGGTGGCTCCCTGGTTCCAGGGGGTCATGGCGGGGGACATGGCCCCCATGGGGCTGGGCGCGGACCCGAAGAACATTCCGGTAGCTGCAGGGGGGGGAGAGCGCGCTCAGCACGGGGGGGGTCACCCCCTCGGGGCACGGGGACACCCCGCAGACCCCGGGGTTTGGGGGGACCCCAGCGTCCAGGTCACCCCAACCCCACTGCAAGGACCCAGATGGCTGGGACACCCCCACCCCAACCCTGGGGACCCCAATGTCCTGCCCCCTCCCCGTCCCAACCAAGGGGACCCCAAAATCCAGGTCCCTTTGGGGCCCCCACCTCCAGGCACCCCCAACCCCAACCACGGGGACCCCGATGTCCAGGCCCCCCCCAGTCCCAAACATGGGCACCCCGATGTCCAGGTGACCCCAATCCCAACCAAGGGGACCCCAACATCTGTGTTCCCTGGGACCCCGATGTCCAGCCCCCCCCCCCCCAGTCCTAACCAAACTGACCCCAACATCCAGGTCCCTCGGGGACCCCAATACCAAGGGCCCCCCAATCCCAACCAAGGGGACCCCAACATCCAGGTCCCTTGGGGACCCCAATGTCTGGGCCCCCCCAATCCCAAACAAGGGGACCCCAATGTCCAGTCCCTTTGGACCCCAATGTCCAGGTGACCTCAACCCCAACCGAGGGGACCCCAATGTCCTGCCCCCTCCCCGTCCCAACCAAGAGGACCCCAAAATCCAGGTCCCTTTGGGGCCCCCACCTCCAGGCACCCCCAACCCCGACCAAGGGGATCCTGATGTCCAGGCCCCCCCCCAGTCCCAAACATGGGCACCCCAATACCAAGGGCCCCCAATCCCAACCAAGGGAACCCCAACATCCAGGTCCCTTGGGGACCCCAATGTCTGGGCCCCCCCAATCCCAAACAAGGGGACCCCAATGTCCAGTCCCTTGGGACCCCAATGTCCAGGTGACCCCAACCCCAACATCCGGGTTCCTTGGGGACCCCAATGTCTGGCCCCCTCCCCAATCCCAAACAAGGGGACCCCGATGTCCAAGTGACCCCAATCCTAACCAAGGGGACCCCAACATCCAGGTCCCTTGGTGACCCCAATATCTGAGCCCCCCCACCCCCAAAGCCCCCCCAACCCCCCGGATCCCACCCAAGCCAACTCAAATCCCCCTCTGCCCTATCCCCATCCCCCTGGGCCCTCTTGGGGACCCCTTTGGGGACCTTTTGGGGACCCCCTGCCCCCCCCCACCCCCCCGGGGGGGGCACTCACAGCCGCCGACGCCGAGCCCGGGGATGGCGCTGGGGATCTCCATGCCGTGCTTGCATTTCTCGGCGTCCAGCAGGAGGTCGAAGCAGCCGGTGCCGGCGGGGGCCAGCTGCCCCAGCATGATGTTCTCCGACACCCCCTTCATGGGGTCGCTCTCCCCGTGCGCCGCCGCCTCCATCAGCACGTCCACCTGGATGGGGGGGGGGCAGGGACCCCAGAGTCAGAGCCCCGGGGGGTGTCCCCGTACAGGGAGTGGGGTAGGGGAAAGGGGAGGGGTGCTTAAATCCGGCCCTAAAAGGGGTCGGGGTGTTCCCAGCGGGGGGGGCCCCAAAAGCACCGCGGTGTTTGGAAGGCCTCTGGGTAAAGGTGAGACCCCGAAACAAGCCCAGCGCCCCCCAAACCCAGCCCGGGACACCCCGAAGTTCAAGTGGGGTGCCCCAAAACTTGCCCAGGCACCCCAAGAACCCCCCCTCTGCAAGCCCAGCACCCCAAACCTGAGCCCAGCAGCCCCAAATCCAGCCCAGGAGCCCCCAAAAGTGGCCCAGCAGCACCCCCCAGCCCCATTCCCACCCTGTAGGAACCCCAACTCTCCCTAGCCCCACTCCCACCCCATAGGACTCCTGATCCCCTCCCCATTCCCATCCCCATCCCCTAGGACCCCTGCATCCCCTCCCCAGCCCCACTCCCACCCCATAGGACCCCTAAACCCCCCCCCATTCCCATTCCCATCCCATAGGGCCCCCAAATCCCCCCCCATCCCTGTCCCACCCCATAGGACCCCTGATCCCCTCCCCATTCCCATTCCCTGTCCCATCCCCACCCCATAGAACCCCCAAATCCACCACCCCCATCCCCCTTCCCACCCCATAGGACCCGATCCCCTCCCCATCCCCATCCCCATCCCCTAGGACCCCTGCATCCCCTCCCCAGCCCCATTCCCCACCCCGTAGGACCCCCAAATCCCCCCCCAGCCCTGTCCCCACCCCGTAGGACGCCCAAATCCACCACCCCCATCCCCATCCCCACCCTGTAGGACCCCTGCATCCCTCCCCATCCCCATCCCCACCCCGTAGGACCCCCAAATCCACCACCCCCATCCCCATCCCCACCCCGTAGGACCCCCAAATCCACCACCCCCATCCCCCTTCCCACCCCGTAGGACCCCTGATCCCCCCCCAGGACCCCCCCCAGGCCCCCCCCTGCCGCGCACCGTCTCCTCGAAGGAGCACTTCATGAGGGGCCCGGTGTCCTGGCGGTTGACGCCGTGGCGCGTGATGGCCATGAGGTGGCCGCGGGAGGTCATGGTGTCGCACAGCAGCGCCAGGTGCCGGTAGTTGACGTAGGAGCCGTCGAAGGAGATGACGTGGTACAGCTCCCGCTCCAGCGCCTTGCGCACCGCCTCGATGCCCAGCACCTGCGGGGCACGCACCCAAGGGTGCTCAGCCACCCAAAGGGCTCGGCACCCCCTGCTCACAGCTCCCTGGGCACCGCCTTGGGCACCCATGGGTGCTCCGAGTCACCCAAAGGCTCGAGGCACCCCTGCTCACAGCTCCCTGGGCACCCATGGGTGCCCCAAGTCACCCTGAGGCTCTCCATCCCCCTTGCTCACAGCTCCCACACAGCACTTGAGGGCACCCAGGGGTGCTCAGCCACCCCAAGGCTCCAAATCCCCTTGCTCACAGCTCCCTGTGCACCACCTCAGGCACCCATGGGTGCTCCTAGTCACCCCAAGGCTCCAAATCCCCCTGCTCACAGCTCCCTGGGCACCCACCTGCAGCACCCAGGGGTGCTCAGCCACCCAAAGGGCTCGGCACCCCCTGCTCACAGCTCCCTGGGCACCCCAAATCACCCCAAGGCTCTCCATCGCCCTTGCTCACAGCTCCCACCCAGCACTTGAGGGCACCCATGGGTGCTCAGCCACCCCACGGCTCCACATCCCCCTGCTCACAGCTCCCTGGGCATCGCCTTGGGCGCCCATGGGTGCTCCAAGTCACCCCGAGGCTCTCCATCCCCCCTGCTCACAGCTCCCACCCAGCACTTGAGGGCACCCAGGGGTGCTCAGCCGCCCAAAGGGCTCGGCACCCCCTGCTCACAGCTCCCTGGGCACTGCCTCGGGCACCCATGGGTGCCCCAAGTCACCCCGAGGCTCTCCATCCCCCCCTGCTCACAGCTCCCACCCAGCACCCATGGGTGCTGAGCAACCCAAAGGCTCCATGTCCCCCTGCTCACAGCTCCCTGGGCACCCCAAATCACCCCGAGGCTCTCCATCGTCCTCGCTCACAGCTCCCACCCAGCACTTGAGGGCACCCATGGGTGCTCAGCCACCCAAAGGCTCCATATCTCCTTGCTCACAGCTCCCTGGGCACCACCTCAGGCACCCATGGATGCCCCAAGTCACCCCGAGGCTCTCCATCCCCCCTGCTCACAGCTCCCACCCAGCACTTCAGGGCACCCATGGGTGCTCAGCCACCCAAAGGGCTCGGCACCCCCTGCTCACAGCTCCCTGGGCACTGCCTTGGGCACCCATGGGTGCTCTGAGTCACCCCGAGGCTCTCCATCCCCCCTGCTCACAGCTCCCACCCAGCACTTCAGGGCACCCAGGGGTGCTGAGCCACCCAAAGGGCTCCATATCCCCTTGCTCACAGCTCCCTGGGCACCACCTCATGCACCCATGGGTGCTCCTAGTCATCCCAAGGCTCCAAATCCCCCTGCTCACAGTTCCCTGGGCACCCATGGGTGCCCCAAATCACCCCGAGGCTCTCCATCCCCCTTGCTCACAGCTCCCACACAGCACTTGAGGGCACCCATGGGTGCTGAGCCACCCCAAAGGCTCCATATCCCCTTGCTCACAGCTCCCTGGGCACCACCTCAGGCACCCATGGGTGCTCCAAGTCACCCCAAGGGCTCCACACCCCCCTGCACACCACCTCGATGCTCAGCACCTGCAGGGCACGCACCCAGGGGTGCTGAGCCATCCAAAGGCTTGAGGCACCCATGCTCCAGGAGCCCACCAGGGCACCCATGGGTGCCCCAGGTCACCCCAAGGGCTTTGCACCCCCTTGCACACTGTTTCAATGCCCAGCACCTGTGGTGCTGAACCACCCAAAGGCTCTGGATCTCCACGCTCACAGCAACCTGGGCACCCGTGGGTGCCCTGAGGCACCCCAAAGGCTCTGCCTCCCTCTGCTCACAGCTCCCTGCCCAGCACCCGCAGGTCACCCATGCTCCAGGACCCCACTGGGGCACCCACGGGTACCCTGAATCACCCCCAAAAGCTCAGAGCATCCCCACTCCCAGAGCCCACGGGGGCACCCATGGGTGCCCTGAATCACCCCCAAAGCCCCCCCTTGCTCACAGCTCCCTGCCCAGCACTTGTGGGGCACCCAAGCTTCAGAAGCCCACCAGGGCACCCACGGGTGCCCCGAATCACCCCAAAGGCCCAAAGGGGAATCACCCCCGCTCCCGGAGCCAGGAGGGCACCCATGGGTGCTCAGCCACCCCAAAGGGCTCTGTACCCCCCTGTGCACCCATGGGTGGTCCAAGTCACCCCAACGGCTCCGCACCCCCCTGCTCACAGCTCCTTGTGCACCCTTGGGTGCCCTGCACCCTAAAGGCTCTGCACCCCCCCCCATGCACCACCTCGATGCCCAGCACCTGTGGGGCACCCACACTCCTGGAGCCCACGGGGGCACCCATGGGTGCCCCGAATCACCCCAAAGGGGAATCACCCCCGCTCCCGGAGCCAGGGGGGCACCCACGGGTGCCAGGCCACCCCACTCACGGTGAAGATCTCCACGATGTCGTTGGAGGTGGTGCGCACGGGGTCCACGTCCTTCTCGCTCAGCACCCGCATGAGGCTGACGCCGTCGGTCTCCAGGATCCACTCCTGCAGCGCCTTGAACTCGCCGTCCTCCGTGATGATGATGCGCTTCTTGTTGTCCGTCTGCGGCAGGTGCATGTACACCTGCGGGGGGGAGGGGGTCAGCGGCACCCATGGGTGCCCTCCGGGGGGCTGGGGGGCACCCCGGGGGCCTCGTGGATGGATCCGGGGGGGGCTGAGCCGGGGCTGCTGCGCGGAGAACTTCGGGTGCTGCTGGGGTGCAGGAAGGGCAGCGGGATGCACTGAGCACCCATGGGTGCTGCTGGGGGCCCGGGGAGTATCCCAGGTGCCCAAGAACCTTTTGGGGTCCCTATAAGCACCACCATGAGCACCCATGGGTGCTGCTGGGGACCTGGGGAGCATCCCAGGTGCCCAAGAACCTTTTGGGGTTCCTATAGGAACCACCATGAGCACCCATGGGTGCTGCTGGAGACCCAGGGAACACCCAGGTGCCCAAGCACCTCATGAAGTTCCCATAAGCACCACCACAAGCACCCATGGGTGCTCATGGGTACCCAGGGAACGCCCCAGGTGCCCAATGACCTTGTAGGGTTCCTATAGGAACCACCACAAACACCCATGGGTGCTGCTGGGTACCTGGAGGAACGTCCCAGGCACCCAGAGGAATGCCCCAGGCACCCAAACACCCTCTGGGGTTCCTATAGACACCCCCACGAGCACCCATGGGTGCTCATGGGTACCCAGGGAACACTCCAGGCACCCAAGCACCTTCTGGGATTCCTATAAGCACCACCACGAGCACCCATGGGTGCTCCCTGGTACGTGGAGGAACATTCCAGGCACCCAAGCACTCTGTGGGTTCCTGTGGGCACTGCTGTGAGCACCCATGGGTGCTCACAGGTACCCAGGGAGCATTCCAGGCACCCAAGCACCTTGTGGGGTTCCTACAGACATCCCCACGAGCACCGTCAACCCCCCACAGGTCCCGCTGGAGACCCCTACCCACCCCCAGACACCCATGGAGGCTTTGGGCACCCATGGGTGCTCCCCAGCCACCCACAGCAGCACCCTGTGCCCCCACACCCCTTCGGGTGCGTGTCCCAAACCTCCCAAACCCACCCCGTGGAGTCCTCCGCGCACCCCCAGTGACACGAGGGGCACCCGGGGACACCCCTGGGGACACGAGGGGCACCCGGGGAGCACCCATGGGTGCTGCACAGCCCCGCACCTTGCTGATCTGCTCGATGCCCTGCAGCGTCATGTCGGTCAGCATGTTGGACTCGATGCAGCGCAGGAAGACGTCGTCGTCCATCTTGTCCACCACCTCCTCCTCCTGGGGGCAGGCGGGGGGGGGTGACACCCTGCCCGCCCCCCGCCCCGGGCACCCAAGGGTGCCGCCCCACCCCCGCCCTGACCTCCTGCATCTTGTTCTCGTCGCTGTTCATGATGCGGATGCGCAGCACCAGCTTCTCGGCGTTGTCGTCGTTGAAGATGCAGTTCAGGTCATCCCCAAAACCTAACAAAATTTGGGGGGGGGTCACCACACTGCCCCCCAGCACCCACCCAGGACCCCCAGCGCCCTTCGCGCTCACCCCAACACCCTCAAATCCCCCCAGTGTCCCCAAATATCCCCCAGTGTTCCCCCTAATGCTCCCCCAAAGCCCCAACGTCCCCCAGTCTCCCCCGTGTTCCCCCTAATGCTCCCCCAAAGCCCCAAATCACCCTCCCAACACCCCCACAATGCTCCCCCAATGCCCCCCAACGCCCCCAGATACCCCCATGTTCCCCCTAATGCTCCCCCAAAGCCCCAAATCACCCCCCAACACCCCCACAATGCTCCCCCAAAGCCCCAAATCGTCCCCAACATCCCCCAAATTGCCCCCAACATCCCCCAAATCGCCCCCAACGTCCCCCAAATCGCCCCCCAACACCCCCCAAATCGCCCCCAACGTCCCCCAAATCCCCCAACGTCCCCCAAATCGCCCCCAATGTCCCCCAAATCGCCCCCAACGTCCCCCAAATCGCCCCCCCAACACCCCCGAGCCGCCCCCGTCCGCACCGGCGTTGATCTTCTCGGCGATCTGCTCCATGGTGAGCTTGCGGTCCGTCATGTGCTTGCGGTCGAGCTCGACGCGCAGCAGCCAGGGCGAGATGCGGCTGACGTCGAAGTCGGGCATCTCGTAGTAGACGTTGACCCACTCCTGGTCCTCCGCCACCACCGTGCTCTGCGGGATGGGGTCGTAGTAGATGGCCGTGTTGGCCGTCACCTTGCGCAGCGTCGTGTGCTCCAGGCGGCACAGGATGTCCTGGGGGGGGGACACGGAGTTAGTGGGGGGGGTACAAGGACAGCGTGGGGACATGGGGACAGGGTGGGGACGGTACGGGGACATGGGGGTGGCACAGGATGTCCTGGGGGGGGACATGGAGTTAGTGGGGGGCACGGGGACAGTACGGGGACAGTGTGGGGACATGGGGGTGGCACAGATACATGGGGACAATATGGGGACACAGGGACAGTGTGGGGACAGTTTGGGGACATGGGGGTGGCACAGGATGTCCTGGAGGGGGACAGAGTCAGTGGGGGGCACAGGGACAGTACGGGGACAGTGTGGGGACATGGGGGTGGCACAGATACATGGGGACAATATGGGGACACAGGGACAGTGTGGGGACAAGATGGGGACATGGGATGGCACAGGATGTCCTGGGGGGGGACACGGAGTTAGTGGGGGGGCATGGGGACAGTATGGGGATATGGGGACAGGGTGGGGACAGTTTGGGGACATGGGGGTGGCACAGGATGTCCTGGGGGGAGACATGGAGTTAGTGGGGGACGTGGGGACAGTGTGGGGACATAGGGATGGCATGGGGATGGCACGAGGACACGGGGACAGCACGGGAACAGTACAGGGACAGGGGGATGGGATGGAGACAAAGTGGGGACATGGGGACAGCACAAGGACACAGGGACACGGCAACAGTACAGGGACATGGGGATGGCATGGGGACAGGATGGGGACAATACAGGGACACAACGGGGACAGTATGGGGACATGGGGATGGCGCAGGGACAGGATGGTGACACAGAGACAGTATGGGAACAGTACGGGGGTGGCACAGGGACACAGACAGTACGGGGATGGCAAAGGGACATGGGGACAGCACAGGGACACGGAGGTGACATGAGGACAGTACCAGGACACGGGGATGGCACAGGGAAGGGATGGGGACACAGGGATGGGAGGTGGGGACAGGATGGGGACATGGGGATGACAAGGGGACACGGGGTGGTACTAGGAGAGGAGGTTGCGGGACTGTGGGGACCCCACAGGCTGTAGGGACACAAAACCCTGGGGACACCACAAGGCCACGAAGCCCTGGGGCCCCGGGGTCTCCCCCAGCCCCCCAGGACCCCCCCCCCCAAGACCCCCACCTTGGCGCGCTCGGCGTCGCGGGCGCTCTGTCCCAGCAGGAAGACGGTGAGCGAGGGCGTCTTGGGCTTCTTGGAGATGTTGATGAGCTCCTTGAGGCGCGGCACCCCCAGCGTCACGTTCTTGGCCGACACGCCGGCGTAGTGGAAGGTGTTGAGGGTCATCTGCGTGGCCGGCTCGCCCAGGGACTGCGCCGCCAGCGCCCCCACCATCTCCCCGGGGTGTGCCTGCGGGGGGGGGATGCGTTAGGGGACCCCGAAACTGTCCCCGTGGTCCCTGATCCTGTCCCCTGTTTGGTCCCGAAACCCTGAGATCCAACCCCAGCATCTCCCCGGGGTTTGCCTGCGGGGGGGGGATGTGTTAGGGAACCCCGAAACTGTCCCCGTGGTCCCTGATCCTGTCCCCAGTTTGGTCCCGAAACCCCACAGTCTGACCCCAACTTCTCCCCACAGTGCAGCTGTGGGGGTATGGCCCCAAAAAGAGACCCCAAAATCACCCTGATTGTCCCTGATCTGGTCACCAGTCTGGTCCCAAAACCCTGAGATCCAACCCCAGCACCTCCCTGGGGTGTGCCTGCAGCGGGGGGGACACGTCAGGGGACCCCAAAACTGTCCCCATGGTCCCTGATCCCATCCCCCGTCTGGTCCCAAAACCCCACAGTCTGACCCCAACTTCTCCCCACAGTGCAGCTGTGGGGGTATAGCCCCCAAAAGAGACCCTAAGGACACCCCTGTGATCCCTGATCTGGTCCCCAGTCTGGTCCCAAAACCCCACAATCTGACCCCAATATGTCCCCGGGGTGCACCTGTGCAGATATGGCCCCAAAAAGAGACCCCAAAATCACCCCAATGGTCCCTGATCTGGTCCCGAAACCCTGAGATCCAACCCCAGCATCTCCCCAGGATGCACCTGTGGGGATACGGCCCCAAAAAGAGACCCCAAAACCACCCCCATGATCCCTGATCTGGTCCCGAAACCCCACAGTCTGACCCCAACATGTCCCCAGGGTCCACCTGTGGGGATACGGCCCCAAAAAGAGACCCCAAAATCACCCCAGTGGTCCCTGATCTGGTCCCGAAACCCTGAGATCCAACCCCAGCATCTCCCCAGGTTGTGCCTGTGGGGATACGGCCCCAAAAAGAGACCCCAAAATCACCCCAGTGGTCCCAAAACCCCGAGATCCAACCCCAGCATCTCCCTGAGGTGCACCTGGGGAGATCCGGGGGACCACAGGACCCCAAAACCACTCTGACTGTCCCCAGTCTGGCCCCAAATCCTGGGACCTAACCCCAGCATCTCCCTGAGGTGCACCTGGGGACACAGGGGGGACCACGGGACCCCAAAACCACCCTGACTGTCCCCGATCTGGTCCCCAACCTGGCTGAACTTGGACTCGATCTCTCCCAGCAGCCAGTCCGAGGCCTCCCCACTGAGACTGAACACCCCAAAGCCCCTCCAAAATCACCCCAAAGACCCCCCAAAGACCCCCCAAAGACCCCCCAAAGACCCCCCAAAGACCCCCCAAAGACCCCCCAAAGACCCCCCAAAGACCCCCCAAAGACCCCCCAAAGACCCCACTCACAAGGGCCTGGTTGAACTTGCACTCAATCTCACCCAGCAGCCGGTCCAAGGCCTCCCCCCTGTGCCGTAACTTCCCAAAGACCCCCCGAAATCACCCCAAAGCCCCCCAAACCTCCCCGTCCTCACCCCAAAGCCCCCCAAAACGCCCCCCAGCCCCCCCACTCACAATGGCCTGGTTGAACTTGGACTCGATCTCTCCCAGCAGCCAGTCTGAGGCCTCCCCACTGAGACTGAACTCCCCAAAGCCCCTCCAAAATCACCCCAAAGACCCCCCAAAGCCCCCCCAGAGCCCCCATTCACAAGGGCCTGGTTGAACTTGCACTCAATCTCACCCAGCACCCGGTCCAAGGCCTCCCCCCTGTGCCGTAACTCCCCAAAGACCCCCCGAAATCACCCCAAATCCCCCCTGTCCTCACCCCAAAGCCCCCCAAATCCCCCCCTAGCCCCCCCACTCACGATGGCCTGGTTGAACTTGGACTCGATCTCGCCCAGCAGCCAGTCGAAGGCCTCCCCGCTGAGACTGAACACCCCAAAGCCCCTCCAAAATCACCCCAAAGCCCCCCAAACCCCCCCCTGTCCTCACCCCAAAGCCCCCCAAATCCCCCCCCAGCCTCCCCACTCACGATGGCCTGGCTGAACTTGGACGCAATCTCGCCCAGCAGCCAGTCTGAGGCCTCCCCGCTGAGACTGAACACCCCAAAGCCCCTCCAAAATCACCCCAAAGCCCCTCCAAAATCACCCCAAAGCCCCTCCAAAATCACCCCAAAGCCCCCCCAGCCCCCCCACTCACGATGGCCTGGTTGAACTTGGACTCGATCTCTCCCAGCAGCCAGTCTGAGGCCTCCCCACTGAGACTGAACTCCCTGAAGACCCCCCAAAATCACCCCAAAGCCCCCCTGAAATCACCCCAAAGCCCCCCAAACCTCCCCGTCCTCACCCCAAAGCCCCCCAAAGCCCCCCCAGAGCCCCCACTCACAAGGGCCTGGCTGAACTTGGACTCAATCTCCCCCAGCAGCCGGTCCAAGGCCTCCCCCCTGTGCCGTAACTCCCCAAAGCCCCCCCAAAATCACCCCAAAGCCCCCCAAATCCCCCCCAGAACCCCCCCAGAGCCTCCACTCATGATGGCCTGGCTGAACTTGGACTTGATCTCGCCCAGCAGCCGGTCCAAGGCCTCCCCCCTGTGCCGTAACTCCCCAAAGACCCCCCAAAATCACCCGAAAGCCCCCCTGTCCTCACCCCAAAGCCCCCCAAATCCTCCCCCAGCCCCCCCCCCACTCACGATGGCCTGGTTCAACTTGGATGCGATTTCGCCCAGCAGCCAGTCGAAGGCCTCCCCGCTGAGACTGAACACCCCAAAGCCCCCCAAATCCCCCCCCCAGCCCCCCCCGCACTCACGATGGCCTGGTTGAACTTGGACTCGATCTCTCCCAGCAGCCAGTCGAAGGCCTCCCCGCTGAGGTGGAACTCCTCGGCCATGCGGCGGCTGCAGAGCGTGGCGCGCAGGTGGATGTTGAAGAGCAGCGTGGCGTTCTCCTGCGCCTGCCGGCTCAGCGGGTCCTCGCCGTTGACGATCACCAGCTTGCGGCTCAGCTCCTTCACCCCTGACATCGAGGGGTGGGGGGTGAGGGAGCGCCCAGGACACCCCCCCAGGAGGTCCCCAGCACCCTTCTGGGGGTCCCCAAGTGGCCGGAGAGCTGCAGGGGGCTCCCCCTTGGCAGCTTCCTGGGGGTTGGGGGGGTTCGAGTGCTCCGCATCTGGGCTGGGAGGGCCCCAGGATGTTTTTTGGGGGGGTTCTGAGGCCCCCAATGCATTCCTGGGGGTCCCCAAGCGTCCCAAAATCTTCCTGGGGGTCCTCAAGGCCTTTCTGTGCATCCCCAGGTGCCTCAAAACCTCCCTACGTGTCCCCACATTGTTTTCTGGGGGTCTCCAAATGCCCCCAAACCTCCCTGGGTGTCCCCCAAGTGCTCCAAAACCTTCCTGGGGTGTCTCCAAGCTGCTTCCTAGCAGTCTGAGTACCCAAAAACCTTCCTGGGGGTCCCCCAAGTGTCCCAAAATCTTCCTGGGGGTCCTCAAGGTCCTTCTGTGTGTCCCACAGTGCCCCAAAACCTTCTTGAGTGTCCCACAAGCTCCTTCTGCGTGTCCCAAAATTCCCCCCAAACCTTCCTGAGCGTCCCCAAGCTGATTCCTGAGGGTCTCCAAAAGACCCAAAACCTTCCTGGGGGTCGCCAGGTACCCCAAAACCTTCCTGAGTATCCTCAAGCTCCTTCTGAGTGTCCCTAAATGTCCCCAACAACTTCCTGAGGGTATCCAAATGCCCCCAAACCTCCCTGGGGGTCCCCAAGTGCCCCAAAACCTTCCAGGGGCATCTCCAAGCTGCTTCCTAGCAGTCTCTGAGTACCCAAAAACCTTCCTGGGGGTCCCCAAGTGTCCCAAAACCTCTCTGGGCATCCCCAGGTTGTTTCCTGGGGGGTTTCCAAGTACCCAAGAACCTTCCTAGGGGTCCTCAAGCTCCTTCTCTGTGTCCCCAGGTGCCCGAAAACCTTCCTGGAGGTCCCCAGGCTGTTTCCTGGGGGTCTCCAAGTACCCCAAAACCTTCCTGGGGCTCCTCAAATTCCTTCTAAGTGTCCCTAAATGCCCCCAACAACTTCCTGGGGGTCCCCAAGTGCCCCAAAACCTTCCTGAGAGGGCTCCAAGCTGCTTCCTAGCAGTCTCCAAGTCCCCAAACACCCCCAAGCCCTCCTCCTGGGGGTCCCCAAGCTCTTCATGAGGGTCCCCGAATCCCCCAGCACCTCCGTGGGGACCATGGGGGTCCCGAGACCCCCCCCCAGCACACCTGTGGGGACTCAGGGCCCCCCCACTCACCCTCCACCACCTTGACGGGGTGCAGGTCCGAGGGCAGGCGGGAGTTGATGTGGAAAATCTTCTGGGCGTTCCAGATCATGCGCAGCAGGTTACAGGGGAGCACCACCTGGAACGGGGGGCGGCACCCCAAAAACAGACATCAGCACCCCAAAACCAGACGTCAGCACCCCAAAAACCAGCTCAGCGTCCCCCCAAACCAGGTATCAGCTCCCCCTCCCAAAAAAACAGAGCCACAGGGATGCCTGAACCCCAAAAAGTGGGGGCCAGCCCAAAAAGTGGGGGCCAGCCCCCTGAAATGGGGAGCCCAGTTCCAGGGTACAGCTGCCATCAAAGCTCCCCCCTGCAGGAGCACCCCAAAATCTGGGTGCTGGCAGCTCAATGCCCCCAATTTGGGGGGATTTTGGAAGAGCAACCCCAAATCTGGGGGGCACGGAGAGTGTCAGCACCACCAGGGGCTTCTCCTTACCCCAAAGTAAGAGGTGCTGGCTCCCCCCTGCCCCTAAAATGCAGAGATTGTGCCCAAATATGGACGAGCACCCCAAAACAGGTGCTTAAATTGCACAAAGGGCCCGTGGCCTGTGGCTGCACCCCAAAAAGAGGACGAGGAGCAGGGGTGGAAGAGTAACCCCAAATCAGGGGGGCACGGATAGGGTCAGGCTCCCCCTTAAACCAAAATTAAGAGGGTGCTGGCTCCTCCGTGCCCCTAAAACACACAGATTGTGCCCAAAAAGGGGCGAGCACCCTAAAACGGGTGCTTAAAGTGCACTGAAAGGTTCATGGCCCATGGCTGCACCCCAAAAAGGGGACGAGGAGCAGGGCCAGCACCCCCAAAACCCCCAAAAAGGGGCAGTGGCAGGGCTGGGGGGCCACGTGGGGTGCTGGGGGGCTGTGTGGGGTGCTGGGGGGCTGTGTGGGGTGCCGACCTTGCTGTCCCCCGTGGGGAAGATGACGCGCAGCACCTCGCGGTCCTCCCGCATCTTCTCGAACTCGCGCTCGAGCTCGTTCTGGATGTGGGCGTTGCTCATGACCTCCTTGACCAGCTCCTCCTGCAGCGTGCGCCGCAGCGCCCGCTCGTTGGTGTAGTCGAACTTGAACCTGTGCGGGGACGGGGGAGCCCTCGGTGTGTGGGGTCACCCCCACCCCGGGGTCCTGAGCCAGGGAAGGAGCGGCTTGGGGACCCCAAAATGGGCCCAGTTCCAGGGAGGAGCATCTTTGGGACCCCAAAATGTGTCCAAGTTCCAAGAAGGAGCGGCTTGGGGACCCCAAAACGTGCCCTGCTCTGGGAAAGGGCAGCTTGGGAACCCCAAAATGGGCCCAGTCCCAGGGAGAAGCATCTTGGTGGCCCCAAAATGGATCCAACTGCAGGGAACAGGAGATTTGGAGTCCCAAAACATGCCCTGCTCTGAGAAGAAGAACTTGGGAACCTTAAAATGGGCCCAACTCTAGGGAAGGGCAGATGTGGGACCCCAAAATGTGCTCAAGGGGGTGAAACCCCAACGTGGTCCATCTCAGGGGAGGAGCAGCAGCTTTGGGAACCCAAAATGTGCCCCATTCCAGGGAGGAGCATCTTGGGGACCCCAAAACAGACCCAACTACAGGGAAGAGGAGATTTGAGGCCCCAAAACATGCCCTGCTCTGAGGAAGAAGAGCTTAGGAACCTTAAAGTAGGCCCAGCGCCAAGGAGGAGGAGATTTGAGACCCCAAAATGTGCTTAACTCCAGGGAAGGGCAAATTTGGGACCCCAAAGCAGAACCAGTTCCAGGGAGGAGCATTTGGGGACCCCAAAATGTGCCCTTCTCTGGGAAGGGGCGGCTTAGGAACCCCAGAACGGGCCCAGCTCTACGGAAGAGCAGGTTTGGGACCCCAAAACGTGCCCAAGCAGCGGGATTTCTGCGGAGGAGCATCTTGGGGGCCCCAAAACAGACCCAAAACTGCAGCGAGGAGGGGATCTGGGACCCCAGAAGGTGGGGTGGGGTGTGTGGGGGGGGCTCACTTTTTCTCGAAGGCCTTGTTGGAGGGCTTGAGGGTGGCGAGGTTCTGGAACTCGACGCTCTCCCCGGCCAGCCCGTCCTCGCCGTAGCGCAGCTGCACCACCTGGTTGATGGAGTTGCGCACGGTGGCGTCGTACTTCACCATCACCGACTCCATCGACTTGATCAGGCGCCGCTGGATGTACCCTGGGGGGGCCGGGGGCACCGTCAGGCATGGGGGGGACAGGGGGAGGGCTTGGGGGTCCCTGAGGGGCGTCTGAAGAGGGTTTGGGGGAGTCCTGAGGAGTTTGGGGGTCCCTGGAGGACATTTGGGGAGGGATTGGGAGTCCCTGATGGACTCTAGGAGTCCCTAAGAACATTTGTAGAGGGCTTGGGGGTCCTTGAGGGGCATCTGGGAAGGGTTTGGTGGGACTCGGGGAGTTTGTGGGTCCCTGGAGGACATCTGGGGAGGGTTTGGGGGTCCCTGAGGGGCATCTGGGTAAGCTTGAGGGTCCTGGGGGATTTTGAGGGTCTCTGGAGAACATCTGAAGAGAGTTTGGGGGTCCCTGATGTATATCTGGGGAAGGTTTGGTGAGGGTCTTGGGGGACTTTTGGGGTCCATGAAGATCTGGGGAGGGGTTAGGGTTCCCTAAGGGACTTTGTGAGTCCCTCAAGGACACCTGGGGAGGACTGGGGATTTCCCGAGTTTGGGGGTCTCTGAAGGACATCTGTGGAGGATTTGGGGTCCTGGGGTACTCTGATGGTCCCTGGAGGACATCTGGGGATGGTTTGAGGGTCCTGGGGTACATCTGGGGATAGCTTAGGGGGCCCTGAAGGACTTTGGGATTCACTGTGGAACATCTGGGGATGGTTTGGGGGTCCCAGAGAACATCTGGGGACAGTTTGGGTGGTCCTCAAAGACTCTGGGGTTCCCTGGAAGACATGTGGGGATTGTTTGGGTGTCCCAGGGAGCATCTGGAGATGGTTTGGGGGGTCCTGAAGGATACATAGGGATTGTTTGGGGGTCCTGGGGGATATCTGGAGATAGTTTGGGTGGCCCCGAAGGACGCTGGGGTCCCCTGGGGGACATCTGGGGATTATTTGAGGGTCCTGGGAGACATCTGGGGATACTTTGGGTGGCCCTGAAGGACTCTGGGGTCCCCTGGAGGACATCTAAGGATTGTTTGGGGATCCTGGGGGACATCTGGGGATAGTGGGTATAGTTTGGGTGGTCCTTAAGGACTTAGGGCTCCTCCTGGGGGACATCTGGGGACAGTCTGGGTGGTCCTGAAGGACTTTGGGGTCCCCTGGGGATAGTCTGGGGTCCCCTGAAGGATATATGGGAATTATTTGGGTGGTCCTGAAAGATGCTGGGGTCCCCTGAAGGGCATCTGGGGATTGTTTGGGTGTCTTTGGAGGACATCTGGGGATAGCTTGGGAGTCCTGAAGGACTTTGGGATCATCTGGGGGACATCTCAGGATACTTTGGGTGGCCCTGAAGGACTCTGGGGTCCCCTGGAGGACATCTGAGGATTGTTTGGGGATCCTGGGGGACATCTGGGTGGTTCTTAAGGGCTTGGGGTTCCCCCTGGGGGACATTTGGGGACAGTCTGGGTGATCCTGAAGGATTCTGGGGTCCCCTGGAGGATATATGGGGATTGTTTGGGTGGTTCTGAAAGACGTGGGGGGCCCCTGAAGGACATCTGGCGATTGTTTGAGGGTCCTTGGAGGACATCTGGGGATAGCTTGGGAGTCCTGAAGGACTTTGGGATCATCTGGGGGACATCTGAGGATTATCTGAGGGTCCTGGGGGACATCTGGGGATAGCTGGGTGGCCCCGAAGGACTTTGGGGTCCCACGGGGGACCTGTGGGGAGGGCTCGGGGGCGTCCCGGGGGGGGCGCTGACCGGTCTCGGCCGTCTTGACGGCGGTGTCGATGAGCCCCTCGCGGCCGCCCATGGCGTGGAAGAAGAACTCAGTGGGCGTGAGGCCGGCCAGGTAGGAGTTCTCCACGAAGCCGCGGCTCTCGGGGCCGTAGTCGTCCTTGATGAAGTGGGGCAGCGTGCGGTGCTTGAAGCCGAAGGGGATGCGCTTGCCCTCCACGTTCTGCTGCCCCACCACCGCGATGACCTGCGGGGAGGGTGGGATCAGTGGGGGGGGGGTCCAAAACAAGAGCCCCCAGACCCCTGAGACGCCTGGAGGGGTCCCAAAGGTACCTGGGAGGTGTTCTCCTGGTGCCCAGCACCATAAAGCTTCCCATGAAGACCCCACAGAGGTCCACAAACCCCGCCAGAAGCCCCCTGAGGTCCCCGCATAGCTGGGAGGTGTTGATTTTGGAGCTCTTGGTGCCCACCACCACCACAGCATCCCAAAAAGACCCCAAAGAGGCACACAGAACCCCCCAGGAACCATCCCAAACCCCACTGAGAACCTCCTGACCACCTCCAGACCCCACAGAAGCCCCCCACGACCTCACAGAGCCCCCACCTACCTGGAAAACGTTGACCTTGGAGCTCTTGGTGCCCACCAGAACCACACAGCATCCCAAAAAGACCCCACAAAGGTTCAGAAAACCCCCCAGGAACCCTCAACAAACCCCACTGAGAGCCTCCTGCCCACCTCCAGACCCCATAAAAGCCCCCCAAGAAGCCCCCCGAGCCCCCCCCGTACCTGGGAGATGTTGATCTTGGAGCCCTTGGCGCCCGACACCACCATGGACTTGAAGTTGTTGTACTCGGAGAGGGATTTCTGGGCGGAGGAGCCCGTCTTGTCGCGGGCGTCGTTGAGGATGCGGTTCACCTGGTTCTCGAAGGTCTGCCGCAGCGTGTTCCCCGGCGTGGGCTCCAGCTCGTTGTTGTGAGCCTTCTCGATCACCTGCAACCCCACAAGGTCAGTGGGGCGCCCCAAAACCCCGGGGAGCAGCCCCAAAAACGTCCCCCAAACCCCGGGGAGCAGCCCCCCAAAACACCTTTAAAACCCTAGGAACTGGTCCCCAAAATGCCCAGGGAGCAGCCCCAAAAATGCCTCCAAAACACCAGGGAGCAGCCCCCCAAAACACCCCTAAAACCCCAGGAACTGGTCCCCAAAAATGCCTTCAAAACCCCAGGAAGTGGTCCCCAAAACCCTGGGGAGCAGCCCCCAAAAACTCCCCCAAAACCCCAGGGAGCAGCCCCTGAAAACACACCTAAAACCCTAGGAACTGGTCCCCAAAATTCCCGGGGAGCAGCCCCCAAAAACACCCCAACACCCCGGGGAGCAGCCCCCCAAAATGCCCCCAAGACCCCAGGTTGTGGTCCCCAAAATCCTGGGGATCAGCCCCCCAAAACCCCAGGAACTGGCCCCCAAAAACGCCCCCAAAAGCCCAGGTAACAGCCCCAAATCAGCCCAGAGGAAGCACCGAGCACCCCAAAACAGCACCAGGGACCCTCAAAGGGGCCTAAGGGAACAGGGAACGCCCCAAATGCCTTGGGGATGCCCCAAAAGTCTCCTGGCATCACCAGGGGTGCTCTCGAAACCCCAAAAGCATCCCAGGGCCACTGGGGATGATCCCAAATGCCCAGGAGCACCCCAAAATGTGCCAGGGTCAGTGAGAACGCTCCAATAACTTACGGGGTGCCCCAAATGTCCCCATAGCATCAGTAGGGCACCCCAAAATCACCCAGGAGCCTCAAGAGTCACAGAAAAAGACGCCAAACCCTAAAAACTGCTGCTAAAGCCTCAGAATTCAGGGGATTTCCCCCCAGGAACCTCAAATCCCACCCACGGGATGCTCCAGCATCACCCAGACATCCTGACGGGGACCCCAAAGGCCCTGGGAACCCCTCATAAGTCCCAGGAGCCCCCCCCAAAGTCTCCCCCAAAGTCCCAAGAGCAACCCCAAAAGCCCCTAAAGGCCCAGGGAGCCTTCCATAAAGCTCCCCCAAAGCCCTGGGGGCCCCCTAAATACCCCAGGATCCCCCCAAAAGGCCACCCTATAGTCTCAGGGGTGGCCCCAGAGCCCCCCCTGTGGCCATCCTAAAGCCTCAGGGGCCACCCCAAAACCCTCTGGGAGGCACCCTAAAACCTCTGAGGGCCACCCTATAGCCTCAGAGGCAACCCCAAAGCCCCTGAGGGCCACCCCAAAGCCCCAGGAGGCCCCCAAATCCCCCCCCACCTCAATGACATCCTGCTTGGCCTTCTTGATGGTGTTCTGGATGTCCTGGTACGTCTTCGCGTCCGCGATCGAGTCCCCGATGCCGATGGTGTGGCCTGGGGGTGGGATGGGGAAGGGGTCGGGGGGGGCGCTCCCCACCCCGGGGCATCCCCCCCTTAACTCCCGACCCTATAAGGGCGCAAAAACCAAGACCCCAATGCCAAGAAACGAGCCCAGCAGCCCCCCAAGCCCCCCCCAGCTCCCCAATTTCGCCAGGAAACGCAGCTCTGAGGGGTTCCCCACGCCTCCAGGACCCCGTTTTGCCCCCAAACGGGGCCGGGACCCCCCCCCCCCCGCGCCCCCCACCCCGTGCCCCACGGACCCTCGATGAGCAGCCAGTTGTTGATGACGGTCTGGATGTTGCTGTAGAAGAGGCGCGTGGTGTCGTGGCCCATCTCCAGGTAGGAGATGTGCACCAGCGAGCCGGCCGACGTGCCCAGGGACTTCTTGCACAGGATGCCCATGATCAGCTCCCCGTTCTCCACGATCACCTGCAAATAGGGCGGGGGGCTTCAGGGGGATCCACAACCCCCCCAGCACCCGGCACCCACCCAAGGGTGCCCCCGGGTTTCCCCCCAGAGCCCTCTGGATCCCTTCATCCGCTCAGCGCTTCCACACTGAAAGCCTGCAGCTCCCCGGAGCCACCCCAAATCCCCACAAGCTCGCCCCAGAGCCACCCCAAAAGCCCCCCAGACCTTCCCCATGTCCCCCCAACCACCCCAAAACCCCCCAGACTGTCCCCATGTCCCCACAACCACCCCCAGAACGACCCTAAAGCACCCCAAAGCCACCCAGGACCACCCCCACATCCCCACAACAACCCCAGAGCCGCTCCAAACCCCACAGACTGTTCCCACAGCCACCCCAGAGGTACCCCAAAAGCCCCCAAAGCCCCCCAAGACCATTCCTATGCCCCACAACCACCCCAGAGCCACCCCATCCATCCCCACACTCCCCCAAACACCCCCGAGACCATTCCTGCATCCCCCCAACCACCCCCTAGAGCCACCCCAAACCCCCCAGACCACCCTCATATTCCCCCAACCACCCCAAATTCCCCCAGACCGTCCCCACCTCCCACCCAGCCCCCCTACAGCACCCGTCACCCACCCAAGTCTCATACCCACAACCCCACAGAAGCCCCCTGCTCCTTCCACCCACCCCAAAACCACCCCCAAACTCCCCCCAGGGCCTCTCCAACCCCCCTCAGCTCCCCCCCAACCCACCCCAGAGCACCCAAGGGTGCCCCCAGCCCCACACCTTGGTGTCCTCAGAAGCCCCCTGCTCCTTCCACCCACCCCAAAACCACCCCAAAACCCCCACAGCCCTCCCTCAACCCCCCCCCCAGAGCACCCAAGGGTGCCCCCAAATCCCCACCTCAGTGTCCCCAGAAGCCCCCTGCTCCTTCCACCCACCCCAAAACCACCCCAAAACCCCCTGCCCCTTTCACTTACCCCAAAACCCCCACAGCCCTCCCTCAACCCCCCCCCAGAGCACCCAAGGGTGCCCCCAAATCCCCACCTCAGTGTCCCCAGAAGCCCCCAGCTCCTTCCACCCACCCCAAAACCACCCCTAAAACCCCCCCAGAGCCTCTCCAACCCCCCTCAGCTCCCCCCCGACCCACCCCAGAGCACCCAAGGGTGCCCCCAAGCACCCACCCTGGTTTCCTCTGCTTCCACCCACCCCAAAACCACCCCAAACTCCCCCCAGGGCCTCTCCACCCGCCCCCTAAGCTCCCCCCCAACCCCTCCCCGAGCACCCCAGGGTGCCCCCAGCCCCACACCTTGGTGTCCCCGGGGGAGATGTGCTTGTAGGGCCCGCTGTCCTCGTCGTCGGGGTGGGTGCTGTGGGTGCGGATGCAGTTGATGTGCCCGGGGATGATGAGGGAGAAGATTTGCTTCCCCGTCCACAGCGGCCGGGGCTTGAGGATGGCGGGCTGCGGCACCTTCCCGTCCCACGTCGACAGGAACATCAGCAGGTTCATCACCTCGCCCTGCGGGGGGAAAACCCTCAGCGGCCCCAAAAGGCGCCCCGACACCCCCACGGGGGTCCTACCGGGGTGGTGCCGTGGCTCCAAGGTGGGGCTGTGCTGGCCCAAAGTGTTCGTATGGGGCTGGGATGCCCCAAAAGTACCCCAAATCCCACCTGCCGCTACACAAAGATGTTCCCCAAATGTCCTAAATACATCCTACACATCTGGGATGTCCCCAACAACCCCAAATCCTACCTGTCATAGCCAAACACAGTCCCAAAATGCCCTAAATACATCCTAGAGGTCAGGGATGTCCCCCAGCAACCCCAGTTCCTACCTGCCACAACACAAAGGTGCTCCCAAAATGCCCTAAATACATCCTAGAGGTCAGGGATGCCCCCAAAGCACCCCAAATCCTACCTGCCATAGCCAAACGTGCTCACAAAATGCCCTAAATACATCCTACAGATCTGGGATGTCCCAAAAGCACCCCAAATCCTACCTGCCACAACACAAAGGTGCTCCCAAAATGCCCTAAATGCATCCTAGAGGTCAGGGATGCCCCAAAAGCACCCCAAATCCTTTCTACCATAGCCAAACACAGTCCCAAAATGCCCTAAATACATCCTAGAGGTCAGGGATGTCCCCCAACAACCCCAATTCCTACCTGCCGCTACACAAAGGTGCTCCCAAAATGCCATAAATACATCCTAGAGGTCAGGGATGCCCCCAAAGCACCCCAAATCCTACCTGCCATAGCCAAACATGGTCCCAAAACGCCCTAAATACATAATATAGGTCAAGGATGCACCACAAGCACCCCAAATCCTACCTGCCATACCCAAACGTGCTCCCAAAACGCCCTAAATACATAATATAGGTCAAGGATGCACCACAAGCACCCCAAATCCTTTCTGCCATACCCAAACACGGTCCCAAAATGCCCTAAATACATCCTAGAGGTCAGGGATGCCCCCAAAGCACTCCAAATCCTACACGCCACAACACAAAGGTGCTCCCAAAATGCCCTAAATTCACCCTGTAGGTCATGAATGCCCCCAAAGCACCCCAAATCCTTTCTGCCACAGCCAAACGCAGTCCCAAAAAGCCCTAAACACATCCTACAGATCTGGGATGCCCCAAAAGCACCCCAAATCTTACCTGCCATAACCAAACGTGCTCCCAAAATGCCCTAAATACATCCTACAGATCTAGGATGCTCCCCAACAACCCCAAATCCTACCTGCTATAGCTAAACGTGTTCCCAAAACGCCCTAAATACATCCTATAGGTCAGGGATGCTCCCCAACAACCCCAAATCCTACCTGCTATAGCTAAACGTGTTCCCAAAACGCCCTAAATACATCCTATAGGTCAGGGATGCTCCCCAACAACCCCAAATCCTACCTGCCATAGCCAAATATGGTCCCAAAATGCCCTAAATATATCCGACAGATCAGGGATGCCCCTAAAGTACCCCAAATCCTACCTGCCACTACACAAAGATGTTCCCCAAATGCCCTAAATACGTCCTACAGGTCAGGGATGCCCCCAAAGCACCCCAAATCCTTTCTGCCATAGCCAAATGCGGTCCCAAAATGCCCTAAATACATCCTACAGAGCTGGGATGCCCCAAAAGCACCCCAAATCCTACCTGCCATAGCCAAATGTGATCCCAAAAAGCCCAAAATATATCCTATAGGTCAGGGATGTCCCCCAAGAACCCCAAATCCTACCTGCCACAACACAGAGATGCTCCCAAAATGCCCTAAATTCATCCTACAGATCAGGGATGCCCCAAAAGCACCCCAAATCCTACCTGCCACAACATAAACATGTTGGGTTGTTGGGCCCCATAGCCTCAAGGGCCACCCTAAAGCCTCAGGGGCACTGAGGGTCACCTCAAAGTCCCCAAGGGCCACCCTGAAGCCCCCAGCAACTATCCCAAAACCCCTGAGGGCCACCCTATAGCCTCAGGGGCCACCCCAAACTCTCTGAGGACCACTCTATAGGCTCAGAGGCCACCCTAAAACCCCTGAGGGCCACCAAAAAGTCCATGGGGGCTGCCCTATAGCCTCAAGGGTCACCCCAAACCCTCTGGGGGCCACCCCAAATCCCCTGAAGGCCACCCTATATCTTCAGTGGCCACCCCAAACCCTTAGGGGGTACCTAGGGCCACCCCAAAGCCCTTGGAAGCTACCCTAAAGCCTCAGGGGGTACCAAGGGCCACCCCAAATCCCCCAGAAACTACCCTAAAGCCTCAGCGGGTACTGAGGGCCACCCCAAAACCCCTGAGGGCTACCCCAAAGCCCTCAGAAGCTATCCTAAAGCCTCAAGGGGTACCGAGGGCCATCCGAAATCCTCCAGAGGCCACCCCAAAACCCGTGAGGGATACCCCAAGGCCCTAGGAAGCTACCCTAAAGCCTCAGGGGGTACTGAGGGCCACCCCAAAACCCCCAAGAGGTACCCCAAAGCCCTTGGAAGCTACCCTAAAGCCTCAGCGGGTACCAAGAGCTACCCAAAATCCTCCAGGGGCCACCCCAAAACCCTTAGAAGCTGCCCTAAAGCCTCAGGAGGTACTGAGGGCCATCTGAAATCCACCAGGGGCCACCCCAAAACCTGTGACGGCTACCTCAAAGCCCTTGGAAGCTACCCTAAAGCCTCAGGGGGTACCGAGGGCCACCTGAAATCCTCCAGGGGCCACCCCAAAACCCCTGAGGGATACCCCAAGGCCCTAGAAAGCTACCCTAAAGCCTCAGGGGGTACTGATGGCCACCCCAAAACCTTCAAGGGTCCACCCCAAAACCCTTAGAAGCTACCCTAAAGCCTCAGGGGGTACTGAGGGCCATCTGAAATCCACCAGGGGCCACCCCAAAACCCCTAAGGGCTACCTCAAAGCCCTTGGAAGCTACCCTAAAGCCTCAGTGGGTACCAAGGGCCACCCCAAAGCCCCTGAGGGCCATCCCAAATTCCTTGGAAGTCACCCTAAAGCCTCAGAGGGTACTTAGGGCCACCCCAAAGCCCCCGAGGACCACCCCAAATCTCCCCGGGGTGCTCACGCGCTCGAGGAAGACGTCGCGCTTGGTGAACTTGCGGACGGCGGTGAGCGTGTCCTGCACGATGCCCATGACGGGGCGGTTGGACTGCGGGGTGACGATCATGCGCGGCACCATGGCCAGCTCCTGGATCTCCGCCCGCGTCTCCAGCGACTGCGGCAGGTGCAGGTTCATCTCGTCCCCGTCAAAGTCCGCGTTGTACGGGGTGGTGACGCTGCGGGGGAAAGGGGGTGAGCTGGGGGGCCTTGGGGACACATCACGGCGGGGCTTTGGGGCGTTAAAGTGGTTTTAGGGACACTGGGGACACGTCACAGGGAGGGTTTGGGGGCGTTAAAGTGGTTTTAGGGACACCGGGGACACGTCACGGGGTGGGTTGGGGGGCACAGGGACAGGTGTGGGGATGTTAAAGTAGTTTTAGGGACACTGGGGACCTGTCACAGGGTGGGTTTGGGGGCCCTAGGACATATTTGGGGACATTGGAGCAGCTTTGGGGACACTGGGGACCTGTAACAGGGGGAGTTTGGGAGCACAGGAACAAGTTTGGGGATGTTGGGACAGTTTTAGGGACACTGGGGACACGTCACGGCGGGGGTTTGGGGGCATTAAAGTGGTTTTAGGGACACTGGGGACACGTCACGGGGAGGGTTTGGGGGCATAGGGACAGGTGTGGGGATGTTAAAGTAGTTTTAGGGACACTGGGGACCTGTCACAGGGTGGGTTTGGGGGCTCTGGGACAAGTTTGGGGACACTGGGGCAGCTTTGGGGACATTGGGGCAGCTTTGGGGACACTGGGGACCTGTAACAGGGGGAGTTTGGGAGCACAGGAACAAGTTTGGGGACGTTGGGACAGTTTTAGGGACACTGAGGACACGTCACAGGGAGGGTTTGGGGGCATAGGGACAGGTGTGGGGATGTTCAAGTAGTTTTAGGGACACTGGGGACCTGTCACAGGGTGGGTTTGGGGGCTCTGGGACACGTTTGGGGACATTGGGGACCTGTCACAGGGTGGGTTTGGGGGCCCTGGGACAAGTTTGGGGACACTGGGGCAGCTTTGGGGACATTGGGGCAGCTTTGGGGACACTGGGGATACATCACAGGGTGGGTTTGGGGCATGGGGACAGGTTTGGGGACGTTAAAGTAGTTTTAGGGACACTAGGGACATGTCACAGGGTGGGTTGGGGGCTCTGGGACAAGTTTGGGGACATGGGGGCAGCTTTGGGGACATTGGGGCAGCTTTGGGGACACTGGGGATACATCACAGGGTGGGTTTGGGGGCATGGGGACAGGTTTGGGGACGTTAAAGTAGTTTTAGGGACACTAGGGACACGTCATGGGGTGGGTTTGGGGGCCCTAGGACACGTTTGGGGACATTGGGGACCTGTCACAGGGAGGGTTTGGGGGCATGGGGATGAGTTTGGGGACACTGAAGATGCACTACAGGGTGGGTGTCGGGGCTCTGGGACAAGTTTGGGGACGCTGGGGCAGCTTTGGGGACACTGGGGATACATCACGGGGTAGGTTTGGGGGCATGGGGACAGGTTTGGGGACATTAAAGTAGTTTTAGGGACACTGGGAACCTGTCACAGGGTGGGTTTGGGGGCCCTAGGACATATCTGGGGACATTGGAGCAGCTTTGGGGACACTGGGGACCTGTAACAGGGGGAGTTTGGGAGCACAGGAACAAGTTTGGGGACGTTGGGACAGTTTTAGGGACACTGGGGACGTGTCACAGGGTGAGTTTGGGGACATTACGGCAAGTTTGGGGACACCAGGGAACTGCCACAAGGTAGGTTTGAGGAAACAGAGACACGTTTGGGGACATCGGGGCAGTTTTAGGCACACTGGGGACATGTCACAAGATGGGTTTGGGGCACAGGGACAACTTTGGGGACACCAGGGACCTGTCATAGGGTGGGTTTTGGGATCTCTGGGACAAGTTTGGGGACATTGGGGACCTGTCAGAGGGTGGGTTTTGGGGGCTCTGGGACGAGTTTGGGGACATTGGGGCAGCTTTGGGGAGCACCAATAAGTCTGGGGACATTGGGGCAGTTTTAGGGACACTGAGGACCTGACACAGGGTGGGTTTGGGGGCACAGGGACACATTTGGGGACATTGGGGCAGCTTTGGGGACACTGGGGACACGTCACATGGTGGGTTTTGGGACATGGGGACAAGTTTGGGGACGTTGGGAACCTGTCAGAGGGTTTTGGGGACATTGGGGCAAGGTTTGGGACACGTCGCAGGGCAGGTTTGGTGGCACTGGGACAAGTTTGGGACATTCAAAGAGGTTCAGGGACACTGAAGACCCGTCACATGGCACGTTTGGGGACAGCAGGACAAGTTTAGGACATTCAAACAGGTTTAGGGCCGCTGGAGACCTGTCACAGGGCAGGTCTGGGGACACTGGGACAAGTTTGGGGACACCGGGAACCTGTTGTGGGGCTGGTCTGGGGACACTGGGACAGGTCTGGGGACATTACAACCGGTCAAGGAGCAGGTTTGGGGACATGGGATAGGACACTGGCCATATAGCAGGTTTGGGGACACCAGGACAGGTTTGGGGACACCAGGAACCCGTCACGGGGCAGGTTTGGGGACATGGTGACAATTTAGGGACACTGCATACCTACCGTGCAGCAGGTTTGGGGACACCGGGGCAGGTTTGGGGTCCTGGGGCAGTTTTGGGGTCACAGGGCCATTTTGGGGCTTCAGAGCCATTTTTTGGGGAGTTTTGGGGCTGTTTGGGGGGAGTTGTGGGGTCATCTAGTGGTTTTGGGGCTGTTTTGGGATCACGGGGCCGTTTTGGGGGGAGTTGTGGGGTCATTTGGGGGTTTGGGGGTCATAGGGCCGTTTTTGGGGGAGTTGTAGGAGCCATTTTGGGTCTGCAGAGCCATTTTGGGGGGAGTTGTAGGGTCATTTTGGGGTGGTTTTTGGGTCACAGGGCCATTTTGGGGCTGCAGAGCCGTTTTGGGATTTTGGGGCCATTTTGGGGGGAGATGTGTGGTCATTTGGGTGTTTTGGCACTGTTTTGGGGTCACAGGGCCATTTTGGGGTTGCAGAGCCATTTTTGGGGGAGTTGTGGGGTCATTTGGGGGTTTTGGGGTGGTTTTGGGGTCACAGGGCCATTTTGGGGGGAGTTGTGGGATCATTTTAGGGTTCTGGGCCATAGGGCCATTTTTGGGGGACTTGTGGGAGCCATTTTGGGGGCTGCAAAGCCATTTTTGGGGGAGTTATTTTGTGGTTTTGGGGCCATTTTGGGGTCACAGTGCCATTTTGGGGGGAGTTGTGGGATCATTTTAGGGTTTTGGGCCATAGTGCCATTTTTGGGGGCTGCAGGGCCATTTTTGGGGGAGTTGTGGTGTCATTTTAGGGTTTTGGGGAGGTTTTGGGGTCACGGAGCCATTTTGGGGCTGCGGGGCCATTTTGGGGGGAGTTGTGGGGTCATTTGGGGGTTTTGGCACTGTTTTGGGGTCACAGGGCCACTTTTGGGGGAGTTGTGGGGTCATTCTGGGATTTTGGGGTCATGGGGCCATTTTGGGGTTGTGGGGCCATTTGGGGTCACGGGGCCATTTTTGGGGAAGTTGTGGGGCCATTTTGGGGTTTTGGAGCTGTTTTGGGATCATGGGGCCATTTTGGGGGGAGTTGTGGGGTCATTTTGTGCTTTTGGGGCTGTTTTGGGGCTGCAGGGCCATTTTTGGAGGAGTGGTGGGGTCATTTTAGGGTTTTGGTGTGGTTTTGGGGTCATGGAGCTGCCATTTTGGGCCTGCAGGGCCATTTTGGGGGGAGTTGCAGGGTCATTTTGGGGCTATTTTGGGGTCATGGGGCCATTCTGGGGTGATTTTAGGGTTTTGGGGTGGTGTTGGGGTCATGGAGCCATTTTGGGCCTGCAGGGCCATTTTTGGGGATTTTGGGGCCATTTTTGGGGTCGCTGTGGGGGCATTTTGAGGTTTTGGGGCCGTTTGTGTACCTGAGGTTGAGGCGGAAGGTGGACCAGGGCAGGATGCGCACGCGGTGCCCCATCATGGACATCTTGTGCAGCGTGGGCTGCCGGTTGAAGATGACGATGTCCCCGTCACACATGTGCCGCTCCACCTGGGGACACAGCCCGCGTCACCCCAAAAAGCCCCAAACCGGGGGTGCTCCACCCTAAAACCTGGGGCTCCCCCCTAAAACCGCTGCTTTTTGACACCCAAAATCCCACCGTTACACCCCAAACGCTCACCGCTCCTCAGGAAACCCCAAACCAGGGGATCCTCCAAACCCAAAGCTCAGACCCGAAAATTGATCCCCTAAAACCCAGAGCTCTCTGGAACCCCTAAACCCCAATGTTTTTCCCCAAATTCCCACAATCCTTCAAAAATCCCAAAGTGAAGGGACCGGCCCTACAGCAGAAGGACCAACCCTGACCACACGAAGCTCCCCCCACACCCCAAACCCCCCGCTCCCCTCCAAACCCCACCACCTTTAAAACCCCCAAAATTGGCTCCCAGACCCCAAAAGCCCCTGGGGCTCTGCGAACCCCAAAGGGGGCCCACCCCTAAGAACCAGGAGCTCCCCCCTAAAACTGCTGGTTTTCAACACCCCAAACCCCATTACGCCACCCCAAATGCTCACCACTTCTCAGGAAACCCCAAAGCAGGGACTCCCCAAACCCAAAGCTCCCCCCCCCCCGAACCCAAGGATCAAGCCCTAATTTTCAGACCTCTGTGGGACCCCTGAAACCCAACGTTTCTCCCCAAATCCCCCCATTCCTTTCAAAACCCCAAAACGAGGGAACTGGCCCTACAACACAAAGACCGACCCCACAAAGATCCCCCCACACCCCCCACTCCCCTCCAAACCCCACCACCTTTACAACCCCTTAAACCGCCTCCCAGCCCCCCCCCCCAAATCCCCTGGGGTTCCCCCAAACCCCGCAGCGGGTTTTGGGGCCGCGGCACCTTGTAGCCGGTCTGCAGGTGCAGGTCGCTGGGTTTGGGGTGGAAGCGCAGGTCGATGCGGTCCCCGTTGTCCCTGATGATGTACTTGGCCCCCGGGTACTGGCTGTTCCCCCGCCGCACCAGCTCCTGCAGCCTGGGGGGGGCACCGGGGGGTCCCCAAGTGTCCCCATACGTCCCCATGTCCCCACACGTCCCCCCCGTATCCCCCCTACACCCCCTACATCCCATAAATGTCCCCACACGGCCCCACGGCCCCACACGGCCCCCCCGTATCCCCCCTACACCCCATAAACGACCCCCACGTCCCCCCGCTCCATCCCTGTCCCCGCACACCCCCCAGATGTCCCCACGTCCCCCGCAGGCTCCCACTGTGTCCCTGTGCCCCATACGTGTCCCCCCGTGTCCCCCATCACCCCACCACGTGCCCCCCAACCCCATGCTGCCCCATGTCCCCCCCGATGTTGTCCCCATCCCCCTGTCCCTCACCCCATGTCCCCTGTCCCCCCCCATCCCTGTCCCTCGTCTCCCACGTCCCCCCCCATCCCCCATACACGTCCCCACACATCCCCTGTGTGTCCCCAAATGTCCCCCTGTACCCCGTGTCCCCCCCTCCCTCATACACCCCCCACGTCCCCCTATCCCCCACCCCTATCCCTCCCTCGTCCCCATCTCCCATAACCATTCCTGTCCCATATACCTCCCCCGTGTCCCTGTCCCCCCCGTGTCCCCCCTCCCCCAAAGTGTCCCCCTGTGCCCCTGGCCCCTATCCCGTGTCCCCCCTGCTTCCCCGTTCCCGTAGGCGTCCCCATACGCATCCTTCCCGTGTCCCTTGTTCCCCGTATGTCCCCCCCCATCTCCCCATGTCCCCTAAATGTCCCTGTCCCCTACACACCTCCCCCATACACCCCCCTGGTGTCCCATACGCCCCCCGTTGTCCCCCCATCCCCCACGTGTCCCTCCCATGTGCCCTGAATGTCCCTGTTCCCCCCCATATCCCATACACCCCCCTTGTCCCCAATATGTCCCTCCCCTGTCCCCCACGTCTCCATCCCCCCCGTGCCCCACACCCCATATGTCCCCCATATGTGCCCCCCGGCCCCCCATATGTCCCCCCCATGCCCCCCCCATCCCCCATATGTGCCCCCTGCCCCCCATACGTCCCTCCCGTGTCCCTCTGTCCCCCCCATATCCCCCCATGTCCCTGTCCCATCCCTTATCCCTGTCCCCCCCAAACATTCCCGTCCCATACACCTGCCCCATACGTCCCCCAACACCCCCCCGTGCCCCCCATGTCCCCCCCCATGCCCCACGTCCCCCCCACACCCCCGCGCTCCCCTCACTGGTCAATGTTGAAGGGGGTGACGATCTCAGCCAAGGTCACCTCCCCCATACGCCCCCCAATGTGTCCCCTGTGCCCCCCATGTCCCCCCCACGTCCCCCCCCATGACCCACGTCCCCCCCACGTCCCCCCCCATGCCCCCCACGCCCCCGTGCCCCTCACCGGTCAATGTTGAAGGGGGTGACGATCTCAGCCAAGGTCACCTCCCCCATACGCCCCCCAACGTGTCCCCTGTGCCCCCCACGCCCCCCCCCATTGCCCCCCACACCCCCCCCATGCCCCCCACGCCCCCCCCCATGCCCCCCACGCCCCCACGCCCCCCTCACCGGTCGATGTTGAAGGGGGTGACAATCTCAGCCAAGGTCACCTCCCCCATACGTCCCCCCCCGTGCCCCACGTCCCCCCCATGTCCCCCCCACGCCCCCCCCACACCCCTGTGCCCCCCTCACCGGTCGATGTTGAAGGGGGTGACGATCTCAGCCAAGGTCACCTCCCCCATACGTCCCCCCCCATGCCCTACGTCCCCCCCACGTCCCCCCCCATGCCCCCCACGCCCCCCCCCACACCCCCATGCCCCTCACCGGTCGATGTTGAAGGGGGTGACGATCTCGGCGAAGGTCATGTTGGCGGCGATGGAGCGGGGGACGCCCACCTGGTCGATGGCCAGGTTGGGGTCGGGGGTGATGACGGTGCGCGCCGAGAAGTCCACGCGCTTGCCCATCAGGTTGCCCCGCACGCGGCCCTCCTTGCCCTTCAGCCGCTGCTTCAGGGACTTCAGCGGCCGCCCCGACTTCTGCATCGCCTGGGGGGGGCAACGGGGAGGGGAGGGGGTCAGGGGCTGCGGGGGGGGCTGGATGCCCAACAGGGACCACCAGGGGTCAGGCGGGGTGGTCCCGGTGGCTCTTGGCTGCCATGGTGGCCACATCAGGGGGGTGGTGGCCACCTTGGGGGGTCTGTGGCCACACTGGGGAAACAGTGGCCACATGGGGAACATTGGTGGCCACCTTGGGGTGGGGTCATGGACACCCCCAGGGGTCAGGTGGGGTGGTCCCGGTGGCCACATCAGGGGGGTGGTGGCCACCTTGGGGGGGTCTGTGGCCACATCGGGGAAACAGCGGCCACATGGGGAACGTTGGTGGCCACCTTGGGGTGGGGTCATGGACACCCCCAGGGACCCCCAGGGGTCAGGTGGGGTGGTCCCGGTGGCTCCTTGGCTGCCATGGTGGCCACATCAGGGGGTTGGTGGCCACCTGGGGGAGGTCAGTGGCCAGATGGGGGGGGGGTCACAGGCCTGATGGGGGTCCCAGAGCCCCCCAAGGGACCTCCAGGGGTCAGGTGGGGTGGTCCCGGTGGCCACATCAGGGGGGTGGTGGCCACCTTGGGGGGGTCAGGGACCTGCCCCAAACCCCCAGGACCCTCCCACCAGCTCCTTGCCCACCATGGTAGCCACTTGGAGGGATCGGTGGCCACACGGGGGGGGTTGGTAGCCTGTCCCACAGCCCCACGATGGGGTCAGGGACCTGCCCCCCACCCCAGGACCTCCCCCTGTGGACCCCCCCGTGCCCACACAGGGCAGCCCGGGCAGCTCGTTGTCCACCTCAGTGGCCACACTGGGGGCTCAGTAGCCACATGGGGGGCTCGAGGGCCTGCCCTACACCCCGTGCCCCCCCTGGGACCCCCCCAGGACCCCCCCCTGCTCACGCGGGGCAGCCCGGGCAGCTCATTGCCCACCACAGTGGCCACGTGGGGAAGTTGGTAGCCACGTGGGGGGCTCGAGGACCTGCCCCACACCCCGTGCCCCCTCCGGGACCCCCCCACACCCCCCCCCTGCTCACGCGGGGCAGCCCGGGCAACTCGTTGTCCACCATGGTGGCCACGTGGAACTGCAGCAGCTTGACGTCCTCGGCGATGACGTGCGCGGCCGCCCCGTTCTGCTCGTTGCGCCGCAGCTGGTTGTTGATCTTGACGATGTCGGCCAGCTTGTGCGTCAGGTCGTCCTGCGGGACGGGATGGGACGGGGGGGTCAGCACCTCCCCGACCCCAAAACTGGGGTGCGCCCCCAGCCCCGCAGCCGAGGGGGCCCCCAAACTAACCCCGAACGCGCGCTCCTCCAGCCCAACCCCAAAGCGGGTGTCCCCCACCACACAGTCCCCCACCCCAAAGCCTCCAGCCCCAAAGCCCCGACCCCAAAGCCTTCCTGACCCCAAAAGCCTCACCCCAAAGCCCCCCTGACCCCAAAACCCCGACCCCAAAGCCTTCCTGACCCCAAAAGCCTCACCCCAAAGCCCCCCTGACCCCAAAACCCCGACCCCAAAAGCCTCACCCCAAAGCCCCCCCCAACCCCAAACCCCGCCCCCAAACCCCCACCTGGTTGCGGGCCAAGCCCTGCATGATGACAGCAGGGTGCATAGAAGCACAACCCCAACCTCAAACTGGCCCCGAACGTATTGAACCCCAAAGCCCCCCTGACCCCAAAGCCCACCTGGTTGCCCTGCATGACAGCGGGGCGCATGGCGAGGGGTGGCACAGAACCCCAGAACCCAATCCCAAAATGTGACCCCAACCCCAAACTGGCCCTGAACGTATTGAACCCCAAAGCACCCCTGACCCCAAAAGCCTCACCCCCAAAACCCCTGACCCCAAAGGCCTCACCCCAAAGCCCCCCGACCCCAAACCCTGACCCCAAAGCCCACCTGGTTGCCCTGCATGACAGTGGGGTGCATGGCGAGGGGTGGCACAGAACCCCAGAACCCAATCCCAAAATGCGACCCCAACCCCAAACTGGCCTTGAACGTATTGAACCCCAAAGCATCCCGACCCCAAAAGCCTCACCCCAAAGCCCCCCTGACCCCAAACCCTGACCCCAAAACCCCCGACCCCAAACCCTGACCCCAAACCCCCACCGGTTGCGGGTCAAGCCCTGCATGATGACAGTGGGGTGCACAGAAGCCTTCCCCAATCCCAAACTGGCCCCGAACATATTGAACCCCAAAACAGCCCTGACCCCAAAAGCCTCACCCCAAAGCCCCCCTGACCCCAAACCCAAACCCCAAATCCCCACCTGGTTGCGTACCAAGCCCTGCATGATGACGGTGGGGTGCATGGCGAGGGGCAGCACAGAACTTCACCCCCCAACCCAAAATTGCGACCCTAACCCCAAACTGGCCCTGAACGTATTGAACCCCAAAGCCCCCCTGACCCCAAAAGCCTCACCCCAAAGCCCCCCCAACCCCAAAGCCCACCTGGTTGCGCGCCGAGCCCTGCATGACAGTGGGGCGCATGGCGAGGGGCGGCACAGAACCTCACCCCCCAACCCCAAATTGCGATTCCAACCCCAACCTGGCCCTGAACCCCAAAACAGCCCTGGCCCCAAAAGCCTCACCCCAAAGCCCCCCTGACCCCCAAACCCCCACCTGGTTGCGGGTCAAGCCCTGCATGATGACAGTGGGGTGCACAGAAGCCTTCCCCAATCCCAAACTGGCCCCGAACATATTGAACACCAAAGCCCCCCTAGCCCCAAAAGCCTCACCCCAAAACCCTGACCCCAAAGCCCCCCCTGACCCCAAACCCCGACCCCAAAGCCCCACCTGGTTGCGCGCCGAGCCCTGCATGACGACAGCAGGGTGCATAAAAGCACAACCCCAACCCCAAACTGGCCCTGAACATATTGAACCCCAAAGCCTTCCTGACCCCAAAACCCTGACCCCAAAGCCCACCTGGTTGCTCTGCATGACACTGGAGTGCATGGCGAGGGGTGGCACAGAACCTCACCCCCCAACCCCAAATTGCGACCCCAACCCCAAACTGGCCCTGAACGTATTGAACCCCAAAACAGCCCTGACCCCAAAAGCCTCACCCCAAAGCCCCCCAGACCCCAAAACCCCGACCCCAAAGCCCCCCCGACCCCAAAACCCTGACCCCAAAGCCCCCCTGACCCCCAAACCCCCACCTGGTTGCGGGCCAAGCCCTGCATGATGACAGCAGGGTGCATACAAGCACAACCCCAACCCCAAACTGGCCCTGAACATATTGAACCCCAAAACAGCCCTGACCCCAAAAGCCTCACCCCAAAGCCCCCCCGACCCCAAAGCCCCACCTGGTTGCGCGCCGAGCCCTGCATGACAGCGGGGCGCATGGCGAGGGGTGGCACAGAACCCCAGAACCCAACCCCAAAATGTGACCCCAACCCCAAACTGGCCCTGAATGTATTGAACTGCAAAGCCCCCCTGACCCCGAACCCTGACCCCAAAGCCCCCCCGACCCCAAAACCCTGACCCCAAAGCCCCCACCTGGTTGCGGGCCAAGCCCTGCATGATGACGGTGGGGTGCATGGCGAGGGGCGGCACAGAACCTCACCCCCCAACCCCAAATTGCGACCCTAACCCCAAACCAGCCCCGAATGTATTGAACCCCAAAGCCCCCCGACCCCAAAACCCTGACCCCAAAGCCCCCCCAACCCCAAACCCTGACCCCAAAACCCCCGACCCCAAACCCTGACCCCAAATCCCCACCTGGTTGCGGGCCAAGCCCTGCATGACGACAGCAGGGTGCATAGAAGCACAACCCCAACCCCAACCTGGCCCTGAACATACTGAACCCCAAAGCACCCCTGACCCCAAAAGCCTCACCCCAAAGCCCCCCCGACCCCAAAACCCCGACCCCAAACCCCCACCTGGTTGTGGGCCAAGCCCTGCATGACAGTGGAGTGCACAGAAGCCCTCCCCCAACCCCAGACTGGCCCCGAACATATTAAACACCCAAACGTCTCTGACCCCAAAAGCCTCACCCCAAAGCCCCCCTGACCCCAAACCCCGACCCCAAAGCCCCACCTGGTTGCGCGCCGAGCCCTGCATGACGACAGCAGGGTGCATAGAAGCACAACCCCAACCTGGCCCTGAACATATTGAACCCCAAAGCACCCCTGACCCCAAAAATCTGACTCCAAAGCCCCCCCGACCCCAAAACCCCGACCCCAAATCCCCACCTGGTTGCGCGCCGAGCCCTGCATGACGACGGCAGGGGGCATAGAAGCACAACCCCAACCCCAACCTGGCCCTGAACATACTGAACCCCAAAACAGCCCTGGCCCCAAAAGCCTCACCCAAAGCCCCCCCGACCCCAAAGCCCCCCAACCCCAAAGCCCCACCTGGTTGCGCGCCGAGCCCTGCATGACGACGGCGGGGCGCACGGCGAGGGGCGGCACGGGCAGTACGGTGCAGACCATCCACTCGGGGCGCGCGAACTTGGGGTCCATGCCCAGCACGAAGCACTCCTCGTCCGACACGCGCTTCAGCACCTCGTGCACGCGCTCGGGGCTCAGCAGGATCTTCTTCTCCTGCGAGTCCTCGTTGACGTGCTTCCACTCGGCGTACAGCTCCAGCCCCGAGCGGCGGATCCGCGGCTGGTACCGCCCGCAGCCACCGTGCCCCTGCGGGAAAGGGGGCAACCGGGGGGGTTAACGGGGAAATGGGGGGGGGTTAATGGGGGAATGGGAGAAAGGGGGGGGTTAATGGGGAAAGGGGGATAAAAGGGGGAAATGGGGGAGAAAGGGGGGGAGAAAGGGGGGAAATGGGGGGAGAAAGGAGGGGGTTAATGGGGAAACGGGG